>JAGSMP010000077.1:1800000-2360000 GCA_029286625.1 Parnassius orleans | reverse complement strand
CAGTCGATTTGAGAACTTCCTCCATTTTTGTAGTCAGCTTAAATCAATAATATATAAAGCGCTAATATAAGTATGTAGATTTCATTGACCTCATCATTCGTCATTATCATTACAGTCCATCACAAGTCCACATTGAACACGGTTGTGGATAGGAGTATAAATCGCAGAGAATCTCTAAAAATGGCCCACTCTTTAGCTCGCCTAATTACCTTGAGTTTCCTTATACGGCCAGCAGTGAAGGACCAGTCCATATGTCATCACTGGTAACACGCATTAGATGCACCCTCTTGTTTTCAAGTTTTGAGATGTGCTAGATGTGTCGTAATCTTTAGAACGCTGCCTAGCCGACACATTTGTTTTGTAAATGTTCGTTTTAGGACCTATCCGATGGGAAACTCCATTAAGGTCATTGAGAATAATGCTGTGGTCTTACAGCGATTCTGCCATAAGAACTATGTCGTTGGAAAATCAAAGGTGAGTGATGTATTCGCCCTTATCGTTATTACTGTATCCTTTTCAGTCCATTAGCTTAAAAATATCTTCGAATGCAGTGGTGAAGAGGTTCGGTGATATAACGTTACCCAGTCTTACACCTCTCTGCAGTTGGATAGGTTTCGTACTCTGGTTCTGAATTAGGATATTAATCATAATCCTACTGTACAAACACTTCACAACTTCAATATAACGACTGTCAACTTGGCACGGCTGAAGGGACTGTAGCACCACCCAAATATTTACCAAATCAAGCCACCAAAGCAGCAAATCCGGATACGCAAGACAAAGTGGCAGATTGTACTCTTCTGCCTTCTGTATAATTTGTCTAGGAATGTTTATGTGGTAAGGACAGAGGTTTTTTCTGAACCACTAGTAAAAGAATAAAAAATACTTTCAATCACAATTACTTGTAATCTATATTGAATAAAAAAATTCTATGCTTTTCTCTATTCGTAATGATTTGAAGGTCATTACGAATACAATACAGTAGTTCTTCATTAGAGCGAAGTTGCTTGAAGAATAAAACAACCGCACTTCCACTACATGCCTCCGCAGGACTACGCCCCACTATGGAAGTTGGGATTAAAGTGCTTCTGAAGGACTTCATGTACCGGTTTTCTACCCGATTCCAGCTGCAATTTTATCCTCGCCCTGGGCTTTGCCGTTTTTAAAATGCTGGAGCCATTCTCGTTCAGACTGTCGTCCAGAATATGATCGGTGTAAAATCTCAGTTGTCATGATATTGACGCTTACACAATCGGTCTTCAACTTCAACAGTTGGCTTCTTCCGGCTGACAGATCTCTAGTAAAGACTAAGTTTTTTCGCATGCATACTAAGATGAGTTTGTTATTGACTGCGTAACGTTTAAATATGGTGTTCTGAATTAAGACTTGGAATAACAAGCTGTAAAGTCGAGAATGGTACTGGAAAGCTGTCTGCGTATGCTGTTGAATCATATAAAAAAAAGGTTTAAGTCATCCTTATAGACGTGCTTTATAGCTGAGATTGAATATTTCATTTTTAGGTGATCACGTTCCTCTTGTTTAAATTTTAAAAAGGTCACCACACGTTGGGTTCCGTAAATGTCGACAGACAGAAAAGCGAGTAGAATTTCATTTTAAAACTAAGTATGACAAATGAGTATACAATCCATCAAATGGAAACAGTGGGGATATCCACTAATGCAAAAACGTTTTCATTCCTGAGGACAAAGATGATCCTAGTTAAAATCTATCTTTATTTCACAGAAGGAAGCCAAAAGAACAATTCATAACCTTAATCCGAAGGAATCTGTTTGGGAAAATTATTTTATTAAAAATTGTGATTACAAGCCGGTAATACCAGTTACTCGACTACTCAAAGTCAGTGTAATTCTGAATTTAGTAGAGACGGGTTATATCGGACTCGCACCGACTAAAACCCCATGGTGTTCCACCATCGCCGCATATTGGCAGGACCACGGGAACGATTTCACACATATCCGCGGCCCCACCAGCGCTGGCCGCCCAATAGCAGCCCCTCCTCAGAGGAGGAATTCTCCTCCCCATTCTCCTTCTCAGGCAAGGCGCACCAGAAACACAAGGTACGCCTTGCTCCACGGCCTCGAACTCCACCTGAGCAAAGGGTCCCCCCAAGTCAAATACGCGGAGACCATGGGGCCAGGAAAATCGAGCGCTCGGTAGCACCCGCTTTCCCGACCCCAGCGGTGGATCTGGTCTTTGAGAGCGGCGCGTCGCAATACCAACACTCCTCTCCCCCCGCAGCCCCACCTCTACCGCATCAACGGTGCGGCCTCGCCAGAGTCGCGGAGGATAAGGCGAGTGGCACATCACGATACCAATACTCCTCTTCTCCCGCGACTCCACCTCGGCTGCAGCGGTAGGGGTGAGGGCACCCCTCTTGTCGCAGCCGACCGACACACATCTGAAGTGGGTACACCAAGGCCAGCCTAGGGTTTCCTCTTTGTTCACCGCGGTTGACCAAGGCCACGACAAGGTGGGAACCCGTTCGAGGGGGGGGGGGGAGTCATACGACCTAGGAGTCCGTCTCGGTAAGTACCACCCTCTTACCTATTCCTGCCGCCAAATAGCAATGCTTGCACTGCTGTGTTCTGCTCAAAAGATTATAGAGATGTATATATATATATATATATATATATATATATAGAACCAAGGTCTCACAGAATACCAGCGATAAATAGCAGCTTAATGTTGACGTGTTTCGTATGTTAAAGTTATAAATAAGCTATTTTCATAAAGATCATTGGGTGGATTGGAGCTAATTCATGATAGGAAATTTGACGTAGGAGAGAAAAAAACTAATTATGGTTTGTTAGAGATGGCTCATCTTCAAAGCACCGCACAGTCGACCGTCAAGGTTCACAGAACTGTTAGCTTCGAGTGATATACAACAGTTTGTGTTTCAAATATTATCAGATAAGAATAAAAGGAATCCTACCTCACCTGCCATATTTGCCAGACCTAGTAGATTCTAATTTATACACGTTTCCAAAATAAAAAATAAAAACATTAAAGGCAAGAGGTTTGAAAGCAAAGATGGTGGTTGAAGAACACCCTAGAATTCTCGAAATGAATTAGCATTTCTAGAATTCAAGAAAGTTGGTCAAATATATTTTCCAAGTGGCTTAGACGTATGCAAAAAAAATCTAATGTTCAAGATAAAAACTCTATTTATTGTTAATAACCGATACTAGTGATAAAAATAGTTGAATATTTAGTTCCTTTTGGCATGACTCTCTTAGCAGCAACATACTGCTGTGTTTAGTACGGTAAATGACGAGAACCGGAGATCATGTTTATCATGCTGGTGAAGGCATTTCATTTTAAGTCTCAGGAGTGACAACATATTTTCATTTTGATTCTTCGTTGATAATAAATGTAGGTGTCTATGGGCCACATCATCCACTTACCATCAAGTAGATTGTGTGCTCGTTTGTCACTATTACTTCTGTCAAAACATACCACACCGGTAAACTCTTAAGGTTTTACCAAGGAAGCACAATTACCGTTAATATAATATCGTAACTCATAAATAATGAAAGATACTAGCTGGTCCCGGCGCGTTGCTGCCGCAGCAAAAGTAATTGTGGAAATATCGTTTTAAATTTGGAAGATTTGTCGGTACGATACGCGCGCCACCTACTGTAAGTTAATTGTATTACACCTATAACCTTCGCGCAAGTGCAAGCAATAACTTGACAAAGTTTTATCACAATCTGATGAAGGGTATGGCAGCGCATAAAATACGAACAAACAAAAATTAATTTTTATATGTTTGATATGAATTATAATGGTCAAGATTCGGCGTAAAAGAAAATATCGCACTTTTTAATTTTGTGATTGTCGTCTTCCACAAATATGGTATCTAATCAAATCACTTGGTATCTGACACATAACGAAATAACCATATTAATTATCATCATAATAATGCTACCAATTACGATTAACAAAATCGTTAACAAGGGCAGGCTTTATTTTATATTAGGTTGTACCAAGTATGGCTACAAACGCGGCCCAGCAAGACAGATAAATCGGTGTCACTTCATTGATTGGACAGCGTAGACACAGATGCTTACACGATTGGCTTACATAATTAATTGGAGAACAAAGGCTATGAATAGAATTCAATGGCGTTATATGGTCACTTAAACTAAGGTTTCAAAATGGTATCAATTCAAAATGGTTCAAAATGGTATTGGAGCCCAATATAATTAACTGTAAGCGATAAAATTCTCAAAATATGTTTTATTCGCATAAAATGTATATTATTTGTTGCACCTATGCGTCAAAATGGGGTATTCCCAGTAGTCTTACCAAGTAGTCGTACTAATAAGACTACTGGGAATTTTCTTCCCAGTAGTCTTACTGGTAAGACTATTGGAAATTTCCTAATGGGAACTTCCCAATAGTCTTACTAGTAAGTCTATTGGGAATCCTCGTGGCGTATTGTATTTCCAGTAGTCTAACAAATAATCTTATTAGTAAAACTACTAAGAATATTTTGACCAAGTAGACATACACCGCGAAAGAAAATTCTCAGTGGTACTACTCTATAAAATACATGGAGACTAGACCAGACCAGACTACCGGGAAGAAAATTCCCAGTAGTCTTACTAGTAAGACTACTTGGTAAGACTACTGGGAACACCCCGTCAAAATATATTACAATGTCCTTTTACGTTCAGTTTGTCAGGTAGAAATCGCTTAAGGCGATATGACCACCGTTTGTAGTTCATAAGTTTTCCGTAATTGTAACCGCTTTGTATAAATGCAATAAAGAGTTATCTATCTATTATTCGCATAAAAATAATAAATCATTACTTGCACTCAACTTTAAACAAAGGAAGGCACGGAGAGTCCTACACAAATGACTGTACTACATCAAAAGTAACTCGCTACAACGCTGCTATTGTAAATAAATCTAGCTCTTCAAAAGTATTCAGTGAGAGGCTCTAATATTTGTTTTAAATACGGTTTAGAAGTTCCTCATCTTAACTTTTTTAATTAAATTATATAATTTCCTTTTTTTAAGATAAACGGACGAATAATACAAGAAAATTAGTCGAAACTAAACTTGTATATAGTCAATGATATTATATTGTTACACTTACAAAAATAAAAAAATAAAGTAATTATATTTCGCAATAAGCTTTTTGTGTTTTCCATAATGTCGAAAATTAAGAAAAATTATTTATTTTATTTTTAACCTATTAATAGCATAATCTTACTATAAATTAATTACTTAATTTATTTAACGTTTTATTTATTCCTTCAAGTATATTCTATACATTATCTTATTTTAGTAGTAGTAGCTATAGCTAGTAGTAGTAGCTACAGCTAGTAGTAGTATATAATTTATATATTTTATAAGTATTTATGAATACCAACCATATGAAAACATTATTTAAATACCTTTATAAATTATATTAATCTATACAAAGATACACAAATTCCCATGACAAAGAAAATTATATTAGAGAAACAAATTTATATAAAGTGTTTAATTTTTCACAAATAATGTATTCATTCCCAGCGGGGGACTTCTATCTTTGCAGATGGGTAGAAACTCTGCTGATCTGACTCTGATTGAAGATTCTAATATTAAGTAAGAGATTTATTTTTAACTGAATCTTAAACAAGTTAAATAAATTTGGTCTCTGGAGAGTGACAAAAGTCCTTGTATTTCTGAAGTGATCTTTATCTAATTTGAATTGTATCCTATTAACAATTAAGTAATAACTTAGAAATATCTCACTGTAGGACTCTTTCTTCTTAGGATATCCTAGTACCATAGATGGAAAAAGAGTCAGCTGTATTATCGCTGTGCACTTTGGCAAACGTATTTGATTTAAAATTTTAGAGAGGTGCGTAGTGCTGTCAGGGATTGAACGAGAACTCCACCGAGAGCCCAATCCCTGAGCTATCACACGGCTTATATCCCATGAAAGTAAGCTAAATTAATAAAATATTTTAGTTAGTGTGGGGTGTGAAAGAACTTAGTGTGAAATATGAACATTAAATAAAATAAGAAGGGTATTATGGCGGATTACTCTATAAAGTTGAAAGGTGTTCAAGGCATATTGTAGAAGTTGTGTAGAAGGCATATTGAAGTTGTAAAAATAAAAATTGTTTCTGTTGTCCACTTCATAATTTTCATTTTCCGAACCCAACATTAATGTAACCATTTATTTCTTTAAGGAAGTCTAATGGAATATACTCAAAGTATTTATTAAATGGCACACGGATATCTCATAAAATGGAAAATAAAAAAGATTTGATTTAGCTTTAACCCCCTATAAATTTTACGATTATAGCGTGCTTAAATGCAACTTTCTTCAAAAACGATAAAATGCTAATACATTCAAAAATTTTCTCTTTTTTATGATAAAGAATACTAGTATTATTACACTAGGCACTAATGAAATTGTTAATTTCAATTTTAATTTTTTGTGTACAGATCAAGTTTCAGGAATAAGCTATTCCGAAAACAGTTGTGATTTGTGTGGCAAGACTACGTGTAGTAGCACAACTGCTATTTTTTAGTGTAGTTAAAATATTAAGGAATTTATGGATGATCATAATCCCTGTTAATGAGGTGATCACTACCAAGCTATTTCTAATTTGTTTAGTGGAGTTAATTGTGTAACGTAACGTATGATTATAAACGCTTCTTTTTCTTTAAATCATTTCCCGCTGGATTTCTTGCTGGTTCTTCCTAGGACAGAGGTATTAGTAAATTTAACGTAAGAATGACTTTCAATAAATAATATTTATAATCTATTATAAATAAAAATTGCTATTCCATTCTATTCGAATCGCTCTATAGGCTGCTAAGAAAATAGTAGCTGTAGCTGTGTATTTACACTAGTATAAGAATTAGAAACCATTAGTAAGAAATAAAGTTCGTGAATTATACAATTCAAACAATGATGTAGTAACTAGTAAACGAAACTCAGTTAAATCTCGACGTTTGACAAATTACCAGCTGTGCTTCATCCAGCAGCGGAGTCCGTAAATCTTACACGTTTTACATTTATTCCTGTTTTCAGATAAAAACTTTTTATATGTCCTTCGTTGCTTGCAGTTTTATGCGCATTTTATTTGATTTTGGTTTAATATTCTGTATTTACTGTTTAAGTATCTGACATATAACATTTTGTGTTACCAGGCTTAACCGTGTAGTAGTGGTGTAGGAATATCCACTACACCATATCGTCCCGTGGTTTCATTACAGGCGACAGAAGGAAACTAAAGCAGGACATGGACAGCAAAATCTTCCTAATAACAACTCTCTGCAGTTGTCAACACGCCTGTCAAGCGTATCAACTATGACATAATACCAACTATAAGGCAATCTATGGGGCAGACCTTTGATCAGCATTGAACTTTTTTTAAGGCTGTAATGGACGGCTGAAGGCTCTTCTGACCAGCCAGTGCTAGTTGGCAGACTTATGAATCTGAGACGTGGTCCTTCTTTTCTGGCCCTATGAGGAGATTTAAGGTCGCGAGATATAGAGAAATCTACTCTCGGAGTTTCTCTGCATGATAAAATGCCCAAAGAAGAATTCGAGTAACTGGAATAGCCCTAAGTATCAGTAAGCTGACAAGACAATGGGCCGACACAACAAATGGGAAGAAAGGTTCTCGAGTGGCAGCCTAGTACCGGTAAGCGAAGTGTAGGGTGCCCCCAAACTGAATGGAGTGAAGACTTGGTAAGAAATGTAAGAATTCGAGAGATGCAGGTGACTCAACACCGTGTTTTGTGGTATTCCTTGCGGGAGGCCTATGTTCAACCGAGGAGTTTTGAAGGCCCGTAATGATTATGATGATTGCTCTACTATTTTTACTCATAGATCGTGTAAAATAAGTGCCCATATTATGTCTACATTAATAATTTTCGTTCAGTAATATTTCCTGTGGTTAAGGAAGAACTCTCTTTATTAAAATTTATATAGGTACTTAGAACGTCTTTATCTAGATAGTTTTATATATTACCTTAGCTTTTCTAAACCTTTTATATCTTAAAAATATTGTTATAAGCGCTATATAACAAAATTATATCTTTAAGATGAGAATGCTAAATGTCATCTTAAGACATAATATATTTTTTTTGTTATCGACATAAAATGTATCCAATGGCAAATTACTTAATGAATTCTTTGTTTCCTTCTTGTTTTTTGTTTAATTTATTTCTTGCGCTTAAGCGGCAACCAATAGTTTTTTTCATACAGTTATTAATAATTGTCGCGTATGAGAATCCATCATCTCATTACGAACTCAATTGAAGGAGAAAATACATACCATGTACTTAAAACACACGTACTAGCTCTCTTGGTTTACAAACGAATTCTGTAAGCTACTAGTAAGATATGTTTAGAGGCATAAGAGAGCATTTACTGTTTTGAATTTGCTTTTTTAATGTTTTTCTGAAAAAAATAAAACTTTGAATATAATAACATCCAATTAGTGATAAAACCTTCATAAATCCCGTCTTCATACTCATAGTATAACGGTTAAGGAGCTTAAGATCGTTCGTAAAATTTTTGTTTTAACTGGCTCTAAATACGGGCGTGTCGTGAAAACTGAGGGCCGATTTCAATGAAATTTTCTATATACATCGCCTACAAAAAGAACTTTTATGTAAAATAACCATACATAAGATGGTGCAAAGTTGAGACAATTTAACTCTCTTAAAGCTTTATGAGAAGAAAGGTTACGCAGTTAGAGATCGAGGCCGTGAAGAAAGGCACGCCTGTGTTCCGGCGCGCCTCGCCTTAAGAGAAGAATTAGAGAAGGAGTTGTGCTCTCCTGAGGTTGGGCCCCAAAAGGGAGTTTGGCACCGATGGTGCCGTGGATCTGCCCGCATACGGCGAAAGTGGAGAGTTTCAGTCGGTGTGAGTCCTTTCCCCCGCGAGGCGGATAGGAGTAGGAATTTGCTTATGAAAAAATAATTATTAGAAAAGGTTTGCCGAAGGGTCCGATCTCCGGTTGCTCACATCCATCGACTTCCTGCATATTTAAGCTCGCCATAGTCAAACTTCATGTAGTGGTGGTACCGCAGAAACTTCGCTTGTCGGCAAGACTATGCATCTTCCCCAAGGTTTGTTGCTACTTCATAGTATTTGGTAGATCTCTTGACACTTTCATTTTTGTAGTGCAGATTATACTCGTAAGCTAGTGTTAGGACTTTTATCAAACAATTTAGTAGCATAATGATATTATTGTGTAGTCTTTAATAATTGTAGTCATACAATAACTTTTCAAACCACAGTCGAGAATAGAGAAAGCGTTGGAGCAAATGGCCTGTCAGGCTTGCGCTATCTTATACCTACAATTAGGTATATAATAGAACTAGCGACTTGCCCCGGCTTTGCTTGAGTGGGATATATTAATGTGGCGTTATTAAGATTTAAGATTACGATGGCGGAAAATTTTATATAAATTATCTATTTTCCGAAAAAATCTCCACGTTTTTCGTATAAATCATAGCTTATATAACTCCTGGCATTGCTCTCTGACTGTGCATAAAGTTTCATTTAAAAAGGGTCAGCTATTTCAAAGCTTATCCCGAATGAAAGGACCGACAGACAGACAAACAAATTTTTTAAATTGTTTACTCATGTCTATATAACATGCAAATAACCCCCTCAGCTCAATAAAAGCCAGTTAGTCCGATATTAAAAGACAGACAATTCAATTATATTTATTTGTATAGATATGAAATATTAACTAAACGGAATCATACTATACTTACAAATATTAAAACCTACGTATGAAGCAAACCTATTGTTCTCAAAACAATTAACATTTTGTAACTAACATAATTATATTCACGAAGACTGTGTAGTAGGTGTTAGCACTAATATCAGTTGAATTAGTTGGAAAGGTGTCGTCTAATGTAGTCAACGCTCCGTCCCCTTCGTGTTACAAAAGCGTTTTCAGTATCTAGAAGATTTCAATGCAATGGACGATATGAATGACAAGCTCGTGCAAACTGTCCATGCAGTCGGAGCTAAGTTCTGCAAGACCCGCTACAGAAGAACACAAAAACTCTCCGATCACACTTTTAATCTCATAGCTGTTAGACGGGAAATGAAGCTGCTGTCTTCAACAGATTTGACAGCATACAGGCAACTAAACAGACAGATCTCCAAATGCATGCGGCGGGACTTGCGCAACTACAATACAGCTCGTATTGAAGAAGCGATCGAGCGGAACCAGGAAGAGCCAACTGTCGAAGCTGAAAGTCGAATGTGGCAGCATCGTTTCCGGGACACCTGAGATTTTGAGTGAGATTGTGAGGTTCTATGGGCAGCTGTACACGTCATCGTTGGAGCCACACGCAAGTGTGAGTAACGATCCAAGAGCAAGTCTTATCCGACACTATTCCGATGGTATCCCGGACGTCAGTCTGAGCGAGATCAGAATGACTCTCCAGCACCTTAAAAACGGCAAGTCCCCGGGTGTGGATGAAATTACAGCGGAGCTTCTGAAAGCGGCTAGAAAACCGGTACTTGAAGTCCTTCAGAAGCTCTTTAATTCGGTGCTCCATAGTGGCACTACTCCGGAGGCGTGGAGCTGAAGTGCGGTGATCTCATTCTTCAAGAAAGGCGACAACGCTCTCTTGAAGAAGTACAGACCGATTTGCCTTCTGAGTCGCGTCTACGTGCTGTTTTCGAGAGCCATTACGAATCGTCTCGCACGCAGACTCGACGACTTTCAGCCTCCCGAACAAGCCGGTTTCCGAAAAGGCTTTAGCACCATAGACCACATACATACCCTTCGGCAAATTGTACAGGAGACCGACGAGTACAATCTGCCACTTTGACTTGCGTATGTGGACTATGAGAAAGCCTTTGATTTCATCTAAATTCGGGCGGTGCTGCAGTCCTTTAGCGGTGCCAAGTGGACTCTCGGTATATCAAAGTGCTGAAGTGTTTGCATAGTAGAGCTACGATGGCAATCCGAGTACAGAACCAGAGTACGAAACCTATCCAACTGCAGAGAGTTGTAAGACAGGGTGACGTAATATCCCCGAAACTCTTCACCACTGCATTGGAAGACGTTTTCAAGCAACTGGACTGGAAAGGATACAATATTAACGTCAATGGTGAGTACATACCTTCGATTTGCTGACGATATAGTCCTTATGGCAGAATCACTGGAGGACCTAATCACTATGCTCAATGATCTTAATAGTGTCTCCCAACGGATAGGTCTTAAGATGAATATGGACAAAACAAAAATCATGTTTAACGTCCATGTCACACCTATGCCAGTAGTTGTTGGGAGCACTAAGATCGAAGTAGTTGACGAGTATGTTTACCTGGGACTAATAGTCCAACTAGGTAAGTTCAACTTCGACCGAGAGGTCAATTGACGGATTCAACTCGGCTGGGCAGCGTTCGGGAGATTACGACACATCTTCTTGTCAGGTATACCTCAAAACCTCAAAACAATACTGTTTAACCAGTGCGTATTGCCAGTGATGACCCAGGAAGCTCAAGGTCGCTCAGCGAGCTATGGAGAGGGCTATGCTTGGGGTTTCTCTGCGTGATAGCCTTAAAAACAAGGATATCCGCAGTAGAACCAGAGTAATTGACAAAGCCCAACGGATTAGTAAGCTGAAGTGGCAATGGGCTGGCCATATAGTTTGAAGAATCGACAACCGATGGGAAAGAAAGGTTCTCGAGTGGCAGTCTCATACCGGCAGCCGAAGTGTGGGGCGTCCTCCCATTAGATGGAGTGAAGACCTGGTAAGACATGCAGGAAGTCAATGGATGTAAATGGCTCGGGACCGTGCTTTGTGGCATTCCTTGGGCGAGGCCTATGTTCAGTAGTGGACTTGTGATGGACTGTAATAATGAAGATAAAATTCAAAATACTCTTTTCTGAAATAAATGTTTAGCGGTTACGTGTGTCCTCCACTGTAAATCTAGGAGATATTTTAAATTACCTTCGAAAAATACAATAAAGCATATAAATTAACACTACATAATATTAGTCTAAATGGTAAAATCTTTTACTAAATAAATTTACTTTTGGTTCTTTGAAGATAATATGTAATAGAATAAAATAAAAGATGGCCTATTAATTTTGTAATAGATAAATTCATTTTTATTTTTAGTTTTACTCCATCTTGTGGGCGGGTCGCCCAACTCTTAACTTTCCAGTACGAAGCTACCATTTGAGAACCTTTCACCCCCCTGTTTGTTGGTTACCATTACTATATTAAATTAACCTTACTGAGTCGTGTTGTGGCGGTGTAAGATAATCCGTCATCCCATTGCATTCTCTGGGTGTCGTAAGAGGTGATTAGTGAAATTGCCAGCATATTTTTATGGTTACCAATAGAAAGATGGCGATATAACCACCTTGTTAACACCAGACATAAAATACACAGACTGACGAAGGGCTGCAGCGTCAAAGGTTTTGAAACGTCAGGTACTGCAATCGTCAATTAACCTGTCAAGCATGACATTAAGGCAAATCCTCCCTATAACAAGAGGGTCCGTCTCCAAAACTAGACTTTTTCGGGATAAAGCTAAATAATAACAAAACTCTTTTTCATTTTGGAAAAAGGTGTGAAACACCTGGTTCTATGTAACAATCTTAAACTACTATGAACCTTTGCTTGTTCGTATTTTATGCGCTGCCATACCGTTCATCAGATGTCAATATATCGCTTTAATGAATGTATTATCATTCTTAATTAAACAATATAACCCATCCAAATTGAGAACTATAATTCCGGAATGATTTCTTCTGCGGCTGCATCGCGCCGCATACCAGCTAGTCTAATATGTAAAAATGTATGTGTGTTTGTTCGTATTTTTTGCGGTTCCATACCGTTCATCAGATTGTGGTAAAACTTTGTCAACTTATTGCTTGCACTATTGCAAAGGTTATATGCGTAGTACATAATTAAATTACAATAGGTGGCGCGCGTATCGTACGAAAAACTTATTTGAAAGTTATAATATATCATTCAAATTCAATGAATGTATTATTATTTCTAATTAAACATTATAACTCTATACCTTCAATGAAAAGTAATTAAACTCGAAAATTATAGTTTTGAGAAAATTAAAGTAATAAAACTCTTACTTAAAAAAAATAGTGAATAGTGATAAAAAACGAACTTAATTACGATACATTGTAACGTAAAATTATTAAAGCGCTGATATGGGCTATATATAGTTTTTAAAAATAAAAGCAGTATGTATAAAATGTAAAGTAAACCTCTTTATTCATGTAATCATTTAAGTAGCATCATTTATTATTTTTGTACCTATTACTTTTATTCGACATGTTACTATATTAATCATAAAAGCTTGGGTCATTTTGCTATTATACATTTTCTGATAAAATATCAGGATCAATATCACGTAAAAATAAAAACGATGGTAATCATGAACACTTGCTGATTTCTTATATTTACGCGAACACTACACATTTAAATAAAACTAATTTTACGGATTTTATCGCGTATATTAACTTATTTTATATTCCCGACGTTTCGAGTACTTTACAGCACCCATGGTCACGGGGGGGACTGAGGTATTTGACGTCCTACTGTCATAGTTAACCACGGTTACCTCCAGATTAAAAATTATTAATTTTTGTTCCGATCTACGCAGTATGAACTTACAGTATCTTGAAGTCTTGCAGTTGTATGCTTGGGTTGGGATTTAATTTTATTAATTATAGGATCCCAAGCAGATGGTAGCACCCAGCCATCTTCTCTATTGAAATTAGGATGTTTTTTGATTTCAATAGCCTCGCGAATCATCCTTGGAAGGAATCGGTGTTCTTTAGCGAAGATTTGTGGTCTATCAAATCTAATGTAGTGACGGGGGCGATCCTGTACATGTTCACATGTTCACATGTTCCTGTACTGTTACATTGCATGTATGTGACAGTGGGACGTCAAATACCTCAGTCCCCCCCCCGTGACCATGGGTGCTGTAAAGTACTCGAAACGTCGGGAATATAAAATAAGTTAATATACGCGATAAAATCCGTAAAACTAGTTTTATTTAAATGAACACTTGGATCAATATAATCAAAGAGAGACAGTAAATCTTTTTTTTTCTGCTCGCTAATAGGAACTGGTCCTTTATAAGATTTCTGAATAGAATGCATGTTAACAAAGTTGTAGTTTTCATTCTTCTTGCTGTAAGACATTAAGTGGTAATCTTCATCGCCGTAACTTTCTTTGTATTCAAAAACTGGAAAGTGACCTTTAGTGAACTTCATTATGTTTACATCTGACCATACGAATTTTCGACCCACGGTATTACACTTTTTTATCAAAAAATCATGTTTTGAAAAGTTGGCAAAGTCAAGAAAATCGTTTTCCGTCATTTCGATAACAGAAAATTTATTATTTCTATTAGAGGCAGTTCTTACCAATTGAAACCAATCTCGCGGGTGATGAATATTCAAAGAAGTTTTCTTTTTTGCTTTTTCAATAAGCGCGTGGTAACTATCTACCTCCATGTGTGTATATCCAGGTATCAGAAACTTATGTTCTATGACTGAAATCTGTTGCGATTCTTTGACTGCTAACAATAACGCTGTGCAAACTATAGAATTTTTATTCTGTACAGAACACGAGTCAGAATACATAATAAGCTGTTGGCACTTGGATGATATAATGGCAATCGGACTGTAATAAAATCGTATAGGCACGTAGCAATTTGATTAGCACCTCTACCACCACTTGATTCTGGCCACATATAACAGTAAGCGTTGTTTGACATAAAATCATGAATTGTAAAATTGTATACCCACAGTTGTCTTTTATAAAATGCTGATTGAGTTCTTAACATTGGAGTTGGTAAGCACTATTGTAAATCGTAAGCTATTACACAAGTGTCTGAATTATTAAGAGCTAATTCTTTGTCTTTTCGTTTTTCTTTATACGCACTCTCGTATTCATCCTGGTGTTTCTTTAATTGTTCCTGCGTTTGTCCTCTCTCTTCAGCGTCTGTTGCATACTTCAACTTATTTTGTAACAAGTTACATTTATTACATGTATCTACGCTTGGTTTTTCAAACGATAAGTTCATCTCTTTGAATACTTTTCCATACACAGTTTTGCAAACGGATTTATTATTTTCTTCACAGTAAAGGCGATACATAGTATCTAGGGAAAGATCAGCGCTTAAGTATTTTTTCGCCGACTTTGTTCGAGAGTAATGGCTTTCGTAAGCAGGGAATTCATTGATATGCTGTTCAATCTCCTTAAGTCGTTCATAGGAAATTTTTCTGTAACTGGCAGAACGTCCTTTTTCACTTTTAAGAACTCGACCATGTTTTTTTTTTTCGCGAACAGTCTGAAGGAAACGACTGCTTTCACTGAGAGTTTTCAGTAAACAACCTTTACCTATTTTGTACTCTTCGCTGAAATATACAAGCTTATAATTATTGCTATATTCTCGTTTATTTTTTCCTTCTACAGTATGCATTTTTTTCTTATTTATTTTTATCAATTTTTCAGTATAATTGGCTCTCTCGTCGTATGAACTTAAATGCCAGTACTCTTTAAAAATGAATTCCCTAACATTATCAGGAACACGACTGCTGCATTTCATACGACAATTTACTAGAGGAGCTAAATTTCTGCCAGGCTTTAATTTGCCCAAATTTGTGACATAACATTTCCCTGCATTCCTTAAATACAATCTAGATTCTCTGTCAACTCTTCTCTCTTTTAGTGACTTTTGTAACTTTCTTTTCTTTGAATATGAAGACTCGAATTCTGGCTCTGTTGAAATTTCATTAGAATTTTCAGGTACCGTTACTTGTTTCAAATGCTATCTTGACTTGTATCCGTTTCACTGTTAGCTATATAATCATCACTACTACCGGAGCTAAAATCTTATAGCCCTGGTGGTAACTCAGTTTCCCTATAGTCTGAATCAGATACTTCATCAGTATTTTCTGTATGATCTCCAGTCTCAAGGAAGTTTATTAATTCTTCTATCTTCCCTCCATCTAGATTTTCCACCACATTGGATGTTTGCATCTCTACGACATTTTCATTTTCGATTTTAATAAATAGTTTCATTTTCTTTATTTTTCTGTAATCCTTCCATAATCCTATCTATTTCATTTTCTTTATTTTTCTGTAATCCTTCCATAATCTTATCTATTTCATTTTATATTTTTTACTGAAACCTTTCGATAATCCTATCTATTTAATTTTCTTTATTTTTCTGAAACCCTTCCATAATCTTATCTATTCGTGTTTTTACCGCCGACTATAAAATAAAAATAAATGATTGATTTGTGAAAAAATTGTAATGCCGAAATATTACAAACTAATCATAAAAATATTATTTATATAAAACATTATATATATATATATATAGTCCTCCTCATCGATTTCGATGACGGCGACCCTAGAAATTAGGATATTTTCCTATCATGAGCAGTAGAGTTGTCCAGCTGAGTTGTAGGTGTATGTGTAGGAGGGCCTAGGTCTCTCTTTGCGCAGTTGGCGTTTTGCGTCTAAAGTCTTGAGGCGGCTTTCTTCGAATGATTTTATACTTTTGAAGATGGTCGACCGCCAAGATGACCTTTCTGCTGCAAGCTCCTCCCAACACGTGGGGTCGATAGCGCAAGCGTTAAGGTGTCTTTTGAACACATCCTTATAGCGCAAATGCTGGCCACCGTGCTTTCGTTTACCTTCCGCCATCTCTAAGTAGTAAACAGCTTTTGGTAAACGTCGGTCATCCATGCGAAGGATATGCCCACACTATCTGAGCTGACGTAGCATTAAAAGAGCTTCCATACCGTACATCCCAGAGCGACGCAGAACCTCAGAGTTAGGAACATGGTACTGCCACTTGATCTTTAATAGAGTTCTTGGACACCTTAGGTGGAAAGAGTCAAGTTTCTTTATGTCTGATTTGTAAAGGCACCATGTCTCTGCGCTATATAAAAGGACAGGAATGATAAGTGCCTTGTAGACACTAATCTTTGTCTCCAGCTTTAGATCATGGGACTTCCAGACACGATCTGTAAGTCGCCCGAAATTGGCAGCAGCATTAGCAATACGAGATGGTATCTCCGAAGCTAAGGTGTTGTCACGCCGGATATTGCTACCAAGATATTTAAAGTGAGCGACCTCATCTAGTGGATTCCCATCTAGATTTAGCGCTGTTGGATCATCTTTACCACCTCTGGGTAGTTGTTTTAGGACTTGAGTCTTAGAAGCGCTTATTACTAGGCCAAATTGTTGACAAGATCGATATAATGCGTCAACGTAGCTTTGGAGATGCACCATACTATCTGACAAGAGGCACACGTCGTCAGCGTAAAGAATCTCTAATATGGAGAGTCTTTGGACTTTGGATTTTACTCTGAATCTTGAGATGTCAAACACACCTTTTTCAGTTCTGACATTAAGCTGGATTTGGTTGCTACAACACTTTAATGCGTCTCACATAACAGCCGAAAAATATATGGCGAAGAGTGTTGGCGCCATGACGCATCCTTGCTTTACTCCACTTGTGATTTGGATTTTCTCAGAAAGTTCGTATTCGTGCTGAACCTGCGCTTTCATACCAACATGGAATTGGCGAATTAGGTTGACGAACTTCTTTGGATATCCAAATTTTTAAGAAACCAAAGTGCCTCACGTGGAACTCTATCAAATGCTTTCTCCAAATCGACAAAGCACATGTAGAGGGCCGTTGATGTTCAAGGCTTTTCTCCTGGAGTTGTCTTGACAGCAATATCGTCAATAGTGCCTCTGCTTGGACGGAAACCACATTGACTCTCTGGTAGGTGTTGTTCTGCTACCTCACTTAGGCGGGCGTTAATTATGTGCGCAAGAATTTTACCGGCGCTGGAAAGAAGCGATATGCCTCGGTAAGAGCTGCAATCGGAGACATCCCCCTTCCCTTTGTACAGCTTACAAATAACCGCATCCTTCCAGTCCTGAGGCACCTCTTCACTATCCCACACTCTCAAGGCAAGATGATAAAGCCTGTTAAGAACATGTTTTCCGCTGTATTTATATATTTCGGCTGGAAGTTGGTCCATTCCGGGTGTTTTTAAGTTTTTGAGACGCTTGACTGCCTTTACGAACTCATCGAAATTTGGTGGATCATCTAGATGTTGATATACCGGCAGTTCTTCAAGCGAGTTTATATAGGACAGGTTAGCACCGAGCGCACTGGGATTCAAAACATCATTAAAATGTTCTGCCCAACGTTTTATTACGTCATTTTTATCTGTAACTCGATTTTGCTTGTCCCTTGAGTACAGTGGGGCTGATTTTCTGACTCGTGGACCGAAAATCGCTTGTATGCCTTCGAAGAATTTGCCAGTTTGTTGAGTATCGGCGTAGTGCTGTAATTCAGCAGCTTTTTCCTTCCACCACTTATCCTTCAGTTCACGAATCTTATATCTAAGTTGGTGTTGAGCTTCCTTTTTTCTGTTGGCATCCGTTGACTTGGAGTTCATTTCATGTCTGTACTTTTCAACAAGTATTCTGATGTTGTTATCTGATGCATCAAACCAATCTTGGTTTTTTTTCTGTGGCTTGCCAATAGTATCAACAGCACAGACATGAAGGTGCTTAGCAAATGATCGCCACTCGTCATTTGTTGTGGAAAATTCAATTTGTGGAACACAAGCAGCAAATTTTGAGTCTAACTTATTACCCAACTCTGGGGAGGTAATAAGTCTTGAAAATGCCAATTTAGGTAGAATTTTGTGAGGTGTTCGCCGTGGAGCTTTAAGCTCTAGTTTCATCTTCGACCTAATGAGACGATGATCAGTCCAGCCCAGCGCTCCACGCATCGCTCTCGTTATAAGAACATCGCGTAAGTCTTTACGGCGGACGATGACGTAGTCTAAAAGATGCCAGTGCTTAGATCTAGGGTGCATCCACGAGGTCTTATACTTATCGGCAAGACGGAAAAACGTATTGGTGATACTGAGATCGAACTGCGCACATAACGATAAAAGACGCAATCCGTTGTCGTTACACTTACCAACGCCATGTTTGCCAATGACACCACTCCAGAGATCATGGTCGTTGCCGATACGAGCGTTAAAGTCCCCCAACAAAATGATCTTATCGTGACTTGGAACACCTTTGAGAGTTTGGCAAAGTTGTTGGTAAAATGCCTCTTTATCTTCCTCCGGTGAGAGAAGAGTGGGCGCATAGGCACTGATGAGATGAATGTATTTCTTGTGAGCTATTGGTAAGCGCAGAGTCATCAGGCGGTCATTGATACCCTTTGGTAGATCACTCAGATCTCTCGTCAGACCACTGCGAATAGCAAAACCTACGCCGCTTCCTGCCCTTACACCGGTAGGACGTCCACTCCAGTAGTATGTGTAGCCGCCAAGTTGTTCACAAAGCTCTCCACAGTCACTCAGGTGGGTTTCACTAATTGCAGCAATATCAATTTTGTATCGTGCCAGTTCTCTTGCTATGAGAGCAGTTTTTCTCTCCGGACATAAGTTGCCATCACTGTCTAATAAGGTTCGTACGTTCCAGGTGGCTATGCAAAGTTGTTACTTGGTTCTTAGCTTTTGCTTATTATTAGAAATCTTTCGACCGCATTTGTCGATTTTCAAGTGCCCGCGGTTAGGTACCTAGATGAAGAACGAGACGGACTATGTTCGGGCCACCTTTTCTAGGCCCCTCCTCTATGCAGAGGAAAGCAGAGCGATCCGAAATAGGGCTGCTTTGTCGCCAGTAGTGCTGCCGAGTCCCGCCTCAATCGACTCCGGGAGCGACCACTCTCTTCTGGCCGCCTACGTGCAGGGTGTCAGCTAAAGCCTTGGTACATCGAAAATTTAGCTCCACCACCTTCACCCCATCGCCGCAGGACTTCCCTAGGAAGCTCAAATCTGAAAAGAATAGCTAGGGTCATCTGCGCGTGAGTTTATTTATAGTAGACAAGCAGTTGCGCTGGTACAAGTCCACTTCACTCGTCCCTTCCTCTGTGGCCCAATAGACCGGTAGACCGGTACGATCGGCAGAGGTCGAGATGCAGCGAAAAGGCCATAAGTCACTACATAGATTCTGACGAACGCCCTTGAGGTTTTTCGCACTACCCTGCTACATCGATAGTCAATAGCGTGTGCAATATCGATGCAGACTTTTTTTTTTATGGGAATCATCCGTTAACTAATCTACAGATGTTCGTAGATATAGTCCCCTTCTCTAGATTTAGCCCACTGACGTGGTTGCCCGGGGTGTGGCCGCTGTGACTACAGCTTCTTGGAGCCACTAGAGAAGAGATTGCGGAGGTTAATAAAGAGAGAACGCTCCGACAAGACAACATTACTAAGTGTAGTAAACGCTATTTTCCTTTTTTTAACTTTACGCCCACAGTAGGATTTTCACCTGTATCATCGTGGAGGCAGTTTATATATATAAATCATTTTTGCACAAGGAACCATATCCAGACCCAAAACAGTTATTATTTAAATGTCATGCTTTTATTTTTCCGTGCGGGATTCGACATCGGGGCCCCAAGCATCGTAACGCTTAGCCACTTCGTTACGAAGCCGTCGCTATTTGTATAGGATAAATCAAGTGATAGGATCACACTTAATAGGATCACATTAAACTCACATCATGTCATTTAAAACTTTGATAGTTATACAAAGAAAAAACTTACGCTTATTCTGAAATGCGAATTAAACTTAGCTTATTTTATTATTACATAGAAGAAAGTAACAACGGTAATATTAAAATCCAAGAAGTAAAATCGTAAATAGAACTAATGTAATAATACACTAATTTGTGAAAACTGATACAAATTATTTACCTTATACTTAAATAAAACTTTGATAGTTATACAAAAAAAAACAAATTACGCTTTTTCTGAAATGCAAATTACACTAAGCTTATTGTATTATTGCAGAAGGGTAGGTAACAACGGGTAAAATTATAATCCAAAAAATAAAATCGTAAAGAGAACTAATGTAATAATACACTAATTTGTGTAAACTGATAAAAATTATTTACCTTATGCATCGTCTAATGATGAAGAACACACGACGCACCAAATAGAACGCAGTCGCAAGACTAATAAAATAACGAACTAGCCACACACCACAGGGCGCTACTTTATTCACTTACACATACCCAGTCACAATATATCTATCCCTTTCTATGTTACCGGCGGCAGATATAGGTTATGGGAGTCGACTGATTCATACCACTTTACACGTAAAATTATTTTTAACCGTTCCTATAAAAGTTATAAATGTAAACGTATTATTAAACATTTATTCGAAAATGTAGTTAATATTGATACAAATCAAATTAAACCTGCCGTAACAAAGTTCTTGGGATAATAAATAAGAGTGTAAATTGATTTATTTAAAGTTGTATTATTAGACTCATATTTACACCACAGTAATATTTTCATTAGTTGCTTTAAATTTAATTGTGTCACATTTCACGAAACAATATAAATTTAAGTATTTAATGTATACTGATTTTTGAACAATTAAATTAATATGTACAAATTCAGATCGGTATAATTTGATCGTATAATATGAGTTTATAAGAGTTGTATTATTATGCATGTAACTAACAAGAAAAATCAGTTCAGTTCATTTTAGGATGACTTAAAATACATTATTTTACACATTGCTTATAGTGAAAACTACTTAGTTATATTAATTTACACCAAATGTATCTCTCCAATTATAATTCTTAGAAGAATGAGGAATGGATAGCAAAAAATGCCATTTTTTTCTGATTAACATATGTTGTTGAAAACATCAAAATTGCTATAGGTCGAGTTGTATCACTTTTCACTGAAGGTACAGAACTCTTCGAAATTTAAAACGATATTTTCAGAATTATTTCTTTTGCAGCAACGCCGGATGCCAGCTAGTTTATAATAAAGTTTTCTGCAAATTCCATTTTACAAAAAGTATCAGTTGATGTGACTCGTAATTAAATACGAAATAATCTGGATCATTAACATCTCTCTACTATGTCATTAAAAAACTGAAGCCTCTGTGGGCAGAGTAGTGTAACATTTAAGGATAGTTACTTGTAGCTCGGAGGACAAGCGCTGGCCTTAAATTTTATATTATGTGCTCAAACTTTCCCTAAAATTTTAAATAATACTAAGCCACTGCGTCACGGAGCCGTCACTTGCCTGTTTCAAATTTTTTGCTATTTACAATCGGCATTATTAATGAAAGAGTGGCAATGAGAAGTGCTGCTATTTTCAATATCTTTCTTTTATCGATCAAGTGATAAACTAATAACCAGTATATGATAATCTTGCATTAGTAGACAGTCACTAGTACTGGGAGGTCTACTACAATACCCTTACAATGTATTGTAGTAGACATGTACAATGACATTAAAAATTGGTAAAGTGTAACCAATTTTGAGGTCATTTTCATTTTACGCGAAAAAATCGAAAACTGCAAAGCTGTGGTCGGGTCGCTAATCAACTAATAAATCTGTAACTATGGCGTCAGTAACTAAGTACCTAATTATCTAGATCTACCTATAAATAATAACATATTACCTTTCGGTATCCTTAGGAATAGTAAAGAAAGAAAAGTCGACATTCCTATTGTTATTTAAGCACCCACATGCTATGCAGTACCTTTTGGCTTTTTGAGAGGCCATACTTGAATAAAAACTCAAAAATAAATATCAAAATTGGCTAAATATAATACTTATAAGAGAAAAATACTTTTTGTTAACGAAAGGCTCGCGTCAGCTCGAGCGCGCGCGTGACAACCTAACGGAATTAGCCGCTTGTAGGGAACTACGCAGCGTAGGTATATTTTCATGAATAAAGCGCGGAGCGGGACAGGCCTGGTATAAGGCCACCGGAGCCTAACAGGCGCTGTCGTCCGTATATTTATTGCTATTTTTAGTTGACTTGAAAAAACGAGGATTTTTACAATTCGACTTTATGTTTTGTTTGTATGTTCTTCACATTCAGAAGTTAGGCCTTTAATTTTTCTTTACACTATTTCTTAGCACTGACTTCAGAATATGAAATTCTTTTATTCTTTTTAGTAGTCTAAAGTCAAAATTTTACTGTTTTTAAAGTTAATTATTAGTTAAAACATTTTTAAAGGATTGTCTTATAATTTCAGATGTTCCTTGGGTGATTCCAGTCTATCCATAGGACGACATGAGTTGCCTTATTTATTCATATATTTATTATTTTGATAAAATAAATAATTCACACACACACACACACACACACACACACACACACACACACACACACACACACACACACACACACACACACACACACACACACACACACACACACACACACACACACACACACACACACACACACACACACACACACACACCAGCTCTCTATAACGTTCATTCCCGAAATTAGTCGTTGCGTGGGTTTGGTCCCTGCTGACACCAATGTAATTAATGGTGGATCAGCACAAAACTGAAATAAATTTTGTGCTGATCCACCACCTGCTCGGCGTTAGAAAAACATTGTGAAGAAACCTGCATATCAGAAATAAAAATATTTCATAGACATGTGAAGTCCGCTAACACGCGGGCTTACTTTCTATGTATGATTAGCGTTTGTAGTGTTATTATTTTGCGTTGGTAAAAACAAAATAATTAAATCTTTAATCTCATTACAAAGTATTTTTTCTGATAATGAAGTATATCTCTAATCCAGGATTTTCTCCTGTATTGTGGAGGCGATTGACATTAATTGTATAATGACTAACATCCAGACCCGAAGCAATCATTTGTGGCATACAAACAATTGTTTCTTGCGGAATTTTAACCAGCAACCATGCAGCGTCGCAGTCGAACGTTAAGCCACTATTTGGGTATGATACGCATACGGATAGTCTTGATTTTAATAAATTGGTGCATTTTACGTTTCGTAAAATTAAAGAGAATATGCAAGTTCTTTTCTAAAAATTATAAATGATTTTAAATATTGCCAGTAATTGCTGAGGCAATATATTTTTTCACACGCCGGTATTCTAGCACTCCGCCGCAACTGTCGCGTTTATTGCTGACATTTCCTATATTGCTGAGCCTACCGTTATTTGGCATTACGTTATGGTTATCATAACATTAAATTTTCCCCATCGTTACGACCTAATATAAAAGTTCGTAATAGCCCAGTAGACATCAGAATTTTTTATAAGAGAGACGAAAGAAAAATTTTTTCTTTGATTACATTAACTAATTTCAACTCCAATTATATCGAATGAAGTTTGAAAGTAGTTAATCTACCTTATGTTGTGTAGCGACATAAATTATAACGATACTTTACTTTATAATAATCTACTTCAATTTTCTATAATTTTACAACTGTTATGTCTTGAGAATTATTTAAATTAAAATATGGTGCCCTAGCGCTTTTATTAAAGTCAAAGACAACCTAAATAAACCTCAGTTTATTTGACATCGTAGGTCCATAGAGGTTTTATTTACTTTTCAGCTCTTCATACGTCGAAGGATTTTAATTATTTAGCTTACTTTCATGAAGATATAAGCCGTGTGATAGTTCAGAGATTGGACTCTCGTTTGAGTTCTCGTTCAATCCCTGACGGCACTAATCACCTCTCTTACCTCACAACTCAAATAAGTTCGCCAAAATGTACTGCGGTAATTTATCGGAATAGATTGTAGATAGAAGAGAAGAGATACACTTCAGACACACAAAAGCTTTTGTCCCTCTCCAGGTACCAAATTTATTTAACTTTGGAGTTTTTAAGATTCAGTTGATATTAAATATTAAATCTTGCTTAGTATATATAAGAATCTTTCGCAATGACGGAAATCCCTCGCTGGGAATAAAAACGTTATTTGTCAAAAGTTAAACACGTTGGTGTTATTATTTTAATTTAGAACTATTAATTTTAATTTTAGATTTATTAATCTTAATTTATAAAGTTATTTGTTTCTTTAATATAATTTTCTTTGTCATAGGAATTTGTGTCATCTAAACAAAGATTTAGATTAATATAATTTTAAAAGATATTTAATTTAAAAAAAAAATTTAAACAATGTTCTCGTCTGGTTGGGGTTCATAAATACTACATAAGCTTCATAGATACCATCCTTAGAGATCGTGATACTTGGCGATTTTAACGCCCACCACGCCGAATGGCTCGGTTCACGTTTAACCGATCATGCGGAGAGATATATTTATGATTTTGCCTTGGCATATGGTCTGACACAACTGGTTACTTCGCCTACGCGGATTCTAGATGTGGAGGATCATACACCTTCCCTGTTGGACCTTCTGCTGACCTCTCATCCGGACGGATATCAGGTTTCCGTCGATGCCCCTCTCGGCTCTTCGGACCATTGTCTGATCCGGAGTGTGGTGCCACTCACGCTCCCCTTGCGGTTGCGTTCTGCAGGTGGCCGCCATGTTTGGCATTACAGGTCGGCGGATTGGGACGGAATGCGGTCTTTCTTTGCATCCTACCCATGGGGATGGGTTTGCTTCACGCCGGATGATCCCAGCGCTGTTGCTGACTCTGTCACTGATGTGGTGCTACAGGGAATGGAAGTATTTATTCCATGATCTGTGGTACAAATTGGAGGCAGATCTCAGCCTTGGTTCGTCGCTCCTGTAAGACTGCATTACGCAGTAAGCAGGACTGTTATCAGGCCTGGGCTGAAGCTTCGGCGGCTCGGGATGTAAACACCAGCATGCTTAAAAAGAAATATTACTTCGCCTCCAGGTCCTTCAAAAGATTTTTTGCCAAGGCAAAGTCAGATCACATAGGCAGAATTAGCGACAAACTAGTTCGCCTTCCTTCGGAAACCCGTGCATTCTGGTCTCTCGCCAAGGCTGTCCAAGGGAATTTCTGTAAGCCATCACTACCATCTCTGCACAGGGAGGATAACTCACTGGCCCTCGACGCAACAGAGAAAGTCGACCTTTTACTCTCCCTTTTTGCGTCCAACTCGACTCTTGATGATGGTGGTAACACATCGCCGACCATCCCGCAGTGTGAGTACTCTATGCCTGATGTGCGATTCACACAGTGCTCAGTACGCAAATCACTGCTGTCCCTGGATATACACAAGTCGAGTGGGCCTGACGGAATCCCACCAATTGTGCTGAGGACATGCGCTCCAGAGTTGACAACGGTTCTAACGCGTCTTTTCCGGTACTCATACTCCCTAGGCGTTGTCCCGAATTCATGGAAGACAGCTTTTGTCCACCCGATCCCCATGCGGTACCTTGAGGAGCACCAGCTGATTAGTGACTGCCAGTACGGTTTCCGTCTCGGTCGCTCAGCTGGTGATCTTCTTGTTTACCTAACACGTAGATGGACACAGGCGATCGAGTCCAAGGGGGAGGCATTGGCCGTTAGTTTGGACATAGCGAAGGCCTTCGATCGGGTCTGGCACAAAGCGCTTCTTTCGAAGCTTGCTCCCTATGGGCTTCCCGAGAAATTGTGCAATGAGATCACCAGTTTTCTGGCTGATCGGAGCATCAAGGTCGTAGTAGACGGTGCATGCTCCGATTACAATCATATAACGCTGGTGTTTCACAAGGCTGCGTGCTATCACCAACGCTGTTTCTTCTGCATATCAATGATATGTTGCAAACCGGAAACATTCATTGCTATGCGGATGACAGCACTGGTGATGCTCTATACATCGGCCGTGCCAATATTTCTCGGGAAAACGTCGCCGAGTACCGGAACAAACTTGTGTCTGAAGTCGAGTCTTTGCTGAAAAAAGTCTCAGATTGGGGGCGACTAAATCTAGTCCAGTTTAATCCTCAGAAGACGCAAGTTTACGAGTTTACCGCTAAAAAGAACCCCTTTATCGTATCTCCTCAGTTTCAAGGCACTCCCCTTGTTGCCTCAGCCAGTATCGGAATCCTCGGCGTCGACATATAGAGTGACGTGCAGTTTCGTGGTCACTTGGAAGAGAAGGCCAAATTGGCCTCTAAAATGCTTGGCGTGCTCAGCAGAGCAGGACAGTATTCCATGCCGGTACACCACCTGCAACTTTACAAGGCGCAGGTTCGGCCTCACATGGAATACTGTTCCCATCTCTGGGCTGGAGCTCCCTAGTACCAGCTCCTTCCACTTGACCGCATACAGCGCAGAGCAGTTCGAATCGTCGACGACCGAGTTCTTTCCGATGGGCTTGACTCACTGGCACTGCGTAGAGATGTTGCATCTCTTTGCGTATTTTATCGCATCTGCCACGGGGAGTGCTCTAAGGAATTGTTCGGACTAATTCCAGCCGCTCAATTTCACCATCGCACATCGCGACAAAACTCGCGATACCATCCATACTATCTGGATGATTGGCGGTCCACCACTGTGCGATTTAGAAGATGTTTTCTTCCTTGCACAACTTCCTTGTGGAATCGATTACAACCAGCGATTTTTCCGGAACGATACGACTTAGAGACCTTCAAGAAAAGAGCCTACTCCTTTTTAAAAGTGTGGCAACGCATCTGCAATTCCCCTGGTTTTGCAGTTTTTCATGGGCGGCGGTAGTCATTTACGATGGTAAACGAGCATGCGGCTCACCTGACGAGGTGAGCCGCATGCTCGTTTGCCCCCTCTCCTATAAAAAAAACTTATAAAATAAAAAAAATATATACTACTACTAGCTATAGCTAACTATAGCAACTAGCAATAATAATATAATGCATACGAGGTCGACACTGAAAGTTTTTAGAAATGGCCAATTGTAAACGATATAATAAAAAAAATAAGTTCAAATTTTGAAAATGAAACTCTTTGCCAATATTAATGTATTTTATTAATTTGTCATTTGTTTACGATTTGGCAGCAAATTGAAAATTGTCTGTGTTACTTCAGCATGAATTTAACGAGAGAAAATTTTCGTACAATGATTTTTTATGACATTTAATGTCATTTAAGTCAACAAGAAAGTTATGATAGACTTCGATTGGCCTTTCACGATGAAGCCCCGTCTCATGCAACTGTTTACAACTGGTTTAATGAGTTTAAACGTGGTCGCACTAATCTCACCGATGATCTGCGTGAGGGACGGCCTTCTACGGCGACGAGTGAAGATAACATCAGTGTTGTGCGACGTATGATAGAGACTGATAAAAGAGTGACTTATCAGCAGATTCGGACAAGCTTAGGCATCGGTATGAGTCAAGTGCATAAAATCCTCTATGAACATTTAGCGGTCAGGAAGCTTTGTGCCCGGTGGATACCTCATAATTTGACAGAGGCCCAAAAACTCCGTCGTGTTTATTGGTGTCGTGAAATGATTCAAAGATTTAATGGAGGTGACTCAAATGCTGTGTTCGACATACTTACGGGTGAGGAAAGTTGGATATTGTTATGATCCTGAAACTGAGAGGCAGTCTGCTGTCTGGGTGTTTCCTTCCGAGGAGTTGCCAACTAAAGTGAAGAGAGGTCGAAGCGTGGGAAAAAAGACGGTGGCCTCGTTTTTCGGAAGGACAGGTCATTACGAAAGAATTGTTTTAGAGGATCGAAAAACAGTTACTGCAGAGTGGTACACTAACAATTGTTTGCCACTTGTCTTGGAAAAAGTTCTGGAGAAACGACCTCGCATTAGGATCCTCCTTCACCACGACAACGCCTCGTCGCACACCGCCAAGCGAACAATCGACTGCTTGGCGACGTCAGACGTGAAATTACTGGGTCACTCCTTTTATCGTTTAAAAAACATAGTTTGATTAAAAACGTTAAAATGAGGAACTTCTGAACTGTACTTCAAACAAATATTAGAGTATTCTCGCTGAAAACTATTGAAGAGCTAGATTTATTTACAATAGCAGGGTTGTAGCGAGTTACTTTTGAAGTGAATTTATGTAGTTAAACAGTAATTTGATGTACCACAGTCATTTGTGTAGGACTCTCCGTGGCTTCCTTTGTTTAAAATTGCGTGCAGGTAATGATTTCTTATAGTTTTGTGAATAATAATACACATTTATGCGAATAAAATTTATTTTGATGATTTTATCGCGTAAAATTAGTTTTATTCAATTCGGTGTAAGTGTTCATACTATCAGAGTACTATCAGATTGATTACGCTTTTGTTATCAGTATATGTTCTTCTGTTACAATTTTGAAACCTTAGTTTAAGTGATCATACAACGTAATTGAATTCTATTCATAGCCTTTGTTCTCCAATTATGTAAGCCAAGCGTGTAAGCATCTGTGTCTACGCTGTCCAATCAACGCTTTGTTAGTCTATGCCAAATTATCTGCTCTCCTAGGCGCGTTTGTTGATACACTTAGTACCTAAAACCTAATATTTTTTTATGGATAAGCGTGACAAGCGAGCACACAGTCCACCTGATGGTAAATGGTTGATGTGGCCCATAGACATCTACATCTATCCTCGTTTGCGAATCAAAATGCAGATGCGTTGTCAAACGTGAGGATTAAGATGGAATGCCTCTTTTCCAGTAAAAAGGTCTCCGGTTCTCTACACTCACCATACGAAACACAGCAGCATTAAGCTGCTATACCTAATACAAAATAACGTCTGTCTTCGTTAACAATTAGCATTTAGCAATTGATTATTTTTATAATGATAATGAATATGACTATTCCGTTATCTGTCAGATACCAAGTAATTTGATTAGATTTGACAAGAACACAATCACAAAATTAAAAAGTATGATATTTTCATATACGCCGAATCTCGACCACAATAATTCACATATCTTATACTATTATGGTTACGATATAATAATAACGGTAATTGGGCTTCCTTAGCCAATCCTTAAGAGTCTACCGGTGGATTTTTTTTACAGAAGTAATATTGACAAATGAGCACATAATCTACTTGATGGTAAGTGGATGCTGTGGCCCATAGACACCTACATTTATCATTAACTAAGAATCAAAATGAACATGTGTTGCCACTCCTGAGACTGAATGAAATGCCTTTACCAGCAAAATATGATCTCCGGATCTCATCACTTACAATACGAAACAACAGTATTTTGCTGCTACTAGAGTCATGCCAAAAATAACTAAATATTCAAACATTTTTATTACTAGTATCGGTATTTAAGAATGAATAGATTGTTCATCTTGATCATTTGAACAATTTTTCCACATGTCTAAGCCACTTGAAAACTACCTCTGACCAACCTTCTTCTCTTTTGATCTGGTCTGGATCTAGTTGATCTGAAATCTTGAAGCATAAGAAGAGAGTCAAGTCAGCAAGAAGTCAGCCTATCTTTGCTTTCAAACCTCTTGCCTTTAATTAGTATTTTTATTTTGGAAACAGGTATAAATTATAAGCAGATGGATCTGGAAAATATGGCAGGTGTGGTAGGATTCTTTTCACTACAATCCAATAATATTTGAAACACAATCCGTTGCATATCACTCAGAGTTAACAGTGATGTGATCCTTGATGGTCGACTGTGTGGTGCTTTGCAGATGAGCCACCTCTAATAAATTTTCCCATCATTGATTAATCCACCCGATGGTCTTTATGAAAATAGCTTATTTATAATTTTAACATACGAAACACAGCAACATTAAGCTGTTATTTATCGCTGGTATTATGTGAGAGCTTGGTTCTATCCCGGTCGAACCGACCTATTCGTAGTAAAACCATAACATAGCAGCCGCGTGGTTCATCATCATCATTACAGCCCCTCACAAATCCACTGCTGAACACAGGTCTCCCCCAAAGAACGCCACAAAGCACGGTCCCGAGCCACTTGCACCCATTGACTTCCTGCATGTCATTCTTACCAGTGGTAGAGCCACGCGGCAGCCTTTGCTGTTGCACGTATGAGCCGGCTCGAACTGGGGTAGTACCACGACCTCACAAAAGACCAGCGTGAAGTAGAAGCTTTGCTTCTGCATTTCGTCTGATGAGTGCAGGTGGCCTGAGGCCCAATCCCCCCCCTTAACATGGTAGCGGAGTTAAATAAAACACTACCCCAGTAGGGTACCAGCACCCCGGGTGACGGAGAATCCCTCGCTGAGCATCCACGCCCAAGCTTCCCTACTCTTCCTGAGCGTGGGTGCTCAGGCTGCCCCTCGTATTCTGGAGGGGACGAAATTCCGCTCGAAACTAAACCTGCTCCGGGCAAACGGAGCAATAAGTCAAAGGCACCCCCTGCCACGCTATCCGTGAATTTCTGCAATATCAAGGGACTTCATTCAAAACTTAACGCCGTCTACTACCATCTGGAAACGGCGACGCCGGCCTTGCTCTTTCTAACCGAGACACAGATGTCCTCTTCGGCTGATACTTCGTATCTCTCCTTCCCGGGGTACAAATTAGAACACTCTTTTGTGCCCCGGGCTGGAGTTTGCGTGTACGTCAGAAAGGACATCTGTTTTCGACGCCTCAGCAGCCTTGAAGGTACAGACCTGTCCATCCCCGCGTCTACGGGTGCCTCTATAGGTCCTATAGCGGTAATGCCGACACAGACCGACTCATTGACCACGTCCAAATGGCTGCAAATTCCGTGCTGCAACAGGTCCCATCCGCAGAGATCGTGATGCTTGGTGATTTTAACGCCCACCACGCTGAATGGATTGGTTCTCGTTTAACCGATCGTGCGGGTAGATCTGTTTATGACTTTTCTTTGGCATATGGTCTGACACAACTGGTTACCTCGCCTACGCGGATCCCAGATGTGGAAGATCATGTACATTCCCTGTTGGACCTTCTGCTGACCTCTCATCCGGATGGATATCAGGTCTCCGTCGTAGCCCCTCTTGGCTCCTCGGACCATTGTCTGATCCGGAGTACGGTGCCACTCACGCTACCATCGCGGTTGCGTTCTGCAGGTTGCCGCCGTGTTTGGCATTATAGGTCAGCCGATTGGGACGGGATGCGATCTTTTTTTGCATCCTACCCTTGGAGGCGGGTTTGCTTCTCGCCGGATGATCCCAGCATTGTTGCTGATTCTGTCGCTGATGTGGTGCTACAGGGAATGGAACTATTTATTCCATCATCTGTGGTACCTATTGGAGGCAACACCCAGCTATGGTTTGGTCGCTCCTGCAAAATTGCATTACACTATAAGCAAGAGTGCTACCAGGCCTGGGCTCACGAATCGACGTCTCGGGATGCAAATACCAGCGCTCTTAAAAAGAAGTATAATTCCGCCTCCAGGTCCTTCAAAAGTGTCATTGTCAAGGCAAAGTCAGAGCACATCGGCAGAATTGGCGAGAAACTAGTTCGTCTTCCTTCGGGAACACGTGCATTCTGGTCTCTCGCCAAGGCTGTCCAAGGGAACTTCTGTCAGCCATCTCTCCCATCTCTACACAGGAAGGACGACTCACTGGCTCATGCCGCAAAGGACAAAGCCAATCTGATGGGCTCTCTCTCTTTAGGTCCAACTCGATTCTTGATGACGGGAGGAAAACACTGCCGACTATCCCGCGGTGTGAGTGCTCCATTCAGGATGTGCTGTTCACCCAACGCTCGGTGCGTAGAGCACTCCTCTCCCTGGACGTCAACAAGTCGAGTGGGCCTGATGGCGTCCCTCGTATTGTGTTGAAGACGTATGCTCCGGAGTTTGCACTGGTTTTAACGCGTCTTTTCCGGTACTCCTACTCCCCAGGCGTAATCATGGAAATCCCGAAATCATGGAAAACAGCTTTCGTACACCCGATCCCTAAAAAAGGTAACCGCTCTGATCCGTCCAACTATAGGCCTATCACCATCACCTCCTTCTTCTCTAAAATAATGGAGTCCATTATTAACAGCCAGCTCATGCGGTACCTTGAGGATCACCAGCTGATTAGTGACCGCCAGTACGGTTTCCATCGCGGTCGTTCGGCTGGTGATCTTCTAGGTTACCTAACTAATAAATGGGCGGAAGCAGTAGAGTCCAAGAAGGAGGCGTTGGCCGTTAGTTTAAACATAACGAAGGCCTTCGATCGGGTTTGGCACAAAGCGCTTCTTACGAAGCTTCTTTCCTATGGGCTACCCGAGAAATTGTGCAATTGGATCAACAGTTTTCTCGCTGATCGGAGCATCAAGGTTGTAGTAGACGGTGCATGCTCCGATTACAAGCCCTTTAGCGCTGGTGTTCTACAAGGCTGCGTGCTATCACCAACGCTGTTTCTTCTGCATATCAGTGACATGTTGCAAACCGGTAACATTCATTGCTATGCAGATGACAGCACTGGTGATGATCTATACACCGGCCGTGCAAATATTTTTTGGGAAAACGCCGCCGAGTACCGGAATAAACTTGTGTCTGAAGTCGAGTCTTTGTTGGACAAAGTCTCGGACTAGGGGCGACTAAATCTAGTCCAGTTCAATCCCCGGAAGTAACAAGTTTGCGCGTTTACCGCTAAAAAGAACCCCTTTATCGTATCTCTTCAGTTTCAATGCACTCCCCTTGTTGCCTCAGCCAGTATCAGAATCCTCGGCGTCGACATATCGAGTGACGTACAGTTTCGTGGTCACTTGGAAGAGAAGGCCAAATTGGCCTCTAAAAAGCTTGGCGTGCTCAGCAGAGCGGGACAGTATTTCATGCAAGCACACCGCCTGCAACTTTACAAGGCGCAGGTTCGGCCGCACATGGAATACTGTTCCCATCTCAGGGTTGGGGCTCCCCAGTGCCAGCTCCTTCCATTTGATCACATCCAGCGCAGAGCTGTTCGAATCGTCGGCAACCGAACTCTTTCCGATCAGCTGGACTCACTGGTACTGCGAAGAGATGTTGCATCTCTTTGCGTATTTTATCGCATTTACCACGGGGAGTGCTCTGAGGAATTGTTCGGACTAATTCCAGCCTCACAATTTCACCATCGTACATCGCAACAAATTTTGCGATACCATCCATACCATCTGGATGACTGGCGGTCCACCACTGTGCGATTTAAAAGAAGTTTTCTTCCTCGCACAACTTCCTTGTGGAATCGACTACCACCAGAGATTTTTCCGGATCGATACGACTTAGGGACCTTCAAGAAAAGAGCGTACTCCTTTATAAAAGGCCGGCAACGCATCTGCAATTCCCTTGGTGTTGCAGTTGTTCATAGGCAGCGGTAATCACTTATCATCAGGTGAGCCGGATGCTCGTTTGCCCCCTCCTATAAAAAATGTCTTACCAAGTCGTCACTCCATCTAGTGGGGAGTTGCCCTACACTTCGCCTGCCGGTACAAGGCTGCCACTCGAGAATCTTGTCACTTCAGCTTACTGATCCGTTGGGCTATGTCGGTTACTCTGGTTCTACTGCACATATCCTCATTTTTAAGTCTATCACGCAGAGTAACCCTGAGCATAGCCCTCTCCATAGCTCACCGAGCTTCCTCATACGGCCAGCAGTGAAGGACCACGTCTCAGATACATAGGTCATATACCGTTAGGTTGGTACAGAAGGTAGGTGGATTCTTAAAATAGTCAAGATTTATATAATAGTAAAATATTTTATTGATCTTACTTCCGTACACGTATAATGATAGTGCTCTAGAAAGGAGATCACTGGCCTGACGTAGGGAGGCAAAGTCCATGCGCTGTTCTTTCAGGGTCGTAGGCAGCCAGCTAGCTGAACGAGGCGACGATAGACAGGTCTGACGGTGATGATGGTCGTTGCTTGGATGGTAGGCCAACAGTCCGTTAGCTCACAACTCGCCAAGTAAGTAAGCCTTAGGTATTAGGTGGATCCTGGAATCCCAGACGGAGGCCAGCATTAAGGAAACTTCCAATAGCACTATATGCGCCCTAGTCAAGTTCAGCACTCCTTCTAGGAAGTTAAAATTCCTAAGCACTAAGCAGCCTCAGCAGAAGAGATAGGAATTAAAAAATAGAACAGTTGCAATGTTTGTTATTGTTAAAATAAATAAGAACTCACCCCATTGGGATAAGCCGCACTTTGAAAAATTAAAATTTTTGAAAGTAGGTAATCAGTTTCAACTGTTGTTCCTTTAGGGTCACGCGCGTTGCAAACTTCAAGCCGTTTTAGGCAGAAATAAACAAAGAATGGCCCGAACGGGGACTCGTGCGCGTCTCGGAATCCTACCGAGTACTTCCGATTTAGAGATTGGTGAGCAACGGATACGGATTAAATTAACTATTTTAAGGTTCCGTAGAATAATATTTTAAATTAATAATATGTAATAATTGATTTGTTTTTATTTTAAGATTAGAATAAATTTTATTAAAGATTAATTAATTATAATTATTTGTAAGGGATCGCTCAGATGCACCCTTACAGTATCCCGCCAAGTGAAGAAGGATTTTGCGTAGTCTTTAGTAGTAAAATCCGTCTATCTGCTCCTAGTTTACTAGGTACTGAAGAAAAATATTTCTGTGGTATAATTCACAAGTTTTAGTTCTTTTATATGCCAATATCCTATAGATTTACCGGTCATATCAGATAATTTATACACAAGTGACTTTTTCTTAGTAATAATTTTACATTTAGTGAACTTTGGAGCTAATTTTTATTAAAATATTTATCTTTGTCACTTTGATAAAATGTCCTCTTCCATACTATGCCCCCTACATTATATTCGGCAGGCTGATGACGTAAAATGTAAGTATGACAATTTTTGGAATGTGCTTGTAGTAGAAGGGCTTGCACTTTGTCAAAGCTACTAAGACAGGCAATCTAAACCTTCTCAGTATATGAGTCACGAGGGTGATAAATAATGTCATCGCCCTCAGTATCGGTGTAGCGTGAACCACAAGAAACTAATTCTCTGCCATACACGAGAAAAGAGGGAGTGTAGCCAGTGACTTCATTAACTGCCCTATTTATTGCAAACTGAATTTGAGAAATTAATTTATCCCACACTCTGTGATCATTTTCAATATATGTGGATATCTCAGTGATTATTGTTTTATTATAACGTTCTACAGTGTTTACGTGTGGTGAGTATTTGGGCGTATAATGTAAGTTAGGTACTTTATATTTAGAAAGGGTGTTCTTCAGAGTAGCAATAACGAATTGTTTACCGTTGTCTAGAATTACGGTGGAGGGAATTCCATGTACTAAAAACACATTTTATTCCAGAATTCTACTAACTACTTCAGCTGTGGCTCGCTTTATGGGAAATAAGAGGCAATATTTGCTAAAGCAACATATAACCACAAATATGTAGCAATTTTGTTTTCTCGTCGGTGGAAGAGGTCTTAGAAGGTCCACACTAAATGTTTGAAAGGGTCTAGAACATACCTTAGGGTGACCCATTACACCTAAGGGAACATGGTTTTGATGCTTATGAGCTATGCAAGTATCGCATGCTAAAACAAACTTCACGACATCAGCGTGCATACCCGGACAGTAATATCGGAGAGCCAGGCGTTTGTAGGTCTTGAAGACTCCTAAGTAGCCAGCCATAGGTTCTGAATGATTTTTTTAATAGTTGAATTACGTAGTTCAGCACTTACTCTTCATAAGCCTATACAGTTTGTCATTTTAATAAAATAATTAGGGAAGAATGAAGGGAAAGTCTGGCAACCTGTGTAGATTTTTTGATACTACTGATCCGTAGTTTGTGTAGCATTAGGATTATTAACAATGGCAGATACTGGACATGCGCGTGAAACAGCGTCAGAAATAACATTGTCAGCACCATGACGATGTTTTATGTCAAAATTAAACGCTGATAATCGTACTTCCCTTCGGGCTAGACGCCCAGTAGGATTTCTTAAATTTAGAAACCAATTTTAAGGCGGAATGGTCAGTGTATACCGTAAATTTAAAGCCATTGTTTAAATAACAACGCCAGTGCTCTATTGCTACTAGAATAGCCAACGCTTCTCGCTCAGTAATACTATAATTACGCTCCTGTGCAGATAACAATTTGCTCATATAGGCTTTAGGAAGTTCCACACCGTCAACTGTTTGAGTGAACAGGGCTCCTATACCATAATCACTCGCATCTGTGTGAACTTCAAAAGACTTGTCATAATCTGGGAAGGATAAGATTGGGGCAGATACTAGGCATTCTTTTAATTTTTTGAAACAGGCATCAGCCTCTTTAGACCAAGAAACTGGGGCAGCTTTTTGACCAGTAGAAGTTAATTTGTTAAGTGAACCAGCGATTGAACTAAAATTGAGAATAAACCTTCGGTACCATGAAAAAGTTCCAAGAAATCTTTTGACTTCCTTTTTATTAATAGGAGTAGGCAAGTTTAATATTGCCTCAACCTTGCTCGGATCTACGTGTAAGCCTTTAGAGGTGACTACATAGCCTAAATATTTAAGTTCGTTACGAAAAAACTTTGACTTCTCTAAATTAATTGTTAGGTTAGCGGATAAAATCCTTTATTATAGACTTTCATAAGAAGAGAAATGTGATCTTCAAAGTTCAGAATTTTCGAACTCGGTACTATTATTAAACAACTGGTCGACCAGCCGGTGCCGTAGCAGGAGCATTGGTTAATCCAAAAGGCATGGTTACAAACCTATACGGACCGCGAGTAGGTATATACAACGCAGTTTTGTCACGATCTTTTTCAGAAATAGGTATTTGCTAGAATCCTTTAGATAAATCGATACTGCTCAAATATTTGGCGTTTTTAAGTTTATCTAATATCTCAGAAACATACGGCAGCTTATACATAGCATATTAATAGAATTAAGTTTACAGCTGTCCAGGCAGAATCTTACCTTACCATCTTTCTTAGGCGTGAGTAGTATAGGGGAAGACCACGGGCTCTCGCAAGATTCCACTACACCGAGTTTAAGCATTTCGTCTAGTTGTTGAATAATGGTGCGTAATTTGTCTGGTGCCAATCTGTAATACCGCTGGCGAATGGGCAGTGAGTCTCCGGTGTCAATTTGATGTTCTATCAGATGAGTGTGTCCAAGTTCTACTCTCTCATAAGGTATTAATTCGAATTTTCTGATCATATTATTTGCCGAATCCTTTTGGACTTCATCAAGATCATCATGAGATTGTAAAGCTATAGAATTATTATTAAAAGTAGATATTTGCTGCTCGATAGTATGAGATAGTAAAATAGACCTAGAGAATTTTGGGAATAGCTAGCTAAATTGGTTGTCAAAATTAACGCGAAGATTAATATACCTGTTACAAGCCTATTTAAACCTCCCACTGCTGGGGGCACAGGCCTCCTCTCATTTCTGAGAGGGTTTTAGGGCAAGGAAATGTCCGCCGCGCTGAACGAACGCGAACTTCACATATCTTCGAAATATTTTCTTTTTTGATTTCTCAGACATGCAGGTTTCCTCACGATGTTTTCCTTCACCTCCGAGCACGTGGTAAATCAGCAACTAAAATTGCAATTAACAATTTCATTGGTGCCGGCGGGGATCGAACCCGGGTTGCTCCCGTACTGTGTAACTTACAACGAGCGCAACCATCTGAGCTACCACGGCTCTACCTGACGGCAGATAATTTATGACCACTAGCTGAAAGAAATGATTGAAGGGTGTCGGATTTTATAATGGTTAAGTTAGAAGAAGAAGGTAGGTCAAGATGGGAGTTGTTACCTAGTATTGTAACAGCCGAGCTAGAATCTTTTTTATCGAAGATTTTTGCAATAGAATAACTCGAGAAGTAAATTTTTATTGTAGGTAACCAATTCTTCCAATCTTCCATATCGAGGTTAGAAGAGGTTTTCGATCTACCATTTACTGCTTACATGCAACAATCTTCGCTAACTATTTTTTTTTCTGTTCAGAGTTATATTTGGGACAGTTAGGGTAAATAAAATGTTTAAGCCACATTTAAAGCAGACCGGTAACATTCCTGTTTACGTTGTCTCAACGGATTGTCATTAGTACGGCAACGTGGACAGAAAACTAGCGTTCGAGCTGAAGTACTGGGGTTAGCTTCAATAGCTGATAGTTGTACATTGGTATTGACTGGGTGTTAAATTTTTTATTGTAATAATTATTTTGTAAAAGCTAGGTTCTGATTATATATAGGCTAAATCAGGGGCAAGGGTTTACTTGTCAGTTTCGAAGGTTCATGAAATTGAGACGAAAGGCTCTGATTTTTTTTCATAACTAAGGCATAGTTTACGAAGTGTCGCAATAGAATCAACACCTGTAACACAGGATGCGAGAACAGTCTCATAGCACGGTCGTATGTTGTGTAACAGAATATATAGTTTATGTTTTTCTGAAAGCGGTGCAGATAGACGTGAAAAGAGTTGAGACATAATTGATAAAAAGATAATAATATTCTCGGAATCACCCTGTGTTCTGTTACGAAATTCGGACATTAGTTTATAATCGTAGTCAAAAGGTGTGAAATCCTCACTTAGTAGATTACGTAATTCTTCCCAAGTACTTACTGTGTCACGAACACTACGATACCAATAAAGTGCATTATCAGTAAATAATTCCAATGCATACATTAATAATTAACTTGAAAATAAATTCCTAACGGTTTGAAACACGTTTGTCTTTTGTATAAACGCACGAACGCAAGTTGTACCGTCACATTTTAAGGCCCTAAAAAAATCACAATAACTGTTCATTTAATCCGCAAAGAAAAAATATAGGGTGAAAGAAGGGATTTAATAAATATTTTTAATTGTATAAAATTGTATTTTGTCAACCAGTTATTGGAAAAAAAATCCCCAAATAGTACCTATCTTTGTCATATTTTGCAAAATTTCTCCAAAACGGCACAAGCTCTTTAAATAGTTTTTACACTAAAAAAAAGGTCTTAAAAATATTAATATTTTTAATTGAGAGTTTTATTCTTATTCCCCTTTTTACTCGAGAAAATATAATTTTTCCCCGAAATTGAATATATTATCCCTGTAATCCTTCGCGAGATCCGTCGCAGTCTGTTTTCGGACATCGTCGAGGGTGGACCGCGCGTCAGTGTTGGAGGGACTTCGTTCAAATATATTTTAGTTTTTTAAGAGTTTATACTCAATTATAAATATATTTATGAATAGAAATACTTAATTTAGTTAATATCTGTACATTGGTAACTGTAAATATTGTTTTCTAAATTAATCAATTTTTAAAGTGCACAAAGAAGAAGAAATTTTCGTGGCGACGTTGATTAGTGAAATTGAAAAATGCATTTTTACATAATTTAGATCTGGAACGACCAACATGCTCTCGTTACTAAGATATCGATAATTTTTAATACCTATGTAATTTTATTGTTGCATATTTTTATTAATTAGGTGATACTGAATTTTATAATTATGTATTACAATAAAACCCTGCTTTTATGAGTATAACTTTAATAGAACATTATTGGTTAGGGAAATCTAGATACAGATACCTAAATTTAGGTACACTATTATAAAATTAAATCAAACAATTATTATAAAGAATTATAAAATTAAATAAAAATGGTGCTATAAAAAGACATTCTTGTGTTTTGTTTTCTTCTAATGTTAGACAAACCGTCATTTGAAAAATATAAAAAATTTAAATTGAAGACGGGTTTCTCTGCGTGATAAAGTTAGAAATGAGGATATCTGCAGTAGAACCAGAGTAACTGACATAGGCCAACAGATTATTAAAGTGAAATGGCGATTGGCTGGCCATATAGCTTGGGATACCGATAAACAATAGGAAGATAAGTTCTCGAATGGCAACCTCGTACCGGTAAGCGAAGTACAGGGCAGCCACCCACTATTTGGAGGGACGACATGGTTAGATATGCAGGAAGTCGATAGATGTGCAAGTGGCTTAGGACCATGCTTTGTGGCATTCCTTGGGAAGGTATCTATATACATAGGCCTTGTGAAGGGCTGTAATAATGATAATAATGAAGCCAAATGTGCTTACTACGAATACTCAATCTTTATTCCTCTTCACGTATTCTCATACGCTTTTCTCACTCAAACACACACACACACACAAATAAGTCGCAAATAATACTTACCTACTACTATTAGGCAAGAGTGAATAGGATTTTGTTAAGTCAGTGCACTTCACCACCTTAGGCTACATAACCACTTACCATCAGGGTGGGATTGTAGTTAAGTGCTGGTTAAGAATAGTAAAAAAAAAAGAAATTTACCGTGTGAAAGTTTGCATGTAGGTATTATTTTTCTGACCAACGATAAAAATGTATTACGTGCGATGGGAATATGTATATAAGAATAAAGGTTTCCTCACACGGGACAGTAATAATATAATATTATATCTTCCAGTATCGGCGAATCTCTGAATCCCGAGGTATGTCCATATTAAGAGGCTGAATAGAGCCAAATTTATCTGCATGGGAATCGTTTTGTGATTTCACATCGTTATCGAAAAAAATTGTACTTACAATTGAGCGTATTCCCAGATGGCGGTTTTCAAAACACGATTCCACAAAATTCACTCAATAGAAAATAATTGCAAAGTAGCTTCTGAAAATACTTAAACTTTCATCTTTCTCAGATTTCCATAAAATAATATTAAGTGAAATAAGTACAATTATTTGTCACATGTTAATTAAGCTATTGGGCAATTTTGATTTTTAATAAAATGATTTTACTTTAATTTAAATAATTTATTTTGCCTTTCTATATCAAATAGAGTTCTTTCTGTCACTTCTATTGAATTTGACAGTGCTCGCTGAAATTTTGCGTCTCTAGACGGATCTGAGTCGCGCGCTGTCCCGGCTGTTAAGATATTGGAAAAATAATCGAAAATATTTATTTTTACTTTCATGCCGAAGACTATCTTGTTCTATATTATTACGATTAACCCTTATGCTGCCGTGTCAGTCACTTTGCACGGAGTACTGCATTTAAAGGATGACTGACGGCAGTGTATATGTTAAATATTTTTACCAGTGGAGATTCAACACAATCTTAAAAATGTTAAATGAATTTAAAAAAATAACTACCAAAAATTATTTGAATTTCAGTCAGTGTTATACATTTGAAGATCAGTTATAAAGAGCCATTAACGGGACTTTTTGCAAAGGCGAAACCTATCCTACCTAATTTTTACGTCTTTCCATCAGCAACATTCTTAGTTTGGATAAAACAAACTTTGTCCAGTTACAAAGAAACACAACTAAATTCATATTAAAAGAACGTCATTACAAGATTTCTATGTAGAAATAAGGCTACCGATGGGACTTCTGAAAAAGTTCAAACTTTTATTTTGTTTTATTTAATTCGAGACTAAAATAAATGTAAAAGGTCTTTTATCTGCAATAATAATTTTCATAAAAAATAGAATAGACTTATAAAATTCATACACACGATCAATCATACTGAAGATGATCAATTGTATTATAAAATATTTAAGAGAATATTTCCAGTAAAATGACTTAAATATCATCATTATTATATGACTGGCACACTTAAAAGTTTTATCAGATGGGTAAATGATTAACTATAATTTTATGATAAGTTCATGCTTTTCTATAAAAAGCTGCAAGAAATTTTAAATCACGGACCTCTTGGTTTGTTTTACTATTTGCTTTGTTAACGAAAAACAAGATGGACTGATCTCAAAGTTTACTTTCTTGTGTAAAAAGTGCTATTTAGAATTTTATGCATATGATAATTAAAGTATAAATGTAAATAGGTGTAAATAGCAGGTATTATATTTGGAACTAAACTAAACTAAAACTAAAATAAGAAATAACTTCAGCCAAAGAGCACAACTGGCATTATACTCAGTCCCATGAATTGGCATACCAATTCAAATCTACATTTTTTGAAACAGGTTTCAAAAAATAATTCAAAATTCAAAAAAAAAAATGTAGATCTATATGTCTATACATACATATATTGATTTATGGCCGCTTAGCTATATAAGCTATATAACTAATAGAACCGTAGTAACCTTACCTCCTTAACTAATAGAAAACGTCGTAATTGATTGCGAAAATTTTGTGATAAAACTAAAAAATTACAAACTTATCCACGACACCCAATACATTGCAGAAAAAACAAATAATAAACTAATGAGTTTGCGTCAGTTTTTAAAAAGGTTACAAAATATAACAATAAGAAACAAAAATAAATGTCAAAAAAGTTCAGGATCTGATTGACGATATACAGCTGACACTTAATCATGCTTTTGGAAACCACGCCAGTTGCAATACGAGTACTTCTGTGAAAAATGGTGTACACAAGATAATTAAGAACAGGCAAAATATTACTTTTAAAATTTCCGCCGAGTTGTAAGTAGCAGGCCAAATACGCCATGTGCAAATTTAATTAAATATATTTTATATAAAGTGATCTTGACTACGTTTCTTCAATTCACCATTGATAAAAATGAGAACAGCAATTTTACAATTGTGTTTTCAAGAAACACTATCAGTTCAACCTTGCAGCTTTATCATTATTTTTATTATAAATACCTATAAATGTATATATTTTTAATAAATTATTTCCATAATACTTTTTATTTTGCCCTATCTGAAACATTTTAACTCTATAGAAAATATGGCGTATAAAATGACTGACAACAATTTTCTAGGTACAAAGATGTTTTACGTTTTCGTGGCCTCCACATGATATTTTTCTCAACATTAAGTACCCTTCTCTATCTGAAACAAATATGAATATTGCATATTTATACGATACAAAAGTAAAGTAACAGGCTATATAAGTCCCTCTGTTGGGCATAGGATTCCTCTTATTTTTGAGAGGGTTTTAGGGCAAGGAAATGTCCGCCGCGCTGCCAAAATGCGTGTTGGCGAACTTCACATGTCTTCGATTTTTTTTTCTTTTTCCTCGGATATGGAGTTCACCTCACAATGTTTTCCTTCACCGCCGAGCACGTGCTAAACCATTACTTAAAATTGCAATTAAAAATTTCACTGGTGCTGCCGGGCTACTAATGCAACACAAATAAATAAGATTCAAGAAATATAATAAAAACTCTTACGTACTTAAAACTTAAACACTTGATAGCTCGTGATGCCTACCGGACGAAGCTACAACACCACACCGTGCAATGTAATTGAAGATGCTATGCAACATAACTCTCAATGGTGCGCAAGCATAATAGCCAGTATATCACTTATATACTTGTCACCTCTGCAGTCTATTAATCTTTGCACTTTTTTAAGTAATACAGAACGTAGTCGCTAGACGGTGTTGACGTCGTAGTCTGAGAGCTGGCGACGAATTTATATTTTTTCACAATTTCAACTTGCCAAAAGGACCTTCCCGAAATTCGTCGCCAGCTCTCAGACTATCGGCTAAAATCTCTGCGGTCGCCGTTTCGTCAAGGTCATTCAGGCTTCTTAAAGCCTTAATTTATGCAACTTGCCAGTGCTCGAGTGCTCGCACTGCACCGATACAATGGATGAGCCATCGCGTAATGAAGATAAGTGTGCACAACTAGTTTGCTCGGATGCGGTATTATTGGCAGTCTAACTTTTGCATAAAAATAATTTTGTCGATAATACGTCGAATTCCTTGTTTAAAAAATTTATCTTTCTTACGATAAAGTATTAGATTTATCTATTCGTCTTAAACGATGATAAATGTGATTATGCAAGGCTTTAGTTCGCTCAAAAAGATTGTAATCATATTTTTCGATTAAGGAATTAATTCGTGTAGCCATTTCAGTTATAGAATTTTGAACGGCCTCATAATCGACCGTTATATCAAGACCCGATTCAAAAAGATCATCATTAGGTATTAAAGAAAAAAGTTTTGATATCTGTTTACGTAAACCTAATATATTAGGAGCCGGTTCATTGCCTCTAATAAGTACTCGTACGTTAACTCTTGTTTATTAAGCAGAAAATATTTAATAGGGTGAGTTCCCATTGTGTATTTACAACAGAAAGCTAAAACAATACAAAGAATTAATTTTTTATTATTTTTCATTATCAGAATACCCTGATAACTTTTAAACAATTAAAAGTCGTAATTATATACGTAACAGTTCGCATCTAAACAACTGTTGATTTTGCTTTTTAATTCTGTAAGTACCTACATCTCGGAATCCTACCGAGTACTTCCGATTTAGAGATCGGTGAGCGACGGATACGGATTAAATTAACTATTTTAAGGTTCCGTAGAATAATATTTTTAATTATTAATATGTAACAATTGATTTGTTTTTATTTTAAGATTAGAACAAAATTTATTTAAGATAAATTAATTATAATTATTTGTAAGGGTACCATTTGTGATGGCGTTACAGTCATCACTGGCAACACGCACTGGTTTTGAACAATCCGCAAGACGCAATTTAGTTTTGAGGTTTTGAGGTATGCCTGACGAGAAGATGTGTCGTAATCTCGCGAACGCTGGCCAGCCGAGTTAAATCCGTCGATTGACTTACCTATTCGGACTATTTGTCCCAGGCTCCCAACAACTACCGGCATAGGTGTGACATGGACGTTACACATGACTTTTGTTTTCTGCTGGGAGACACTATTGAGGTCATTGAGCATAGTGCTTAGGTCTTCTAGCGATTCTGCCATAAAGACTATATCGTCGGCAAATCGAAGGTGAGTGATGTAGTCGCCAGTAGCTTGAAAACGTCTTCCAATGCAGCGGTGAAGAGTTTCGGGGATATTACGTCACCCTATTTTACACCTCTCTGCAATTGAATAGGTTTCGTACTCCGTTTCTGTACTCGGATAGCCATCTTAGTCCTACTGTTCAAACACTTCAGCACTTCAATATACCAACAGTCAACTTGGCACCGCTAAAGGAACTGCAGCACCGCCCAAATTTCGATGGAATCAAAGGGTTTCTCATAGTCCACATACGCAAGACAAAGTGGCAGATTGTACTCTTCGGTCTTCAATGCCTACAATTTAAGTATATATAATATTTGGCGGGAAAAATAGGAAAGAGGGTACGCACACCGACTCCTAGACAGAATGGAATCCTACCACCTAGAAAATTCTACTCTCACTCTAGTGAACCGACTACTAAATTCCACCTCCACGCTGTAGCCTATTATGGTTGCAGTACAAATGGATAGCGGGCTAAACAGGGTAATGGATATTCTCACACCGCACCGCCACTAACAGATCACTAGAAATAATCATTATAAGTCATTTATGCATTTACCACTAATTTGGAAAAAATCATCTGTTCTGGTAAGAATGAGTAAGAAACCAAAATAATTTTTTTGTGAAGAAATAATAATAATTTACAATGTATTAAAATATATATATATATATACTATAATAAAACTCCAACACGAAGATTTCTGTACATATTTTTTTGAAATTTTAATTGGGGTACACTGTGTTATCGATACAGATGCCAAAACAATGTTTTTGGAAACGTTGTCTGTCTGTCTGGACACGCATTACGCAAAAACCTGTAAACGTAGTACGTCTTGTAATAGGAGCTGGGCAGTAGGCATAATCTTCCCTTTTGCAGCTACAAAAAGTCTTAAAATTTACATTGTCGTGTGATTGAAAAATTACACTATCTGATTTTGAGTTGTTCTTATATAATTCCTACCCGTTATTTTCTAAATATATAGTTTTTATTTTAGTGTAATAATCAAATAATTACTATATTTTGATAGTCCTAGATGGCGCTATAGGTATTTACAAAGCACGGTATGGTTTTATTATACGCGAGTTTTTAGTAGATCATCTGATTAAGGCTATGCTAAGAACAGTAACAGTTCTTCAGATGTATTTTCATAATTGCTCATAGGCAAAATAATCATAATATGCAGAATCGATTACCACTAGCGATTTTTCTGGACCGAATCGACTAAGGGACCTTCAATTGATGGGTAGGCTCTTTAGGCTACTTGTTTTTAAAAGGCCGGCAACGTACTTGCAATTCCCCTGGTGCTGCAGTTGTTCATGGACGGCGGTAGTCTTTTACCATCAAATGAGCAGCATGCTCGTTTTTTCTCTCATATAAAAAATATATACCATAACATACCATATAAAATATATTAACTGTAAATGCGTTGTGATATATAGTTCATTTAATAGCTTATATATGTTATAAGTGCAACAAAAATAATGAGTCCAATTAAAAGGTAAAGTTACAGCCTATTTATTATGGCCCACGGCTGAGTATATACCGCTAACTTATTGCAAGACAGTCATAACACAACAATCGTCATTTTGCAGGAGAGCAGTTTTAAACTTTGAACTTCATGTATTTTAAAAATGAAACAGTATCCATTTATTAACTTTATTAAATTGCTTGTATTGATTAATGAACTTTAAAAATAAATAATAAATTTATGTTTTAAATGTACTGTGTTCACATGATAAATAAAAAAAGCCATGCGGTACTCACTTGTGTCATTATTAAAGATTTTTTTTTAGGATAGGGTGACAAACGAGCACACAGTCCACCTGATGATAAGTGGTTTTTGTGGCCCATAGACATCTACATCTATCCTCGTTTGCGAATTAAAATGCAGATGCGTTGTCACCCGTGAGGACTAAGATGGAATGCCTCTTTTCCAGTTTAAAGGTTCTCCGGTTCTCTACACTCACCATACGAAACACAGCAGTGTTAAGCTGCTATTTTACGCTGGTATTCTGCGAGAGCGTGGTCCTTCCCCGGTCGAGCCGATCCATTCGTGCTACAACTATACTACCAATATAGCTGCAGCATGGCTCTACCAGGTATAACTTACATTTGCTTAGTTACAGTATTGTTCCATTATATGTCGTTCTTCCAGAAAAAATAAACGAATAGCATATGATTTATATTAAATTAGAACCATATTTCAGAAAAAAATCGAAACAATATAGGAATCAGTGTTCTTTTGCGAGGATTTGCGGTTTATCAAATCTGATATAATGGTTGGAACGATGCTAAACATGTTAACATATACATAACGTCGAGACTCACACATTCTAAACTTGAAAATAGTTTTTTATATCATAGAAATTGTTGTGACTTAATTCATGGACTTCAAAAGGCGTTCCATTTCTTTTATGCATTTTTATAGCAGTTATAAAAGATACGGGTGTATACATGGGACCACTTCTTATATTATGTCATTTAATCTGTCGTTTCATTAATAAGTGAACTGCATCACCTTCAAAAACATTAAGTTCTGTTTTGTTCTGTCATTTTCTTTGTCAAATCTTATTCTTGATGTCTGTTTGTCATAATTTTCTTTTAATATTTTTTTTCTATTTCTTCTTTTCTGGACTACTAGATATCATAGCTGCTAGCATATTGTTTTGAACTGTAGCTGAATGTATAGAAGTAGATTATTTTTCACTAAAACTACTACTTTCTGTATTTGGTATGCAATGTCGATCTTTATCCAAATGGTCTTCTTCGGGATAGGAAATTGGTTAACTGCTAGTTGAAGCTATCGAGCAACAATTTCGAATATCACAAAATTTCATTAATTTCAATAATGTAATAAATAAGTAATAATAATGTACATCATGTGATAGCGGCATATCCACTATCCCATTTCATCCTGCAAGAGGCAACCGAGGGAAACTGAAACAAGTGATGACCAGCACCACTCTGATAAACTAAAAAAATTGCAGTTGCTTACTCGCTTGCCAAGCGCGGCAACTATGGCAAGCATTTAGTAAGATTGTTTAGAGTAAATGTGTCATAAAGCCATGTGATTTCATCTTGACGATCTTGAACATTGAATATTTCATCCTAACTAGATGAACTTGATGAACTTGACGAAGACGACGAAAAGGACGAAGTGGATGATCTGAATTTATTTTGCGTTTTGTAGGATCCAATGGGTGAATGGTGACCCGATATTCTTTGTATTTACTAATATTGTCACGATTGTTAACAAGGTCAACTAATAGTCGCCCTCGAAACGCCTGAAATGATAAAATAAATTTCAAATTTTTAAATAAGCTTCAAAAACACACCCGGTGTTTATTGAAATAATAAGATAACCTAAAATAATACTCTAATTTTTACACATTTTTCAATAAGAACGACATAATTCTAAATGTTTCATGTAGTGTTCAGTGTTGAAATTAAGAAATTATCGTTTAATAAAGTCATAACTGCAAATAATACAAAAACTTGCGTATATTTTTCTTTAATAACGTCACATTGCTGAATAATATTACTAAACATTACATATTTTAAATTGCAATAAAGACATAATACAAAATAACTATATTTTGTTAAATTATTTATTTAAAAATTGTTCTTACCATTTGTTGCTATAACGTATTAGTTCCACATCTGACGTCCTTGCGCAGTACAGCACACGTGTATTTTGTTGATCAACTAAGATAGAACGTTATTGCAATGAAAATTATGATACCTAGCAATAACGTGCAATTACGAAACTTCTCGCCATCTAGCGACCTAACGTGAAAATAAGTTTTTGTCCTTAATGCATCAAAAATATACCGTTAAAGGAATATTTTTTTTTATAAATTCGTGAAAAGTCAAGATTTTCAAAAATGACGTTCTTGCAACAAGTGAGCGATTCATTCTCATATTTCTGAGAGAGTTTTCTTGGAGCACGGAAGAGTCCATCGCGCTGCGTTTGACGCGCTGTTATATTCACTTTACTTAAATTTTAAAATTTGGATTTAGTAATAAAGTGCATGTTATTAATTTATATTAATGTTTGCTAAGGAAATTCTTAATTAGACCAAAATCCTTATTTTATAACAGAAGTCTTATTTATTTCGTTTAAAAATAGCGTTTATGAAAGCGTTCCTTTTTAATGGACATCGAATCGATCGAATATACAATATAATTTAATTTGCTGGCAAGGCAGACAACGTTCTACCATTTCCGACGACACTTTGTCCTATAAAAAATCCGTAAATTTGCAACAAAAAAATATTGAAGGTCACTTATCGGGATAAAAACTATCCTATCTCTCAAGTTGGACCAAATTGGATACAGTCTGCAAAATTTCATTAAAATCAGTTGCATAGTTTAAAAGTTCATCGTGGACTAATAATGTAATACGTAATTTTTATATATAAAGATTAATCGTAGATTTAGTTCTGCCTTTTACAGACAGATGTCACTGTTCACTGTTTATCTATTATATCATTTTTATACTATAAGGCGTCCTGAGTGACTGACTCATCTATATATAAACGCACGGCCCAAACTGCTTGACGTAAAAATCTGAAATTTGGACCATAGCTACCTTTTATGACGTGGACCACTAAGAAAGGATTTAGGTAAATTCGACCCTTATGAGGATAAAATAGTGTGTTACAGTTGTCGAAACTTTTTATTTTACGGGGCTTTATATCTATTGACTCTAAGTGGATGATGTGGCCCATAGACATCTACATTTATCCTCAATTAAGAATCAAAAAGCAGATGCGTTGTCACCCTTGAGAACTAAGATGGAATGCCTCTTTTCCAGTAAAAAGGTCTCCGGTTCTCTACACTCACCATACGAAACACAGCAGCATGAAGCTGCTATTTTATGCTGGTATTCTGTGAGAGCGTGGTCCTACCCCGGTTGAGCCGACCCATTCGTGCTACAACCATAATTTAGCTGCAGCGTGGCTCTACCACGTATAAAAAAAAAGGTTTTAAATAATATAATTTCCCTACATTGTTAAATGCGTTGTATTTATATTTTAAGTATTTGAGTATTTGCGTTATGTGTTTTGAGCGCTTAATACTTTAATTTTTTTTTCTTACTATTTCCAACATACCCATCAATAACGTCCTTTAGGATGCTTTTCTTTTGTCTCAACGAAAACTAAACATTTATGCAGGACGTTTATATATTATGTACGAACCTTTCGGTAAATAGTAATAGTGTTCTATAGACTTTATACTTTAATGACGTAGGACAGGATTATGGATCAGGAGTGTGTGCGCAAGCACAGGTGCACTCATGATTCATGATACATGATTATGATCACTCTATGCTCTCACACTCTCATAGAACGATGGGATGGTAATCCGACGGAAAATATAGAGAGAACGGACGCAGAACCAATAGCTTTACGTGATTTCTGAGCAACAAGGATGAAATACCCCTGGAATCTTAACTCCGGGCTGCTACCGTCAACTTCTTGATAGAAAACCCAACTGATTTTGGGCCCGACCTGTTACTTAAAGGTCAAAAGACTTTTCTCTGTTGAGTTTTGTTTAATTTTTCATTTGTTTGCAGGACGAGACATAATTTAGACATCCATTTTCATTCATATTGTTAGTGGAAATAGGTACTTGTAGCGCGCCGATACTTACCTACTCGTATGTCACCCAATGCCTCGCTATCCCCTCTCGTACGATACCCCGCCTGCGCCACGGGATCACGCCACCTGCCACGCCTTGGCTCCCGGTACAAGCAGTATGCTAGCCGATTAGCTCCGAGCTATATGTGTGTTATCGATTGCTCCCGCGCTCGCGCTGCGTTTCGCTAGTCATCGTTTATGTACTTACTTACTTATAAGAACCTATGTTGGTACTATGTGAATAAACGGTGCATTCAGATTATTTGTGACGTTTCATTAATCATCCGTGACTAGTGAACGTTATATTGGCTCCCAACGGCGGGCCAAAAACGAACCTACGGTGGCTCTCGAAGTTTCTAGTAGACAAGTACGTACGCGTAGGTACACTAGGCACACACTCGGTGTGCCTAGTGTACGCGTTTTTCCCGTGATATTGAGACGCGAACTACAATGACTCAGTCATAATGCCGCCGGGAAAACTGCGTAATAATGACTCCAATTCGCATGAGAAACCGGTGAATCCAACACCTGTGGCACCTGTAAGCCCGACACCTGCAGCACCTGCGCTTATGTCCGAGAACCAGCTGTCGTCGCTTCTGGCCGCCTTTTCTGCGGCACAAGCCGAGGCAAACCAGAAACTCGTCCAGTCTCTTCTGACATCGCACTTAGGGGTGCCGCCGAATGTCGAATTGAGCGCTTCCGGCGCGGCCACTGTCACGTCACCAATTCCGCGGTCGTCATGTATCCCAGGGACATTCGTAAAATGCACTGCACGGTTTGACGGAGATGGCACTTCGTGGTCTCCCTATGTTACTTCAAGGAGACGCAGCAGTGTGGTGGCGTGGAATCCGAAACGAAGTACACTCGTGGTCGGATGCTGTGAAACGCCTGCGCTCGATGTATGGAGTTCCACGACCTGCATATAAGTTGTACCGAGATGTTTTTTGCCGCCGAGCAAGGATCGGAGCGTGCCGATATTTTCTTCGTGAAGATAAGAGCTTTGTTGGCGAAACTACCCTATGAGTTACCAGAGGAAGCGAGATTAGATATGATTTACGGGCTTCTACTCTTATGTAGAAGCCCGTAAATCATATCTAATCCCGTAATCATATCGAATCAGAAAACGGTTGTCGAGAGATACTGTGAATGACATGGAATCTCTCATTGAAAGATCTCGAGCTATAGAAGAGTCGCTGTCGGAGAACGCTGCGCTGCCGTCGCACGCGCCGCCACAACCATCGGCGTTGCCGCTGGTTTACCCGCGAGACCCAGCCGCACGGATGGTGAGGGAGCTCGACGGTGCCGCAACTGCACGCCCCTGACTCCGCTTCGCAGTCATCACGTGACCTCGCGCCTGTGCCGCGTAGTGATCAGTGTGTGAGCAAAAATAGTGATGGTGAAAGAAAGCTGTTCTGTGTTTACTGCAAAACGCGAGGACACGTCCGTGACTCCTGTGATAAGCTAAGTAAAAGATCTCATTCTTCTAACTCAGGTATTGTTTGTTATAATTGTGGCAAAAAGGGTCATATTAGAGTAAATTACCCTAAATGTTTACAAAGTAGACCTTCTGATGATAATATTAAGGTTGAAAATGTATTTTCGTCTGTCTTTGTTAGTAATTGTGAATCGAATTCGAAATCCGATTGTAAGGAGCAAGGTCGGCCTATCGCACGAGTGAGTATAGGGGGATCCTCGGGTACCGCGTTGTTAGATACCGCCGCGCGTCGTAGTGTTGCGAGTTGTTCACTTTATGCGTTAATGAAACGTATCGGTTTAAACTTTCGTACCGAACTGATGTCGGTAAAGCTTGCGGACGGTACTATTAGGAATAGTGAAGTGCTACTCACGGAGGTCAATGTTCGACTTGCTATGTTAAATATACCTATTGTTCATTATTTTACCGAATGCCGTTAATAACGGTACTTTGCTAGGCATTGACTTTATAACAAAGGCTAGAATGGTTATTGATTTTGATAAATGGAATTGGCGTACAGTTGATCAGCCCCGGACATTTCACGCTTTGTCATGGGAAACTTGTCGCGAACCTGTTGAGTGCGCCGCCGCATTTAACGTGTTGCGAGAGGACGAGGCCGTCGCGCTATCAGAGTCAGAGAGGTTTAGATGGCGAATCTAATATGTGAGTATTCTGACGTTTTTGATGTTGTCGGAGAACCGACACCATTCGCTGAACACCATATAGATACCAGCGATCACCCGCCGATTGCTGTGCCCCTGTATCGGGTCACGCCTGCGAAGAAGGAAATCATGCGCGCCGATTTAGACAAGATGCTGGTTGATGGTGCGAATCCGCCTGGCCCGTGCCATGCGTCTTGATACCGAAGTCTGATGGCACCTATAGGTTTTGTGTAGGCTATCGCAAGCTGAATTCGGTTACATAGACGGACGCATACCCCATGCCGCGTATCGACGAGCTGTTACAGTCGACCAAGAAGGTGTGTCATGAGCTCGCTAGACCTTCGTAGTGGATACTGGCAGGTCAGTACTGCGGACATGGATAAAACGGCCTTCGTAACACCTTTTGGGACCTACCGCTTCACGCGCATGCCTTTCGAGCTCAAGGGTGCTCCGGCAACGTTTCAGCGACTCATAGACCGCTTCCGGTCGGGACCTTCACTTGGTGGTAGGCATATTCTAGGTTATCTTGATGACCTATTGGTGTTTTCAGAGGACCTTGAGTCCCATTTGTCTGACTTACGTGCGGTATTTGAGCGTCTTCGGATGTTCAAGTTAAGAGCTAACCGCGAAAAGTGCGTGTTCGCCAGGGACCAGCTCAAATACCTAGTCTACGTGATATCCAACGACGGTATATCTCCAGACGAAGATAAGGTGCGTGCTGTCTTAGAGATGGAAGAACCGACCAATTTCCAGCAACTTCGTAACTTTCTGCAAACTTGCTCTTGGTTTAGAAAGTTTATACCAGAGTTTGCGAAAGTAGCTGAGCCGCTTACGCGCCTTACCAAAAAGTCACAGATCTGGCAATGGAAAGATGATCAAGCCAAAGTCTTCTTACATCTTAAGTCCCTTCTGGCTTCATCACCCATTCTTGTTCAGCCAGACTACTCGAAGCCATTCATCCTTTCCGCCAGCGATTTTGCTCTAGGCGCAGCTTTACTCCAGGGGGAGTCTCCACAGAATGAACACCCAATCGAGTACGCGAGCCGTCTCCTCACGTCATCAGAGAAAAATTATACCACTACGGGGCGGGAGGTGCTAGCAGTTGTTTGAGCCGTGGAAAAATTCCGTGGGTATATTGATGATCACCAGGTAGTGGTCATAAGTGATCATCAACCCCTGAAGGGGCTGTTTTCTGTCAAATCGCCCAGTGGTAGGCTTGTTCGTTGGGCTTTAAAGCTACAGTCCTTTGGTCTTCAGATGGAATACACTCCTGGGAAGGCTAATGTGCCAGCCGTCCAGTCATCGATAGCACTTCGACGGAATGTGGTGTCTGCCCCGTGTCTGTGGATGTTCTACGTTGGGATGCTACATCAACCCGTGAAGCCCAGCTGGCTGATCCAGAAGTAGCCAAAATCCTTAAGGACTTGGAAAGTTCTGATGAGCTGTCAGATCATCGGTGGTCGGAGAGGGGGTACCTGGTAAACCAAGGTGTTTTGCACCGGTACGTTGACGACACTGATAATGAGGAGCTTCAGCTGGTAGTACCTGAGAGTTTTCGGGGCAAAGTTATGTTTGAGTGTCATGACTCGCCAACCGCCGCTCATGGAGGTATGGATGAAATTACAGCTGAAAGCGGGTGGAAAATCGGTTCATGAAGTCCTTCAGAAGCATTTTAATCCCGTCTTCCATGGTGGGGCGTAATCCTGCGGAGGCATGGAGTGGAAGTACGGTCGTCTTATTCCTCAAAAACTACGCTCTATTGAAGAACTACTGACCCATTTTCCTTCTGAGCCGCGTCTACGTGCTCTTTTTGACGGTAATTACGAATGGAATGGTATAGAATAATTTTTATTCAATATAGATTACAAGTAATTGTTATTGCAAGTATTTTTTTCTTTTACTAGTGGTTCAGAAAAAACCTTTGTCCTTGGAAAACCAGCAAGAAACCCAGTGAGACTTCCAGCTTCCCGAACAAGCTAGTTTTCGAAAAGGCCATGAAAGGTTTCAGAGACCCCATAAACACTATTCGACAAACAGAAGAGTACAATCTGCAACTTTGTCTTGCGTGGTGCTACAGTCCCTTCAGTGGTGCAAGTTTTCAGTCGTTATACTGAAGTTATGAAGTGTTTGTACAGTAGGACTACGATAAATATCCTAATTCAGAACCAGAGTACGAAACATATCCAACTGCAGAGAGTTGTAAGGCTGGGTAACGTTATATCACCAAACCTCTTCACCACTGCATTCGAAGATGTTTTTAAGCTAATGGACTGAAAACGATACGGTATTAATGTTAAGGGTGAATACATCACTCACCTTTGATTTGCCAAAGACATAGTCCTTATCGCAGTATCGCTGTAAGACTTCAGCATTATACTCAATGATCTTAATAGTCTCCCATCGGATAGGTTGGCCTTAAAACGAACATTTACAAAACAAAGGTGTCAGCTAGGAAGCGTTCTAGAGATTACGACACATCTAGCATACCTTAAACTTGAAAACAAGAGTGTACAACTAGTGTGTGTTGCCAGTGATGACGTATAGATCCGAGACGTGGTCCTTTACTGCTGTCCGTATAAGGAAACTCAAGGTAACTCAGCGAGCTATGGAGTGTGCTATGTTTGGAGATTCTCTACGCGATATACACGTACTTCTGTAGTAACCGACCCAGCCTAATGGATAAATAAGCTGAAATGGCAATGCATAAGAAAGGTCAGAAAGCCCCCGCTAGGCGATCTGGTAAGAGATAAAGTCGATAGATGCTAGTAGCTCAGGACTGTGCTTTTTGGCATACCTTGGGAGAGAACTGTGTTAAACTGTGCACTTGTGACGGACTGTAATGATGATAATGAATGATGAGATCAATGAAATCTATATACTTTTATCTGCGCTCTATATATTATTGATTTAAGCTGACTACAAAAATGGAGGAAGTTCTCAAATCGACTGTATATGTTTTTTGTTTGTATGTTAAGCGATATCTCCGTCAATTGTGAACCGATTTAGATGATTCTTTTTTATTAATTAGTTTTTTCTTCAGTAGTGGTTCAATATAAATGTGCTAAAAAATTGCACTTTAAGTAGGGGACTGTTGACATGAAAACGCTACGATGTATAACTTTATACTAAAATGGTGCATATAACACAAGGTATATACATAATTTAATTAATTAATTTCCTTAAATTCTCATATTCACCTCAAGAAGAACGGTACGCGACAATTCTCACAAAGAGAATCGATGCCAGCGTCACGCAAACACAACTTCAAAATCGGTTAAACTTTCGCGACATCTATGGCATGCTGCTTTCCCTAAATAAATAATTCATCATCATCATCATCATTACAGCCCTTCACAAGTCCACTGCTGAACAAAGGCCTCCCCCAAGGAATGCTACAAAGCACGGTCCTGAGCCACCTGCATCCATCGACTTCCTGCATGTCTTACCAGGTCGTCACTCCATCTAGTGGGGGGACGGTCTACACTTTGTCCGCCGGTACGAGACCGCCACTCGACAACCTTTTTCCCCATCGGTTGTTGGATCTTCGAGCTATATGGCCGGCCCATTACCACTTCAGCTTACCAATTCTTTGGGCTATGTCGGTAACTCTGGTTCTACTGTGGATATCCTCATTTCTAAGTTTATCACGCAGAGAAACCCCGAGCATAGCCTCTCCATAGCTCGCTGAGCGACCTTGAGCTTCCTCATGCGACCAGCAGTGAAGGACCACGTTTCAGTTCCATAGGTCATCACTGGCAACACGCACTGGTCGTACAGTCTAATTTTTAAGTTTTGAGGTATACCTGACGAGAAGATATGTCGTAATGAACGCTGCCCAGCCGAGTTGAATCCGTCGATTGATCTCTCGGTCGAAATTGGACTTACCTAGTCGGACTATTTGTTCCAGGGAAACATACTCGTCAACAACTTAGAGCTTAGTGTCCCAAACAACTACCGGCGTAGGTGTGACATGGACGTTATACATGACTTTTGATTTGTCCATGTTCATCTTAAGACCTATTGTCGTTGGAAGACACTATTGAGGTCATTGAGAATAGTGCTTAGGTCCTCCAGCGATTCTGCCATAAGGACTATATCATCGACAAATCTAAGGTGAGTGATGTACTCGCCATTGATGTTAATACCGTATCCTTTCCAGTCCAGTAGCTTGAAAACGCCTTCCAATGCAGCAGTGAAGAGTTAGCAGGGGATATAACGTCACCCTGTCTTACACCTCTCTGCAGTTGGATAGGTGTTGTACTCGGATAGCCATTGTATCCCTACTATACAAACACTTCAGCACTTCGATATACCGACAGTCAACTTGGCACCGCTGAAGGGACTGCAGCACCGCCCAAATTTCGACGGAATCAAAGGCTTTCTCATAGTCCACATATGCCAGACATAAACGCAAATTGTACTCCTCGGACTTTTGTACAATTTGCCGAAGAGCATGTGTGTGGTCCATGGTGCTAAAGCCTTTTCGGAAACCGGCTTGTTCGGGAGGCTGGATGTCGTCGAGTTTGCGTGTGAGACGACTCGTAATGACTCTCGAAAACAGCACGTAGACGCGTTTCAGAAGGGAAATCATTCTGTAGTTCTTCAAGATGGCGTTGTCGCCTTTCTTGAAGAACAAGACCACCGCAATTCTGCTCCACGCCTCTGGTGTAGTGCCACCATGGAGGACGGAATTAAAGAGCTTCTGAAGGACTTTAAGTACAGTTTTCCACCCGCTTTCAGAAGCTCCGCTGTAATTCCATCCTCGCCTGGGGCCTTGCCGTTTTCAAGGTGCTAGAGAGCCATTCTACTCTCGCTCAGACTGACGTCCGGGATATAATCGGAATATTGTCGAATAAGACTTGCTCTTGGATCGTAACTCACACTTGCGTGTGGCTCCAACGATGATGTGTACAGCTGCCCATGGAACCTCTCAATCTCACTCAAAATCTCAGGTGTCCCGGAAACGACGCTGCCACACTCTGTCTTCAGCTTCGACAGTTAGCTTTGTCTAGTAGACAGATCTCTAGCAAAGACTTTGGAGCCCTGGTTCCGCTCGATCGCTTCTTCAATACGAGCTGTATTAAAGTTGCGAAAGTCCCGCCACATGCATTTGGAGATCTGTCTGTTCAGTTTCCTGTACACTGTCAAATCTACTGAAGACTGCAGCTTCATTTCCCGTTGAATAGCCATGAGATTAAGAGTGTGATCGGAGAGTTTTTGTGTTCTTCTGCGGCGGGTCTTGCAGAACTTAGCTCCAACCGCATGGAAAGTTTCCACGAGCTTGTCATTCATATTGTCCACTGCATTGCAATCTTCTAGGCACTGAAAACGGTTTTGTAGCTCGAGCTGAAAGGTTTCGGAATTCTGGATCAGAGCACGAGGGGGACGGAGCGTTGACTTCATTAGACGAAACCTCTCTAACTTAAGGTTTAGGTTCAGTGTACCTCTAACCATTCGGTGATCGCTGCCTGTTTTCACCCTCACGATCACTGAGACATCACTGAACAGTTGTTGTCTGGTCGTCATAATGAAGTCAATCTCATTTTTGTCGAACCGTTGGGGCTCAACCATGTCCACTTCCTGTGGGGCCGCTTCTGGAAGAAAGGGTTCATCATAAAGAGTCCCTCTTTCTCCATGAAGTCGGCCAGCTGCTAACCCCTTGAATTCCGCTGCCTTATTCCAAATTGCCATACCTTCAGCTCACCGTTCTCTCTTGTGCCTAGTTTTGCGTTGAAGTCTCCCATTAACACTGTATAGTTGGTTTTGGAGGAATGCATGGCTCTTGATATATCCTCATACATTTCCTACACCTCCAAATCGGGATGTGCCGAGGTTGGTGCGTAAGCCTGTATGACCTTCAGCGAATACCGTTTGGTGATTCTGAGTATAAGGTGCGCAACCCTCGTCGACACACTCGCAACCTTTACAACGTTATTAACGAGAGACTTGTGGACGATAAATCCGACACCTCCTTAGGACAGATGGTCGCCCTTCCGGTGATAGAGCAAGTTGCCGGATTCGAGGATCACCATGTCCTCCCCCTCTCTTCGGACCTCGGATAATCCTATAAATTCCAGCGCAATTTGTCTATCTCTTCTTCCAGCTCCAGGATCTTCTCATCAGTCCTCAGTGTGTGCGTTATATGTTGCCGGGTTGAGTCGTCTTAGGTGGCAACCGAACCTCCACCGGAGATTCTTAGCATCCCCTGCCCCACCGTTACCATGGTCGCCAACGTAGCCAGGAATAGCGAGGCTGCCGGGGACTGGGAGCCGTCTCTTCGTAACTTTCATCATGGGGGGTATATTGCCATATTTGCCACGCTTGGCGAGCGGGTTGGCAACCGCAGTTTTTTTATTGTTGTTTTGCTGTTATCAGAAAGATGCTGCTACCCTTCTTCTGCCTCGTTTCCCTCTGTTGCCTCTTACGACACCCACGGGAAGATGTGGGGTAGTGGGTATTCTTACCCGCCACTACACGAGACATCAATAATTAAAAACAATAATCTCGCTTTAAACTCAAATACTACACGCTAATTCTTAGTGCCGTGTTATTGTGTAGTACAAGAAGCATCCCGCCTGCATCGACCAATTGAAAACTGCAAGAAATTCTGCTGGCCATAGGCCAGTTACGTGGTTCTTCCCTGTAAACGAGAAGCATCTTAACCCCACATTTTCTTTCCTAACGCACTTCACGCACCAGGGATGAAGATTTAAATGGAACTATTTGGACGACATTGATAATGTACTAACTTTTAACGTGAATTTCAATGTAATCCATTTTAGACTTTTAGGCTAGTAAGATGACGAGTAGATGTCAAAAATGTGAAACACAGGAAGCCATAGATAATACATGTTATATTCTGACAGAAGGCGATTGAAAAGTTTCAATTTACAGTAATGACGTATCCTTAGTCTATGGTGATAACTTATAATGATATTAATATTTAGACAATTATCTCAAAAATATCTTTCTACATATTGAAAACAAGCCTTTTGATCACTGCTTGTAGGTTGGTAATGTAATGTTGTTGGTAATGTTAGTGATGTGTATGCTGTGTAGTGGCGGCTTAAAAGAATCCACTACCGCATCCCGTGATTGTCGTAAGAGGCGACTGAGGCGAATTGAAACAGGAGATGGGTATCAGTATCTTTTTGTTAAGAAATAAAAAAATACTGCGGTTGCCAACCTGCCTGCGAAACGTGGATAATATCCCTTTTAGAGTCAATAAAAGTAGGATACCTATGTTCAGCTTCAAATTGATAGTTTGTAATGAATGAAAATATATTTATAATACTATTTTTCAACTTATATTTACGTATAAACAGACATATCTAATTATAACGCACGGTAATACCTAGATAGATATTTTATTTAAAAGCTGAGTAGAGCTAGAGTTAGATACCATTCTGAAATAATGTGTTCAATGCAAATGCGAGAGTCAGCTGATAACTACGGTAAAGCTGGTTTTATTAACAAAAGCCGCGGTGGAATTGTAATGAACTGAATGTTACAAAGAATTTTATTCATGGTTGCATAAAAGACTTTACTAGAAGTCTTATCAGTTTAATAAAGTAGGTAATTACATTTTTCTATCACACAAAAGCGAAAATCTCATCTTGATATTTCACTTTTATTGCTCATTCAAAAAAATGCATCTTTAAGTGTAATAACTACATCACATTTTATCGAAAAGATAATACCAAAAGAAAAGTTTTCACATACACACGCACGCAAGAACGCACGCACGCACGCACGCGTGCACGCAAGCACGCTCGAAGACTACTTACGGACTGATTAGTATGAGGGATGAGATGAACAAAGAGTGTTAATGGCAACGCCCAAATATTTCTGATTATGTTGCTAGAAGCGGTCATTGTAATCGACTGCAGCGAGGTTAGATTTGCGCATTGAAATATTCGACATGAATCATTAATATTTTTTTTCAAGAAATAAATGGAATTTTGTATATGCCACAATTTTGTAAAAGAAAACTTTAATATTTGTTTTTACAAGAAATTTAATCATATCTTTAATTATTATGGTGATCTAGACTTTTGAGTCTACACTTACGCCTTGTCCACGTTCATTATTAAGCCGTTTATAACTACAACACAGACGATAATTTTCAATGCCACAGCCGAGTATGGTCGGTCGAACAAATCACTTGTTGTTTGTATCGCTATAACAAACAGCGAATGATTTAAATTTTTCCTTTCTAAATTATGTGAGCAATATTATTATTAAATTAAAGCTATACTTCTGTTTGTTGTACAACGAAAGACACTTTATACGCCTAATACTTCAAATTTGTCTTATTGAATTTATAGTTAACAGATAAGAAAAAATGTCATATGTGAAAATAACTGAAAACTTCTAAGCTCATTTTAAAACGACGTAGAGTTTGCGTAAAATGTATTCAAGAGGGTTAACCCATGTTACGTTTTGTGTCAGAAATACGGGTCTGATCCCATTAGATTACAGTAAACCATATAATATACATAATTTTTATTAATTATCACTACATAATTTTAGTCTTACTGGTAAAATCTTTTACTGAATAACTTTAGTTTTGGTTTTTGGAAGATAATATGTAATAGAATAAAATAAAAGATAGCCTATTAATTTTGGATAGATAAACTAATATTTATTTTAAGTTTTACCATAGAATAAATAATAGTACAAGAACAGAAAGATCACTCTCTGATAGCAAACTTACGAGTTTAAACCTAGTTACAACGTCGCTAATGTTCATAATACTTTGCACGCCTCGGAAGCGACCGTCGTGAAATTAGCCTACCAATTAAAGCAAAAAAAAGCACGGTACGGTTTTGGTATCCACGTTTTCGTTCTGGAAATTTCGACCTTCAGAACCAACCCCGTGGACGGCTGGAGACCAAAGTGGAAAATAAAGATTTAAAGGACATTGTGGAAGCGGATCCATCACAAAGCATTTCAGAGATAGCTGCAGGCTTCGGGGTAAGTGATAAAACTATATTAATCCACTTGAAGCAAATCGGGAAAGTAAAAAAACTTGAACGATGGGTACCTCATGAATTGAGTGAATCGAACTTGCAAACACGCGTCGACTGCTGTGATACTTTACTCAACCGACACAATAATGAAGGGATTTTAAATCGAATCATTACTTGTGATGAAAAGTGGATACTGTACGATAATTGGAAGCGCTCGTCGCAATGGCTGAACCCTGGAGACCCAGCCAAATCCATGCTTCACGACAACGCAAGACCACACACTGCACAACAAACAACCACTTAGTTAGATGAGCTACAATTGGAATATCTGCGACATCCAGCGTACTCCCCGGACCTTGCTCCAACAGATTACCATTTTTTCCGGAATTTGGACAACTTATTACAAGGAAAAAATTCAACTCCGATGCGGCAGTCCAAACCGCCTTCAAAGAGTTTATTGATTCTCGCTCCCATGGTTTTTTTAGTAAAGAGATCAATGAACTACCTATGAGATGGCAAAAGTGCATAGATAACAACGGTGCATACTTTGATTAATTAAATATATTTTACAAAAAAAAATTGACTTTATATTCCTCCCGTACAAAACGCCAATTTCATATGTATAAGGACCTTATATTAAAATGCAACATCGAGGAAAATTACGATTATAACAACGTGAACGTCTTTGAAACGCAGATAATTTACCCACTTACCATTTTAACCGACTACAAAAAATAGGAAGAGGTACTCAATTCGACTGTTTTTCTTTATAGGATTAGGGTGACAATCGAGCACACAGTCCACCTGATGGTAAGTGGTTGCTGTGGCCCATAGACATCTACATCTACATGCAGATGCGTTGTCACCCGTGAGGACTAATATTGAATGCCTCGTTTCCAGTAAAAAGGGTCTCCGGTTCTCTACTCTCTCTCTCTTTATGTGTGTTACCTCAGAACTTTTGTATAGGTGAATCGATTTTGATGATTCTTTTTTTATCTGAAAGCTGGTGCTTATAATTTATATATTCCATATAAATTTGATCAAGATCTGACCAGTAGTTTTGGAGTTATCCTTAATAATGCGTATTATAATGCGTATTAATATTGAAGTCGGTTGTACTAAATTTTTTATTTCATTACTTGTCTCTCTTTCTCTCTTTATAAAAAGCGTTACCTCCACACTAAGATTTCTCCTGTATTGCGGTGGCAGTTTACATACATAGAACAGACCCAGAACAATTATTTGTAGGCCATACAAATACTTGTTCCGTGGGGGATTCGAACCCGCGGCCCTTAGCGCTCCAACTAATTACTTAGCCACTGCGCCACGGAGCCGTCTCTTGTCTGTTTCACATTTTTTGCTATTTACAAACATGCGACACGCGACGGCATTATTAATGAAAGAGTGGCAATGAGAAGTGCTGCTATTTTCAATCTCGTTTTTTATCGACCAAGTGTTAAACTAATAACCATTATATGCTAATCTTGCATTAGTAAGCTGTCACTAGTACTGGGACGTCTACTTACCCCGAACGATTTTTAAGGTCATTTGCATTATACGCGAAAAAATCGAAAACTGCGAAGCTGTTGTCGGGTCGCTAGTCAAATAATAAATCTGTTACTATGGCGTCAGTAACTAAGTATCTAATTATCTAGATCTACCTATAAATAATAATATATTACCTTTCGGTATCCTTAGGAACAGTAAAAAATGAGAAGTCGACATTCGTATTGCTATTTAAGCAACCGCATGCTACGAAGTACCTTTTGGCTTTTTGAGAGGCCATACTTGAATAAAAACTCAAAAATAAATAGCAAAAGTGGCTAAATACCTATAAGAGAAAAATACCTTAATATTAACGTAAGGCGCGCGTCAGCTCGTGCGCGCGCGTGACAACCTCACATAATTAGCATCTTGTAGGCGACCGCGCAGTGTAGATATATTTTCATGCCTAAAGCGCGGAGTGAGACAGGCCTGGTTTTACCACAGAATAAATAATAGTACAAGAAGTTTTACTCCACTTGGTGGCGGGTCGCCTAACTCTGCACTTGCTAGTGCGAAGCTGCCACACGGGAACTTTACCCCTCTATTCGTTGGTCACCCTTACTATTTTAAATTGACCTTGCCGAGTCGTGTTGTGGCGGCGTAAGATAATCTGTCATCCCATTTCATCCTGTGGGTGTCGTAAGACGTGATTAGTGAAATTGTCAGAAAGTTTTTATGGTCACCAATGGATAGATGGCGATAGTTTTGTTCCATTCTCAACATTTTGAAGAAAGCCACTGTTTATATTATTCCCATTAATTACTATCCATATCTTAATGTATATAAATTAAAATAATACATTTTACCTATGGTCTAAATATTTGAAATATTATACATTTATAAATATAAAATATTGTAATTACATTACGATATTTATATATGAAATTTTATTTAAATTCTATTTACAAAAAACTTGAATAAAGATGTAAATGAATATAATCTACAGTTTCTCACAATTAAAATACAATGCGACACATAAAACTATTACACAAAACGCTAATGTTGCACAGAAAATATTCCAACGTGAATTGCCAAAGAAAAAAGGCAAGTAGCAAACGTAACAAATATTGACACGACAAAACATACATTGCAATCGAGCTTAATAGGTTCTAATTATATGATGGCCGCTAAAAAAGGAACCATGCCCTATTATTTTCCCACTAAGAATAAAATTTTAAAACTACATCGCCGCCCACAACATTCAAATAACCAGCCAAGTGCGAGTAAGACTCGCGCATGAAGGGTTCCGTACCATCAAAAAACAGGTTTCTAGTAGGGGAGCCCCCTTTAATTTTTAATTTATTTTTATTTTTATTATTTACTGTTATAGAGGCAACAGAAATACATATTCTGTGAAAATTTAAACTGTCTACCCATTAAGGATCATGAGATACAGCCCGCTGACAGACAGACGGACGGACAGCGGAGGCTTGGTAATAGGGTCCCGTTGGTTACACTTCGGGTACTAAACCCCAAAAAGAATTGTAATAGCCGGGAAAATAAACATTAATACGCTAGTAAAATGAAAATGTAACGACTACTACAAAAACTACTATATTAAAAAAACATTTAATTTTCATCTGCATATTACAAGATCCACTATAAGACAGTCTTGTATTGATCACGTTATTAGTAACATACCAAATGCCTCTGCAACAATAACAGATGTAAAGTTATAGAAAATTGAAGTAGATTATTAAAAAGTAAAGTATCGTTATAATTTATGTCGTTACAAAATATAATGTACATTACCTATATTACCTTTCAAACTTTATTCGTTATAATTGGAGTTGAAATTAGTTAATGTAATCAAAGTAAAATATTTTTTCTTTCGTCTCTCTTATAAAAATTCCTAATGTCTTTAATATTAGGTCGTAACGATGGGGAAAATTTAATGGTTATCATAACGGAATGCGGAATAACGGTAGGCTCAGCAATATGGGAAATGTCAGCAATAAACGCGACAGATGCGGCGGAGTGCTAGAATACCGGCGTGTGACAGAAATATATTGCCTTATCGAATTACTGGCAATATTTAAAACCATTAATTATTTTAAAAAAGAACTTTCATATATTTTTTTAATTTTACGAAACATAAAATGCACCAATTTATTAAAATCGAGACTATCCGTATGCGTATCATACCCAAAAAAGCTTAGTAGCGCAGTGGCTAAACGTTCGAGTGCGACGCTGCATGGTTGCTGGTTCAAATTGCGCAAGTAACAATCCTATATCTAATAATTGGATAAATCCTAGTGTGAAGGTAACGTTTTTATAAAGAGAGGAAGAGAGACAAGTAATCATCAGGTGGACTGTGTGCTCGTTTGTCACCCTTATCCTATAAAAAAAAACAGTCGAATTGAGTACCTCTTCCTTTTTTTGTAGCCGGTTAAAAATGGTAAGTGGGTAAATTATCTGAGTTTCAAAGACGTTCGCGTTGTTATAATCTTAATTATCCTCGATGTTGCATATTAATATTAATCTTCCTCGATGTTGCATACTCAACAATAATGTCTTTATTATCAGCAAATTACTAATACATTCCAAAACACCTCGTTGTATTCTACTACCAACTAATATCAAAGGATTCAATTTGTTTTCTCACAACACCTAACCCTACAATAGGATCGGCCTTAACAAAGGCGCGTAATGAGCTAAGCGATACAGACACTCGCACGCGGACGTAAGGTGCATTTTGATTTAATACGCGCGCCGCATAAATTTTTTTTGACGATTTAATTGGTAGGCTAATTTCACGAAGTTAGCTTCCGAGGCGTGCAAAGTATTATGAACATTAGCGACGTTGTGACTTGGTTTAAACTCGCAAATTTGCTATCAGAGAGTGATCCTTCTGTTCTTGTACTATTATTTACTCTGTGGTAAAACTAAAAATAAATATTAGTTTATCTATCCAAAATTAATAGGCTATCTTTTATTTTATTCTATTACATATTATTATCTTCCAAAAACCAAAACTAAAGTTATTCAGTAAAAGATTTTACCAGTTAGACTAAAATTATGTTGTGTTAATTAATAAAATTTATGTATGTTATATGGTTTATTGTAATGTAATGGGATCAGACCCGTATTTCTGACACAAAACGTAACATGGGTTAACCCTCTTGAATACACTTTACGCAAACTCTACGTCGTTTTAAAATGAGCTTAAAAGTTTTCAGTTATTTTACATACTACATTTTTTCTTATCTGTAATCTATAAATTCAAGATAAAACAAATTTGAAGTATTAGGCGTATAAAGTGTCTTTCGTTGTACAACAAACAGAAGTATAGCTTTAATTTAATAATAATATTGCTCACATAATTTAGAAAGGAAAAATGTAAATAATTCGCTGTTTGTTATAGCGATACAAACAAGTGATTTGTTCGACCAACGCTGCATACTCGGCTGTAGCATTGAATATTATTATCGTCTGTGTTGTAGTTATAAACGGCTTTAGTAATTGTAACATTTCGCGATACGGCTAGCTTATGGCTCATATTATGAATGCCTAAATTATCATTTTAATGAACGTGGACAAGGCGTAAGTGTAGACTCAAAAGTCTAGATCACCATAGTAATTAAAGATATGAAAAAAATACTTGTAAAAACAAATATTAAAGTTTTCTTTTACAAAATTGTGGCATATACAAAATTCCATTTATTTCTTGAAAAAAATTTATTCTTGTCGAACATTTCAAAGCGCAAATCTAACCTTGCTGCAGTCGATTACAATGACCGCTTCTAGCAACATAATCAGAAATATTTGGGCGTTGCCATTAACACACGTCGTTCATCTCATCCCTCATACTAATCAGTCCGTAAGTAGTCTTCGTGCGTGCTTGCGTGCGTGCGTGCGTGCGTGGCTGCGTTCTTGCGTGCATGTGTATGTGAAAACTTTCCTTTTGGTATTATCTTTTCGCAAAAATGTGATTTAGTTATTACACTTAAAGTTGCATTTTTTTGAATGAGCAATAAAAGTGAAATATCGAGATTTTCGCTTTTGTGTGATAGAAAAATGTAATTACCTACTTTATTAAACTGACAAGACTTCTAGTAAAGTCTTTTATGCAACCATGAATAAAATTATTTGTAACATTCAGTTCATTACAATTCCACCGCGGCTTTTGTTAGTAAAACCAGCTTTACCATAGTTATCAGCTGACTCTCGCATTTGCATTGAACAATTTCTTTAGAATGGTATCTAATTCTAGCTCTTCTCAGCTTTTTAAATAAAATATCTATCTAGGTATTACCGTACGTTATATTTAGATATGTCTGTTTATACGTAGATATAAGTTGAAAAATAATATTATAAATATATTTTCATTCATTACAAACTATCAATTTGAAGCTGAACATAGGTATCCTACTTTTATTGACTCTAAGAGGGATATTATCCTCGTTTGGCAGGCAGGTTGGCAACCGCAGTTTTTTATTTTGTTTATTTCTTAACAAGAAGATACTGATACCTATCTCCTGTTTCAATTCTCTTAAAACGATCATTTACAAACAAAATTTACAACAAAGGTTCTGAATTCAGGCTTAGAATAACAAGCTGTAAAGTCGAGAATGGTACTGGAAAGCTGTCTTCGTATGCTGTCGAACCAAATCTAAGAAAATAAAGGTTTAATTAGTAGGTCTTCCTTATGCTTGTGCTTTATAGCTGAGGCTAAATATTTCATTTTGAGGTGATCATATAATACCTTCCGCCTGTTTAAACTTTAAAAAGGTCACCGCACGTTGGGTTCCGTAAATGTCGACAGACAGAAAAGCAAGTAGAATTTTATTTTAAAATTTAGGATGACAAATGAGTACATACAGTCCATCCATCTAATAGAAAGTGGATACAGTGGAGATATCCACTAATGCAGATTCGTTTTCACCTAAGGACAAAGATGACCTTAGTTAAAAATCTATATCTTATTCGCAGAAGGAAGCCATAAGAACAATTTATTACCTTAATCCGAAGGAATCTGTAAAATTGTACATAAATTAATTAATAAACTTTAACCTCTTAGTGTATTTACAAAATATAATCAAAAAAACTATAACAAAAAAGTTTTATTAAGAATTGTGAACGCAAGCTAGTAATACCAGTTACTCGACTACAAAAAGTCAGTGTAATTCCTTCATGGGGCATTGTACTTATATTTATACGCAAATGTACAATGTATGTATTTACGCTTTCACAATAAAGTCCTTAGAAATATGCAAAATCTACATTATATAAAAAGTTTAAAAGTTTTACTAAACAAAATCGTATAAGAAGAATTATTATAATTTTAAAGAATACATAATTGATATTAAACCCTGGGAATGAGGTGACATGACTACAAAGCTGCTTCTAAATGTTCTTATATTTAACTAGCTGTATTTTTGTTATTTATTTGTTCTTTTAATCGCGAAGATCTAGAAAGACACTAATCTTAATTAAACATTCAGATAGTCACTCAATGAGACAAACTTACGAACGATAAATTAGTCAGGCCCACAAACGAACCAATGGACTGACTCGCGAAAGAACCAAGAAACGAATCGGGCAAACTATATGCTTTGTGTTTCATATTAAAAATAAAAAACAAAATGAACGCAATAACGTAATTCACAAATTGCTTCCGAATTTCTCTAGCCAACTTTTGGTTCCCACACAACAGATTAGACATTGCCCTAAATAAGCAAGCTCTATCATCAATTATTAGTACTATGGAATGAGGAACCATATTGGCATTAATATTAAAAATATTTGAAATGAAAAAACTACAATCTATTGCCTATGTCAAATTAAGTACCTAATTCCACTAACAATATGAATGAAATTGGATGTCTAAATTATGTCTCATCCTGAAAAGTCTTTTGACCTTTATGTAACAGTTCGGTCGGTTTTCTATCAAGAAATTCACGGAAGCAGCCCGGAGTCAAGATTCCAGCGGTATTTCATCCTTGTTGCTCAGAAAGCATAAAGCTATTGGTTCTGCGTCCGTTCTCTCTATATTTTCCGTCGGATTACCATCCCATCGGTCTATGAGAATGTGAGGGCATATAAAATGTGCCTGTGCTTGCGCACACACTCCTGATCCATAATCCTGTTCTACGTCATTAAAGTATATAAAGTCTAATGTAGGTACTCCCTTAGTACTCACGTACGTATTGTAGAACACTATTACTATTTACCGAAAGGTTCGTACATAATATATAAATGTCCACTAATGCATAAATGGTTAGTTTTCGTTGAGAGAAAAGAAAAGCGTCCTAAAGCACAATATTGATGGGTATGTTAGAAATAGTAAGAAAAAAAATTAAAGTATTAAGCGCTCAAAACACATAACACAAATACTCAAATACTTAAAATATAAATACAACGCAAATAACAACGTCGGGAAATTATATTACTTAAAACCTTTTAATATAACCTATGGTGATAACAAAACCTTCTTTTAATTCAGCGCTAACGCCATCTGTTGCAAATTGCAATAATACTTACAATTAACGCAACTGTACTGTTTTGTATAACAATTTTCCACCTTTTAAGTTTACCCCCTTAAAAGGTGAATAGGGACAGATTTTTGTAGAGTTCTAAAATATATTTTATTCATAATTATCATATTATTTTGTCTTACAAATTTCCCCACCACCATACAATTAAAAATCATTTTTTTCACCGCGAAATATGTACTCATTTATTTTATTTACACAGTAGTTTCAGTAAATATCGAGTCAATAGATATAAAGCCCCGTAAAATAAAACGTTTCGATAACTGTAACACACTATTTCATCCTCATAAGGGTCGAATTTTCCTAAATCCTTTCTTAGTGGTCCACGTCATAAAAGGTAGCTATGGTCCAAATTTCAGATTTCTACGTCAAGCAGTTTGGGCTGTGCGTTTATAGATGAGTCAGTCACTCAGGACGTCTTAAAAAGTCAAATTAAATTATATTGTATATTCGATCGATTCGATGTTCATTAAAAAGGAAATTTCATAAACGCTATTTTTAAACGAAACAAATAAGACTTCTGTTATAAAATAAGGATTTTGGTCTAATTAAGAATTTCCTTAGCAAACATTAATATAAATTAATAACATGCTCTTTATTACTAAATCCAAATTTTTAAATTTAAGTAAAGTGAATATAACAGCGCGTCAAACGCAGCGCGATGGACTCTTCCGTGCTCCAAGAAAACTCTCTCAGAAATATGAGAATGTATCGCTCACTATTGCAAGAACGTCATTTTTCAAAATCTTGACTTTTCACGAATTTATAAAAATAAATATTACTTTAACGGTATATTTTGATGCAATAAGGACAAAAACTTATTTTCAGGTTAGGTCGCTAGATGGCGAGAAGTTTCGTAATTGCACATTATTGCTATGTGTCATAATTTTTATGCAATAACGTTCTATCTTAGTTAATCAACAAAATACACGTGTGATGTACTGCGCAAGGACGTCAGATTTGGAACTAATACGTTATTGCTACAAATGGTAAGAACAATTTTTAAATAAATAATTTAACAAAATATAGTTATTTTATACTATGTCGTTGTTGCAATTTAAAATATGTAATGTTTAGTAATATTATTCATCAATGTGACGTTATTGTTGAAAAATATACGCAAGTTTTTGTATTATTTGCAGTTATGACTTTATTAAACGATAATTTCTTAATTTCAACACTGAACACTACATGTAACATTTAGGATTATGTCGTTGTTATTGAAAAATGTGTTAAACTTAGAGTATTATTTTAGGTTATGTTATTATTGCAATAAACACCGGGTGTGTTTTTGAAGTTTATTTAAAAATTTGAAATTTATTTTATCATTTCAGGCGTTTCGAGGGCGACTATTAGTTGACCTTGTTAACAATCGTGACAATAATAGTAAATACAAACAAGATCGAGTCACCATTCACCCATTGGATACTAACATACATCCTACAAACTGCAAAATAAATTCAGATCATCCACTTTGTAATTTTCGTAGTCTTCGTCTAGTTCATCAAGTTTATCTAGTTAGGATGAAATATTCAATGTTGAAGATCGTCAAGATGAAATCACATGGATTTATGACACATTTACTCTAAACAATCTTACTATTCATTAAGCCAATAATGATTAATGCCTATAATTAAACTGGCTCTCTCTTCCCTTTACACCAGAACACAGCAGTTCATGCACTGCTGCTTGACAGCAGATCATTGGCATAAGACGATAGTACCTAAACAGATAGACTCTTAGGCACAAAATGAGGTAACAGATATATAACTGAATCATTATTTATAAAAAAAATACTCTTAAGTCTTGTTAACATTAATAATACTCCATGCAAGCTTAAAAGGTCGAATGGTAGATTTGAACCCATGACTTTCTGAGTTAGCAGTATGCATCTTTAACCAATAGGCTACTGTAGCTTACCCTAATTATTGTATTAGTACAGTATAAAATATTTTCCGTGGTAGCTCAGCCAGCCATGGTATGAGCTACCAGCCAACAGCGTATCAAAATTCCACTTCTGAACATAGACTTTCAGAGCTTAAGGATCAAATGAATCCAGATGTCCTTTGTTTTACGGAAACTTTTGTAAAATCTGGAGAAGAAAAGAATATGATAATTAAAAACTATGAAATAGCGTCGTATTTTTCACGGAACAAAAAACGAGGTGGATCTTGTATTATGGTTAAAAGAGGAATGCCTTTTAAAAAGATAACTTGTTTTGATGACTTGGCTGCCTCGTTCCATTTTGAATGTTGTTCTGTGTTAATCCCCCATAGCAATATATTAATTATATGTTTATATCGAACACCGACTAAAATAAAACGGCATTGTGATTATTTTTTTCAAAAACTTGAATTGTTGTTGTATAAATGTAATTATAAATATTCAAAAAAAAAAGATTCTAATAGCCGGCGATATAAACATTTATACGCTAGTAAATGATAATGTAACGACTAAATTTACAGATATTATTAAAACATTTAATTTTCATCTGCATATTACACGACCTACTAGAGGACAGTCCTGTATTGATCACGTTATTAGTAACATGCCAAATGCCACTGCGAAAATTCTTCCGCTTTCGTTATCGGATCACGAAACTGCTCAAATGTTAAGGTTTACCGTAAGCAAAAAGAAGGTCCTACCAAAAATTATTTTCTCTTTCAAAAGAAGTTATTCTCAAGAAAACATTAATAAGTTTCAGTCTTATTTAGAAAGTTTATCGTTTTCTGAAGTGTTTTTGGAAACTGACCTAGATCTAGCTTTCAATCAATTTTATGAACTGTTTCAACTGTTTTATAAACTTTGCTTTCCGGTAATAAAATTAAATCTAACATTAGACCACATATAAAATGGATATCAAAAGGTATTAAAAAAAGTTGTTCTACGAAAAAAATATTACGTTACAAATATTACATTAATAAAACAAATCATAATAAAGTTGCATATAACAATTACACAAGGCTTCTAAGAAGATGCATCAATTACGCAAAAAACATAGTAATAATAAGTTTATACTAATAGTAAAATGTTGTAAAATCAACCTGGAAAATTATTAAGAATGAACTAGGGCATATAGCAGCAGATAAACACATTGACTTAATTAAACACAATAACTCTATAATAACTAAACCTATGAAAATAGCTGAAGCCTTTAATAATTACTATATTAATTTGATAAATAAAATAAATAATAAAATTATATACAGTAATACAAAAAATAGACTTCAAAATTCAATTTATTTAACACCGGTCGATGAATATGATATAAGTAAAATAATAATGACATTAAATAATACAAATTCAGAAGGTTATGATGGCATATGTACAAATGTTATCAAAGCGTGCAAAAATCAAATTAGTAAGGCATTAGCCTATTTAGTTAATTTATCAATGGAATCTGGCACTTTTCCAGAAAAATTAAAAACGTCTATTGTAAAACCATTATATAAAAAAGAAGAAAAAACACTAATGGAAAATTACCGTCCAGTGACATTGGTACCTATATTATCAAAAATTTTTGAAAAGTCATGCACAAAAAGGTCATGACTTTCCTAAATAAGTTTAATAGAATAAATCCAACTCAGTATGGATTTCAAAAATCAAAATCCACGATACTGGCCGCTTTTAATTTAATAAAAAATATTTTACAAAATACTAATGACGGACTATTTACTACGGCTATCTTCTTTGACATGTCAAAAGCTTTTGACTTCGTATCACATGATCAGCTTTTGTTCAAATTAGATCAAAACGGAATTAGAGGCCTAGCATATCACTGGATTAAGTCATTCATACAAAACAGGCATCAATGTGTTGAGGTGCTAAAACTTGACAATAGAGATGTAAGTCAAAGTTATAGATCCAAATTTAGAAATGGGGTACCTCAGGGTAGTGTACTAGGTCCACTTTTATTTTTGATATATTTAAACGACTTACCTGAAATTACTAAATATAGAAGTATTTTATTCGCAGATGACGTCGCAGTAATAGTCACAACAAATAAAAATATGTCACTGACAAAACATATTTTTGACATTAATCAAACAATATTTGAGGTAACTAAATGGCTAAGTAATAATAATTTAACAATAAACTTAAGTAAAACTCAATATATAAATTTCAATAATATAAATAATAATTTAATAAATATTAATTATAATGGACAAACTTTTGTAGTGCAACTAATGTGACATTCCTAGGTATAATTATTGACAAAGAATTAAAGTGGAAAGAACAAGTTTGTAAAATATGTAATAAAATAAACAGGTTCACATATGCGCTTTATAGACTAACAAAAGTGGCAACAAAACAAACTGCAATTATGACTTATTTTGCATATATTGAGTCGATTATCCGCTACGGGATTATAATTTGGGGCAAAAGTGCAGAGATTAATAAAGTTTTATTGCACAAAAAAAATGTGTTCGTGCCATTCATGGTGTTGGCCCAGATGTCTCATGTCGACCTCTATTTAAGACACTGGGAATCTTACCCGTGCCTTGTTTGTATATATTAGAAGTTGCTAAGTTTGTAAAACAACACGGGAAAAGTTTTATAAACTTAACAAAGAAGTGGTATCCATGAACACGAGATACCCAGATCGGATAGTAATTAGCGAAATACCAAAAAGTAAACGCTTTAGCAAAAATTGTTACTGGATGGGTAAAACAATATATAATAAAATACCAAACATAATCAAAGATCTTCCTATAAAAACATTTCAAAAAAAATTATACCAGTGGCTTCTTCAAAAAACATTTTACTCCGTAAACGAGCTTTTAAATTACTGATGACAACTTTTATAGGACTATAGCTCATAATTGACATTTTTTGTTATTAACTGACATGGTATATAATATTGTTTAATTTAATTTACTTTATTTGTTAATTATAATTATTTTTTGTAGTTGTACTTTTGATATCTTTAGAATATAATTGGATGGATTGTTTGTTGTTGCTAATAATTTAATGATTTAATAATGATTGATTTTGATATGTTAATTTTGTATAAATATAATTTCTAAGAATAAATAAATTTGCATGTCTCCATTAGAGACTTAGTGTGTATGCATAGTATTTAACAGTTTATCATGTAACATACATACTAAGAAGCAAATACATAAATAAATAAATAAATAATAAATAGACCTTCGCATAGATTGCCTAAATGCTTGCCATAGTTGCCGCGCTTGGCAAGCGAGTAAGCAAATGCAATTTTTTTTAGTTTATCAGAGTGGTGCTGCCCATCACCTGTTTCAGTTTCCCTCGGTTGCCTCTTGCAGGATGAAATAGGATAGTGGATATTCTTATGCCGCTATCACATGATGTACATTATTTTTACATATTTATTACATTATTGAAATTATTGAAATTTTGAGATATTCGAAATTGTTGCTCGATAGCTTCAACTAGCAGTTAACCACTTTCCTATCCCGAAGAAGATTGCAACCATTTGGATAAAGATCGAGATTACATACCAAATACAGAAAGTAGTAGTTCTAGTGAAAAATAATCCACTTCTATACATTCAGCTACAGTTCAAAACAATATGCTAGCAGCTATGATATCTAGTAGTCCAGAAAAGAAGAAATAGAAAAAAGTTATTAAAAGAAAATTATGACAGACATCAAGAAGAAAATTATGACAGACATCAAGGAGAACATAAGACAAAAAAAATGACAGAACAAAACAGAACTTAATTTTTTTGAAGGTGATGCAGTTCACTTATTAATTGAACGACAGATTAAATGCCATAATATAAGAAGTGATCCCATGTATACACCCGTATCTTTTATAACTGCTATAAAATGCATAAAAAAATGGAACGCCTTTTGAAGGCCATGAATTAAGTCACAACAATTTCTATGATTTAAAAAACTATTTTCAAGTTTAGGATGTCTCGACGTTATGTATGTTAACATGTTCAGGATCGTCCCACCCATTATATCAGATTTGATAAACCGCAAATCCTCGCAAAAGAACACTGATTCCTATATTGTTTCGATTTTTTTCTGAAATATGGTTCCAATTTAATATAAATCATATGTTATTCGTTTATTTTTTTCTGTATGAACGACATATAATGGAACAATACTGTAACTAGGCAAATGTAATTTATACGTGGTAGAGCCATGCTGCAGCTGTATTGGTAGTATAGTTGTAGCACGAATGGGTCGGCTCGACCGGGGAAGGACCACGCTCTCGCAGAATACCAGCATAAAATAGCAGCTTAACACTGCTGTGTTTCGTATGGTGAGTGTAGAGAACCGGAGAACCTTTAAACTGGAAAAGAGGCATTCCATCTTAGTCCTCACGGGTGAAAACGCATCTGCATTTTAATTCGCAAACGAGGATAGATGTAGATGTCTATGGGCCACAAAAACCACTTATCATCAGGTGGACTGTGTGCTCGTTTGTCACCCTATCCTACAAAAAAAATCTTTAATAATGACACAAGTGAGTACCGCATGGCTTTTTTTATTTATCATGTGAACACAGTACATTTAAAACATAAATTTATTATTTATTTTTAAAGTTCATTAATGAATACAAGCAATTTAATAAAGTTAATAAATGGATGCTGTTTTATTTTTAAAATACATGAAGTTCAAAGTTTTAACTGCTCTCCTGCAAATTGACGATGGTTGTGTTATGACTGTCTTGCAATAAGTGAGCTTTATATACTCAGCCGTGGACTATATCATATAGGCTGTAACTTTACTTTTAATTGAACTCATTATTCTTGTTGCACTTATAACAGATATAAGCTATTAAATGAACTATATATCACAACGCATTTACAGTTAATATATTTTATATGGTATGTTATGGTATATATTTTTATATGAGAGAGTAAACGAGCATGCTGCTCATTTGATGGTAAAAGACTACCGCCGTCTATGAAGAACTGCAGCACCAGGGGAATTGCAAGTACGTTGCCGGCCTTTTAAAACCAAGTAGGCTAATGAGCCTACCCATCAATTGGAGGTCCCTTAGTCGATTCGGTCCAGAAAAATCGCTGGTGGTAATCGATTCTGCATATTATGATTATTTTGCCTATGAGCAATTATGAAAATACATCTGAAGAACTGTTACTGTTCTTAGCATAGCCTTAATCAGATGATCTTTAAAAACTCGCATATAATAAAACCATACCGTGCTTTGTAAATACCTATAGCTAGACTAATGCCTAGACTATTAAAGTATAGTAATTAGTTGATTATTACACTAAAATAAAAACTATGATATTTAGAAAATAACAGGTAGGTATTATATAAGCTTTTAAACTCGCAATTAACGATCGTGAAATAACTGTTTTCATAGATCGTCTAAAGGCTGCTTACACGACACGAGAGACAGATACCTAGGTACCTAGAAACTGCGCTCCACCTGCTGCAACTACTGGTCCTGATGATCCTGCCAAGGAGACTCGGTCAGGTCGCACAGATCGTTTCCCGGACTACTATCGACCTTAGCAAGCTTCGGTCTCAGCGAGGATGTAGTGTAGGCACACTTCCTGCATCTTGTACTATCTCTGTGTTGAAAATTAAATTTAGTTTTCAATCCAATTATTTATATCTATGATTTCTAATTTTAGTATAATTATTGTATAAAGACTTTTGTTTTGAACTGTTCGCCAATATGTACTAGCAGCCATATTATATATTGTTTAGCTTATGTATACAATCGTCCGGCCGCTCACTCGGCAGCGCCCGCGCTAGCAGTCGGTTCAAAGTTCCCACAGCGAATGTATTTCCGATTTTGTTAGCCCTCTGCTTTCGCGCTTATGTACTTATATTTTTATAAATTTAAAAAGTCAAAATATATTATAATTTTAATTCCCGTAATTTTCGTATTGTAAACTTTGTCTAAAACTGTAATTAATTTTATTTAATTTGATTTAATATATATGCGTGTATTCTGTCGGTGTAATATAGTGATAATTAACGGAGACTTGAACTTTCATTTAACATCCGATAGGTGCACGACTATATATTTGTCTTTGTTAAATTGATTTTTAAATTATTATTGTTTAGCCATGAAATTATAGATGTCAATGCGTTTTTGATGTCAAATTTATAATAATTAATATAACACATGCAATTGTAACAGTACTGTCATCAGCAAATAATGTCATAGGCTGAGTCGTTGCATTTGGCAAGTCGTTGACATATATATCCATACTATCCATACCATAGACTTAGAATATACTGGCGTATAGACCAACATAGTGTGCAAGGGAGAAGAAAATTCCTTATGGCAAAAATGCAAGATAGAAAAGGATACCAAATCTCATGATTCTGTAACCGATTTTGAATGACAGGTCGGCACAATTCGGCACGCAAGAAATAGCTCCTAGATATTTTGTAATTTTTTAAAGTGTAATAATGGTTATTTTTAGTAAGTAACTTTTTTCCAAAGTGCTTACTTGTTCTGTGAGTGATTGTGGAGTTAATAATATAAATAAGCCTGATAATTGCACATTCCACAGGTAAATTCTCAAGACGTCGTCAATGTTATGAAGCGTTTATTTTTGGTTAAAATTTATGTTATATACGGTTTAAAATACAGATCGTTTTCAATTATTTTGTTAATTTTGATATTTTGCAAAGAAAAACGTCACGTTGTTGATAATTTGCATGAATTTGGTAAATACATTTTTATACAAAATATTTTACATGTACGCTAGGGCTTGACTCAACTATATCAAAATTAATGTCGATATTTATCTGGAATGCTTATAATGAATCGATAGACTTGCCCACACAACAAGAAAATAAATCCTCGATTTCCGTTCTAAAATAATGTAATTTTATTTTGCCGTTTGTCAAACAGATTCCCTCTGGATTCTATAATTTAAAAAAATGGTTAAGGTTATTTGGACGGGTTGGTTGGAATGCAAAGAAGAACTCAACAATTTGCAGCAAACATTTTCTTGAGAAGTATAAAAGAAAAAGTAGAAACAATTTTATTAAAAGGAGTCATTTCTACATTATTTGTATCAGTAAGTAAAATATTGTTGTAATAAGACTTCAAAAATTTAACTTTCAAAACTTTAGATAAATATAGAGACAAATTTTCATACATTATAAAACTGTAGTACATTAAAGACAAAAAAAATCTTGAGTTTATCCTCTTTAAGCCATTATGAACCTAACTAAGTATCTATTTATCAACCAAAATAAATGTATAACTTTACTTAACCAACCGCACAGCCTCACGGTCACACTAGTACAATATTCATAGCATCATGCTATTTTCCCCAAGGGGTTGAGCGGAGCTTCAGAACTTCGGATTATATTTCCAAGTCACAATGATAAAGCTTTTAGCGTAGTTAGGTATAGATATTTAGTAATGCTCCAGAAGCGCTACTAGACGACCGCGCATGAGACGTGATAGTATAAATTCCATAGTATTTGATACTTACAACGGTCGATGCCCGATTCATGCTTGATGGCCGACGACATTGCGCCGAGGGCTTAAATAGCGTGGTTCATCCCCTATAGCGTTAGTCGTAGAGAAGAGGAACTCGTGGTTAAATAATAGCTGCGCAGATCAATAGATCTGCGAGATTAAGTTGCACTAGCCGCGGTCAGTCCATGAATGAGTGACCATTTTCTTAACATACCGAGATTGAGAGAATAGAGAGTGCATCTGTATCCTCAGACACTTAGTGCACTTTAATGTGTTAAGATCATTATGATTTTAAAATTCATACAGCTAAAATGATAATAAGTTTATTATTACTTTATATTTTTCAGGGACAGATGAAAGAATATAAGCATGAAGCATGATGAAGCCTCATAAACATATTGGCTTTTAAACACAGCAATCTTATTTTACTGATTCCTACAAGTTTCCTTCCTTAAATTATTAAGTTTACATTCAAAATTAAGTCGAATGTTAAAATAAACTTCTATAATGTATTTAATTATTAATTATTAAATGTTTGTAATTATCACAAGTAATACTTATATGAAAAATAAAGCAGCGATTATGTACTCCATATCCCTGTTTTTATTTCCCCATCAAAACATTTTATAAAATATATAAAACATAAATACAGAAGAAAGAAATTCCGGGGAAACTGTCCACGGCAGTAAATATTTTTCTCCAAAGATCGTAGGTCGAAAATACAACTTTCCGATCTGATTATTGGGGAGTTTTTTAAGTTTATCGGTAAATTCACCTGGAATTTTAACCATTTGAATTAAAATCCAACAAAAGGCAGGTAGGTTCAGCTTATTCCCAGGAACATGTTATATGAATATTTTTAATTATTTTAGAACTATCATGGTAAAATTCAGTTAATTTTTGAAGTTATTCAACTTCATGCACGAAACAATTTTTTTAAATATTTTTACCGCTTCCTTAACAATCATTTTCCGATAGTCCTTGTAAGTAAAATGTACATCACTAGCTAACGCTCACAATGACAAATCAAAATTGGTCACGCGTTTTTGGCTGTCAGGTGGTCTATACGCCAGTATATTCTAAGTCTATGATCCATACTAATATTATAAATGCGAAAGTGTGTTTGTTTGTTTGTTTGTTTGTTTGTTTGTTTGTATGTTTGTCCTTCTTTCATGTCGCAACAGAGCGTCGGCATGGCATGATTTTTTGTATGGGGATAGTTCGGTGGCTGTAGAGTGACATAGGCTACTTTTTCCGCGGAAAACATCTCATTCCGTGGGAAAATCGAATATGTTGCAAAATTAAATTCAGCTAGGTGGCGCTACCGTGATTCTACAAGACGGACGACGGTACGATGGACGAACACAGAAAGTCAGAATATCTGGATTATTATGTCTTTTTACCAAAATTAAGATAAAAATGTATGGATCTGTATTTTTCCGCGCAGGACCGGAAGAGCGATAAAAACATAAAATTCACCAGCTGATTTTCTTCAAACGTTTTGGTGCATCGTAATTCACAGAATAGGCGATAACCTCGCAGACGATATTAAGTAATCCGTTGATGCTCTGCCTACCCCGCAAGGGTTACAGGCGTGATTATAAGTATGGATCAGAAATACTATCACCACCTGTCACGCTTTCACCCTTAACTATTACTTAACAATGGTAGAAACAGTTCTTAGTAAGCCTTATTAATAAGCCTTAGTAATATTTATTGAACGGAAATGAATACAGTTCTTATATGTGGTTATGAATGAATCGGTATTACAATAAGAAAAATTGTGCAAAATTATAAGAAAAATATTTTTTGAGAGTTCTTATTAACTAACGTATACATAGTTTAAATTGATTCCGCTAGATGTCGTTACTAGGTTTTTAAAACGCGGTAACGAAATGTTTTCTGACATGTACTTAACTCCCGCCGTTGAGCCGCGCGTCAACTTATAGTGCATACGGTACCTATACGCTTAAATTGTTTCTATTTCGTAGCTTATTCGACTACCTGCTTTCGATTTCGGTTGTTTGTTATTTGCTTTGTGATTTGGTTAAGGTTGAATGGATTTATATTGGCTTTCATTTTTGGATTTGTGTATTTTCTTGGATCGGTTTTGTTGATTTGGTTGGTATTCTTTTATACATATTTAGACACTGGCTTTGATTTTGGATTTTGTTTATTTAGAATCGTGTATTGGTTTTCGTTGTTTTAGGTTGTTTAACAATATTTCAAAGGAATATTAATAGTATAGATAGTGTATACGGTACCTATACGCTTACTTCTTTTTTCGTTGGTTATATTTATATTGATTACTGCTTTCGATTTCGGTTTTCTGCGATTTGTTTTGTGATTTGGTTTAAGTTGATTCGATTTTTTTGGCTATCGTTTTCGGATTCGTGTTGTGTTTTGAATTGGTTTTGTTGTTTTAATTTTAAAATATTTAAAAGGAATATTTATTCCTTTTAGATATTTTGGATTTGCTTGTAAAAAATATTTAAAAGGAAATTTAATTCCTTTTAGTTATTTTAACGTTTTTTATAAATAGGTTTTTCTTACTTCATAATGCCTCGCAAACGTAAGTCCAGCCTTTCAAGAGTATCTTCTCAAAGACAAGCGAAAGATTAGCTCGATCGCTAGAATCTTTAGAAGATGCTGAACTGAGAAGGCAAGAACAAGCGGAGCGTCAGGCTGCTTTTAGAGTATCTGAGACACCTTTTCAACGTCACCAAAGGCGTCTTGAACAGACAGAGCGTCAGGCTGCTTTAAGAGCTTCGAAACACCTTCTCAAAGTCAAGAAACGCGTCTTGAACAGGCAGAGCGTCAATCTACTTTAAGAGCTACTGAAACACCTGCTCAAAGTCAGCAAAGGCGTCTTGAACAGGCAGAGCGTCAAGCTACTTTAAGAGCTACTGAAACACCTGATCAAAGTCAGCAAAGGCGTCTTGAACAGGCAGAGCGTCAATCTACTTTAAGAGCTACTGAAATACCTGCTCAAAGTCAGCAAAGGCTATTTGAACAAGCGGAACGTCAGGCCGCCTTAAGAGCCGCGGAAACACCTGATGAAACTTAACAGACTCATTGAGCAAGCTGAACGTCAATCTAATATAAGGGCATCTGAAACACCAGAACAGACACAGGCGCGAAGAGATGCAAATACACAGCTCCAAGCTGAACGTCGACAAAATTTTCAAAGAAACAAATGGTCAGTTTTTAATGACGCAGCATTCAATTATGATCCGTTGATTGATTATAAAAATCACAGGTTAGTTGTTATCGGACTGATGGACAAGGCGTGTCGATTTTGCAGTGCTTTAAAATGGAAAGATGAGACCGCAGGCATGTGCTGTTCCAATGGCAAAGTGTTTCTTCCGTTACATGGGGAACCAGAAAAACCTTTGAAAACTCTCTTTTATATGATGCTAATGAGTCACGGCGCTTTTTAAACAGGATCCGGAAATATAACTCATGCTTTCAAATGACGTCCTTCGGAGTTGACCGGGAAAATAATAATGCCGGGATTTTCGCCTACATTTACGGTGCAAGGGCAAATTTATCATAGAATAGGTTCACTTTATTCAGCTGAAAACGAACAGCATAAATTTTTACCAGTATTTTATGGGTGACGAAGAAATTGAGGTAGACCGTCGCTGCCAATTTATCCAGGGAGTTAAGAGAGACACAGTGTTCAAAATTCAAAGATTCTTGCATGAACGTAACATTTTAGTTAAAACATTTAAAACTGCTTTAGAAAACCTACCTGAAGAGGATTATAAAGTCGTCATTCACGCAGATCGGGGTCCAATCTCGAGGAGAGCTTGAAAGGCGCTACAATGCACCTTTGATAAACGAAATAGCAGCCGTAATTAGTGGTGATCAATTTTCTTCACGAGAAATTGTCTTGCGAGCACGTGATGATACGTTGCAACGAGTAGCCGATACACACAAGTTTTATGACGCTCTGCAATACCCATTGATTTATTGCAAAGGACAAGAGTGTTATCATTTTCAAATTCCACTCATTAACCCGATCACAAAGAAGCCTACTCCGAACAAAAAAGTATCATGTATGGATTTTTATGCGTATCATATGATGTTGCGAGAAAATGGTTTTAACCTCTTAGCCCGGTGTAGACAATTATTTCATCAATTTTTGTAGACATGTATGTGAAGGTAGAAAGTGAACGTCTCCGTTATATATCTTTAAATCAAAAAGCTGCGCGTTGAGAATTATATATATTTACAAGATGCAGTTTCTAGCGACGCCAATGTAAACCCCAGAGATTTAGGTAAAATGGTAATTCTGCCTCATCATTCGTTAACAGTCCCCGCTACCTACATGAGTACACACAAGACGCATTCGCCTATGTACGAACTTACGGAAGACCTGATCTTTTGTTACTTTTACTTGCAATCCCACATGGAAAGAAATAACTGAGGAGCTAATTCCGGGCCAAAAAGTACTAACAGACACGATTTAGTTGCTAGAGTATTTAGATTAAAAGTACAAAAATTAATGTATGTAATTAACAAAGGAAAATTTTCGGGAGGTGCAGTGCTTCATGTATTCAATTGAATGGCAAAAAAGAGGATTACCGCATGCCCACATTCTAATATGGCTTAAAGAGAAGTTGCGGCCCAGCCAAATAGACGACATAATAAGCGCCGAGATTCCGGATCCTGAGCAAGATAAAGAATTGTATGATACCATCGTCCGAAATATGATTCACGGTCCATGTGGAGCACAAAATTCAATATCGCCATGTATGAAAGAAGGAAATGTACAAAGAAATTCCTAAACAGCTATTAAAAGAAACAGTGCACAATGACAATGGCTACCCTTTATACAGACGCAGAGCTCCCGAAGATGGTGGCAGGAAAGTTACAATCAAATCTCGCTCTGGAGCGTTCGAAACCTTAGATAACAGCTGGATTGTCCCGTATTCGCCCATTCTATGTAAAATGTTTAATGCCCACATTAATGTAGAAGCATGTAGCTCTGTCCGCGCAATCAAGTATATCTGTAAGTACATAAATAAAGGAAGCGACCAAGCAATATTTAATCTCAGGAGTGAAGGTGAGGCAAATCCCGTTAATGAAGTACAGACCTTTCAAGCAGGGCATTATGTCAGCAGTAACGAGGCAGCGTGGCGTCTCCTTGGCTTCCTTTTACACGAAAGGCACCCAACAGTTACTCACCTAGCTGTGCACTTAGAAAATGGAGAGCGTGTATATTTCACCAAAAGAAATTTCCAAGAAAGAATTGCATCACCGCCAAAACTACACTAACAGCCTTCTTTCAACTTTGTCAAACCAACCCTTTGTAAAAACGTTGTTATATTCTGAAGTCCCCGCTATTATACTTGGAACACATCTAGGAAGGAGTGGAAACGCCGTATTCAAGGCGCGCCTGTTGCAAATTGGCCGGTGTAAAGTCATCAGATGCCCTTGGTCGTGTGTATACCGTCCATGTAACTAATTTTGAATGTTTCTGTTTGATTGCTGCTGCACCATATTCGGGGTCCTACAGGATATAAAGACCTTAAAACTGTCAACGGTCAGGAATGCGCAACTTATAGAGAAGCATGTGAAGCTCTGCATCTTTTAGAAAACGATAATCACTGGGATGAAACCATGGAGGAAGCTGTGCAGTGCCAGTCACCAGCCAAAATTAGGGATCTTTATGCAACTCTCATATCATCTTGCGGGCTATCTAATGCACATAAATTGTGGGACAAATATAAAGAGTACATGGCGGAAGATATTTTGCAAAGGTTACAGCAGACACACGCGAACATGACATACAATGAACATATTTATAATGAAGCACTCGGAAAAATTTAAGATAAAGTAATGGCAATGGTAGGCAAAAAATTAAGCGACTTTGGACACATCTTGGACGGAACATAATCGGTGCTACAATTTTGACAGGCGTAGGAAAAGGTGAAAATATTATTATACCACGGATCCCTATAATTCCCACAGATCTTCCTTTTCAATTCAAAAGGTTGCAGTTCCCTATTAAGCTCAGTTTTGCAATGACAATTAATAAAGCGCAAGGGCAAACGTTACAGGTAGCGGGGGTCAAATTAGAAAAACCGTGCTTCTCTCATAGTCAGCTGTATGTAGCATATTCGCGTGTGTCAAATGCCCAGAATCTCACATTCTTTCCCCGAATGGAAAACATATAACATTGTGTACAGTAGCGTCTTAAAATAGTGTTCAGTTAGTTTTTTTCCAAAATTCACAATCAATTAATCAGAATTCCACAGATCTTCCCTTTCAATTAAAATTTCCTACTTAGCTCAGTTTCTTTTCAATTCCAAATGCTGCACCTCTGACGGACCTATTAAGCTCAGTTTCCTTTCAACTGAAAAGGCTGCATCTCTGACGGATCTTTTATTTGGCTCAGTTTCCTTTCAATTCAGAAAACTGCATCTCTGAAGAATCAATTTAGCTCAGTTTCTTTTCAAAGTCTGCATCCCTGACGGATAATTATGCTCAGTTTTTAATTAAAAATATCCCATTTCCATTTGGAATAAACAGGCTATTTTCATGCTTTCCTATACGCTGCGTTTCAAAACATTTAAATAAGCTGACGAATCAATTTTGCTCAGTTTCCTTTTAATGGCTGCATCTCTGACAAATCTATAAAACTCAGTTTTCTTTCAATTCAAAAAGCAATGGATAGTTCATTTCCCAGTGATCATGCGGGCGAAGCCGCGGGTAACAGCTAGTAATAAATAAGAGTGGCCCCAGTACACTACTTTGTGGTAGGCCATATGATACATAGCGCTTCTTGGACGTGTATGTTTCTTCATTTTTGGGTTCAAGATTCACTCTAGTTATTTCTGTTATTTGTTGTTGATTATTTAAGTAGGAACGAATTAAATCTAAGACATTTCCTCTAATACCGTAAGCGTCAAGTTTATTAATTGGTCTATTATGGTCTACATCAGTGATGCACAGACTTATTAAGACTTTAATAAAACTGTAATAAAAGACAATAAAGAATTGATAATAATGTATTAAAATTGAAAAAGAATTTATTAATTTGAAGCGTGGCACTGCATAGTGCTTACAATCTTATTTATATTTGGCTCAAATTTACTTGTAGCAACACGTAAGACTGCTTCCAAACTTTCATTTGCAAGGCGGTTTCGATTTTTTGTTTTATTATTATTTAGTATTGAAAAGGTTTGTTCACATATATAGGTAGAACCAAATAAGCTGGCACATTTCAGAGCGTTTATGCGCAACTCTGTACGTATTTTTATCAATGCAGCGGTAAAAGTTCAGCAAGTCTCCTTCGTTGAATTTGTTGCGTAAATCTTGGTCGTTTTGAATGTCGATAATTTCTAACTGCATTGACTCTGGCGCATTTTCAACTGAAATCGTGAAAGGATTGCTGAATATATCCAACAGAGGTTTCACTTTTTAAACTCCGAAAATCTGTCTTGAAAAGATTGAATCAAAATATCTAGCTTTTACATAACTGAAATTAATCGCAGTTTTGTTGAATTTTTCAGCCATTTTCTTATAATTCGGAAAATGATTGTAATTTCAGAATTCAATTGCGATCTGAAAAGTGTCAGCTTGCATTGAAAGGATGATACAGGAGCGTAGAGCTGGGATATCAGTTGATTTTTGTCTTGAAGCCGTGTGTTCAAGACATTCAAATGATTTGTAATATCAACTAAAAAAGCCAAATCACACAACCAATCAGGATTTTAAGTTCCGGGACATCCCTTTGCTTTTCCGCCAGAAATATTCCAATTTCTTCTATTAAATTTAGAAATCGTTCCAGTATCAATCCACGACTTAGCCACCTTACTTCTGTATGATACAGTAAATCTCCATATTCGCTTTCGATGTCATCAAGGAATTGTTTGAATTGCTTGTGATTGAGTCCTCGTGATTTTATGAAATTTACAGTCGAAACTACCACTTTCATGACATTTTGAAATTCAATTTTTTTAGAACAGAGGGCTTCTTGGTGTATAAAGCAGTGAAACTGCATGAGCTCTTCAGCGTTTATGTTTTTTCTTGCAGATGCTTTTCAGCAAAGTAACTAGCCCAGAATTGACACCAATCATCGAAAGAGCACCGTCAGTCACAACTCCTGATAATTTTGATAATTCCCAATCAGTTTTGAACACTCATCCAAAAGTACATTGAGTATATCAACTCCTCTGGTTTGACCTTTCAATGAACACATTCCTAATAACTCTTCTAAGACTTCAAAATCTTGAGTAACACCTCGTATGAATATCAGAAGTTGATCTGTGGAACTAATATCAGTGGATTCGTCGAGTGCTAATGAAAAATTCAATGATCTTAGTTTTTCATTTAATTGTTCCATATTACCTGACAAAGACATAATTCGTCTTTGTCAGGTTGTCATACGATTCAGTTGAATTTTCTCAAACTTTTTGCTGCTTCTGGACACATTTTCTTAGCGGCAATTTCTATGCATTCTTTTCAAAATTCCCATCATTGAAGGGGCGACTTCGCTTTGCTATCATTCGATAAATTTCATAACTAACTTCTGTAGCTGTTTCTGAATCTTGAATGGGTTTTGTAAACATAGCTTGCTGACCAATAAGCTCCCGTTTCAAAGACAACATTTTTTGCTTCCTTAATTCGCCTGTAAACTTGGTAAAAGAAGGAAACAATTTTTAGAACTTATTGTTTATACAGATAATTAATGTAAGATGGGTTGGTGGAATGGAACGTAAGTGTGAAATATGAATATTAAAAAAAAAGAAGGGTATTATGGCGGATTACTGTATAAAGTTGAAAGTTATTTTATCGAAGTTGTAAAAATAAAAGTTGTTTCTGTTGTCCACTGCATAATTTTCATTTTCCAAATCCAACATTAATGTAACCATTTATTTATTTAAGGAAGTCTAATGGAATATACTCGAAGTAATTATTAAATCGTATACCGATATATCGTTAAATAGAAAATAAAAACGATTTGATTTAACTTTAACCCGCTATTTTTACGATTATAGCGTGCTTAAATGTAACTTCTTGCAAAAGCGATAAAACGCATTCAATGCTTTTCTCTTTTTTATGATAAAGACTACTAGTAATAAACTCTAAGCACTTATGAAATTCTTAATTGCAATTTTAAGTGCTGATTTATCACGTGCTTGGCGGTGAAGTAACACATCCTGAGGAAACCTACATATTTTAGGAATAAGTTATTCCAAAAACAGTGTAGTGAAGTATGTAGCAAGACGGCTTGGAGCAACGCCACCGACTTGATGAAAACTTGATAATAATCTCGTGGAATGAAATGGTCGCTACCAAGCTATTTCTAATTTGTTTTCAATGTATAAGATAATGTATGATTAAAAACTCTACTTTTTTTTTAAAACTCATTTCCAGCTTGATTTCGTGCTGGTTCTACATAGAACAGATGTATTTTCCGAACTAGTAGTAAATAAAAACATAAGAATGACTTTTAAGAAGTAATATTTTTTTATAGAATGGGGGTGACAAACGAGCACACAGCCCACCTGATGGTAAGTGGTTGATGAGGCCCATAGACATCTACATCTATCCTCGACTAGCGGTCGCTCGCGACTTCGTCCGCGTAGAATTTCTGATTTCCTATGAGATTATGAAATTTTCTCGCTGCAAAAGGCCTACCAATATAGAGGCTATATAAAGCTTCATCATTACAACCCTTCACAAGTCCACTGCTGAACATAGGCCTCCGCCACGGAACGCCACAAAACACGGTCTCGAGCCACCTGCATCCATTGACTTTCCGCATGTCTTACCAGGTCGTCACTCCATCTAGTGGGGGGATGCCCTACACTTCGCCTGCCGGTACGAGACTGCCACTCGAGAACCTTTCTTCCCCAACGGTTGTCGGTTCTTCGAGCTATATGGCCGGCCCATTGCCACTTCAGCTTACAAATCCTTTGGGCTATGTCGGTTACTCTGGTTGATGATGCAGTAATGTTATGTTATCCCGTCGAGTTTTAAATATCCTTAAATGCTAAAGTAATCACCGCATGTGCTCAAGGAGATATAGTATTCATACCACGAATACTTAATACCATCAGAATATCCCTTTGAGTTTCACATTTCACGCTAATTCCATGTGGATCCACAAAATATTGTGCATCTTTTGACATTTTATTGCTTCCTCATTTTTGGTCTACTCGTACATGATAATAAATAATATGTTTTTAAGAAATGTTTGTTTTTATTTAAGGACCTCTTTGTATACAACGTTTGTGGCATGGCTCTCCTGTGTTAAAATTACCAGACTACTTGCTGCACTTACCCTCGAACAGGTCACATAAAACTGTCCGTGAGAAAAGCAGCTCTCCTTAAGTCTAATCCAACCATTTTCAGTGACTGCCCTTGTGCTTTATTAATGATCATAGCGAAGCACACTTTCAGGGGAAATTGTAATTTCTTGAACTCAAAGAGGTAATCTAATCGTATTAAAGGTATTCGTGGTATGAAAACTGATTCCCCTTGAGCACATCCAGTGATTACTTTTGCCTCTAAAACATTTTTATGGAGAGCTGTTATTTGTAGTCTGGTACCATTGCATAATTTTGAAGATTTTTAGTTCCTCAATAACATAACTGGTGCGCCGAGTTTAAGGGTGAGAATATGAGCTGGAAGGCCTGCTGAGTTAAGGATATTTAAAAACTTGATGGGATAATTTACTACATCATCAACTTGTATCACTGAATCCACAGATTTATAGCTGATTTCTTCACCTTTTCTTTTAACAAAGAGCAGCTTCTTCTATAGTGGCATCCCAGTGTTTGTCATCTTCAAGCAAACCTAGAGCTTTATATGCTGACTGGTATGTGAGATATATGACACCATCAATAGTTTTTAAATCTGTGAATGATGTTGGCCCAACCGAATTTCATGAAGAAGAAGACGCAGATAATAACATTCAGAATTATTAGGGTGTACTGTATACACTCTGCCCAGAGCTTGATCCTTTTTTATTTCCAGCCAACCATCGACGTCGCTTCCACGTTTCCGCCTTTCAAATTTGTTACTTTTCCACACATACTATGAAAGTAGAGTTTTTGCAAAATTATCCGTTTTGCAAAGATCGAAAAATGCTATTGGAGTAGTTTTTTGTGGGTTGTTTACTTTACAGCTACATTGTTGGTATTGGGATTGGGGCTGGCCATTTTCCAAATGCACTGCAAAATGAAGAACTGTTGAAAATCTTTCGTGAATGGGAAACGTCAGGATTCTTCAGACAGCTTCAGAGCTGCTTATATAGCGACCACTTTCATATAATTTTACTTCATTATTATCATTTTCAAGATCAAATGATGCCTGTTCTGATCCTTTATTCACATATTTACATATATACTTAATTTATTTTACGGAGCTACAAAATTCTATGTTTATATGAGCAGCAAAAGTCCGAGATAAAACTAGATTATAAGGTACCACCCATCGGTTGTATAGGGTTACACCATTGATGTCAACCGTGAAACCACCGTCTATGGGACTTCTTCGCCTATATTTAGGGTAACCGTCTTTAAATGTGCAAGTTTCTTTCAGAAGAGTTCGAGGGTACTTTTTGCTACAAATACCACCTTTCATACATGGAGATTTGTTGTTCAAATTTCCGCAAGGTCCTTTGGCTTTGATAGTTTTATAAAGGTTGGGATCTTCTTTAGGATCCGGTATTTCGGCACAAATGAGTTTATCTATATTAGCAGAAGAAATGCGCTGCTCTAGCCACAGCAAAATATGAATATGAGGTAAACCTCGCTTCTCCCATTCGACAGAATGCTTATAGCAACGAACATTTCCATACAAATTTCCCTTTTTTACAAGTGCCAATAGTGTAGTGCCAATAATACTTTAACTTTTAAATGAAATACCCGTGCTATAATGTCATGTCGATCCTGTGGTTTCTGACCAGGCAGCAATGCATCTGCAATATCTTTCCATCAAGGATTGCATGTTAGTGTAATAAAAAGATCAGGGCAACCGTAATGGCGGACGTAGGTCATTGCATCCTGAGTATTTTCGTACATATGTATATCGAGGTGATCCAGTAAAAGACGAAGGTAGTACTACCATCTGACCAAGTTGAGCAATATTGGTGTCCTGCCTCCCTATTGCATCTTTCAAATGTATAACTATATGCTCTGAGCTGCGCTTGGTTGTTCCTGATGTAATTTAATCTTTCTGTTTCAATTTTTGCGTACATATCAACTAAATATTGACTAAAAAGAGTACGATAGTACAGCAACCGATTTTCTTCTACTTGTCTGACCATAATGCGGTAAGAATAAAAATTTTGTGCCGACACATTTTTCTGAAGAGATTTTTGTCTTAGGATCATATTGGTGTATATCAATAGAGTAATCATCCTCTTCATAACAAAAATCTGTGGGTATTGCAAGATATCGTATGAGCGGTTTAATTCACTGATACGACGTAACTTGTTATCGTGACTTTGTAATACGATGTCTCGCTTTTCGAACTGTTGTCCAACTATGACCAGAGCAACTTCCCTTGCTGTCGGTGCATTAAAGCGTCCTATGTGATCATGGGCTGGTTTTCTATCAGCATGAATAACCACTTCAAAGTTATCACAACCTTCAGGTACCTTTTGAATAGTTGTTTTTAGGTCCCTTATATAGAAATTATTGTCATGTAACATTGCTTGCAATTGTTTAACCAGATTTGGTTTTACATCAGGAACATTATTGCATCTTAAACTTGCGTCCCTTTCGTCCTCACCAATGAAATAAATTTGCAGAAATTTTGGCTTTTTGAGGTAAAGGTAAGGCTACCAACCAAATAATAAATTTTCCCTTGCACTTTAAAAGTGGGCATATAACCATCTTCTATTATTTTTTTTACCCTAAAAGACGTCATTTAAAAGCAGCCATTATACTTCCTAATACGATCCATGAAATATGCATGCTTTGGATGAAGATCCATAATCAAGCTATAAAGAGGTTCTGCCAAGGGCTCAAAAGCAGGAAGCTTCACTTTACCACCGGCGCAGCACCAGGGGCCTCTCCTTTCCACTTGAAAGCTAAACAGTGTATACATTTTTGATTCATAGCACCAAGAATAACCAATTTATCAATCTCATAAGCTACTTCAGGATCATACATCAGCCCAGATAAAGCTTTTACTTTCCATGGACGTAATCGTCTTTCTGATCGTCTTCCTGGATACTTCCTTTCATGCCTAGAAATAGCTGCTCTATGTATTTCTGGATTACTGTGTTGATAATTTGCCACCGCAGAACGGTGAGAGTGAGGGTTATTTTGCTAGTAAGTCATGACAGCAGCACCAGGGCGGCGCCAATAGAAAGTGAGGTATAATATTTGACAGATAGCGGGGAAGTTAATTTGTTCGGAAAATGTAAAAGTTATTGTTTCTTTCTGTATTATTAGCTATATTTTATATTAATAACATTAAAAATAAATAAACCAAACTACAGATATTCATTAAAGTAGAAAAATTAAAAAAAAGTTAAAAATGAGCAAAAAATTAAAGAGCAAACTACTGACGCATTGCTTTGTGTATTAATTTATTACTCTAGAAACTGATAAACTTTTATTAAAAAACAACTTCTCAATTAAATTACATTGTGTAACAAAAAATTTTACCTCAGTGTCAACTAGCGACATCTGGTAAGCAGAAAATTATTAGCCCTCATTGTGTATCGGAAGAGTATATTTTTTTGGTTTTCGACTTGATATCTATTCGGTTAATTTGTGTTATTTGTTTTCTGTCTTCTAGATCAGATTTCATTAGTTGAAGCACGTTTCCCCTAACTCCATAAATATATAATTTGTTTAGTAGTATATTATGATCTACATAATCGAAGGCCTTAGTCATGTCCATATACATTGCCACAGCTGGTTTCCTACTATCCATGTTCCAGTATATTTTCTCCAGAAAGTTGTAGTTTTGTTTTTTCTGTATCCCATTTGTTCTTCGCATAAGATATTATTGATTTCCAAGTAGTTATATAGCCTAATATAAATAACTTTTTCAAATATTTTAGAGAAAATCGATAGTAACGCCACCGGTCTATAATTACTAACATTTGTTTAATCTTCTTTTTTATATAAAGGCTTGATGATTGCAATTTTCAGATTTTCTGGAAATGTTCCACTTTGGATGCACTTGTTTATATTATAACATAGTATAGGAGCTATTAGAGGTGCCAGTTATTTAATTATTTTTGTATGTATGTTATCATATCCGGTGGTGTTTGTACTTTTAATGTTTTTAATAATTGTTATAATTTCTTGTGTTGTTGTTGGTTCCATGAATATCAATTTGGCCGATTTGTGACTGCAAGTGTTTTTTTTATAAGTCCATTTTTCCTTATTAGTCTGTATTTGATTTGAATAATAATTATTAAAATAATCCGCTCTCAATTTACGATTTGTCACATACTGTCCTTGAATATTTATTCCCTCAATATTTTCTTTAGTTATGTTTGGCTTCATTGCATTTATCACTTTCCACGCAGCTTTTGTTTTATTATGACTTGTCTCAAAGAAATAACTGTTTTGAGCTTTTTGTGTCAGTTTAACAATTTTTTTATATCTGTTTGTATAGTTTATAGTTGTGTATAGTTTTAAAGGAGACAGTATCTTTTTGTATGGAGAAAGGGCCCACCAAAAACTGTGATGACTCGTAATGAAATGTATGTAGATTTATTCCTTATAATCTCTAGATTACTATAGTAATATTAGTTGTACCATATATAAATGGAATACTGAGAAAATAACAATCAAACGGCAATCTCACTATAACCTAAAATCCCATACGGGCGACTGTGTAATAGTTTTTATTGATATCCTATGTTATAATAGTGCACTGTGAATAATAAAAGTATAAAAAAGTTGTAGGTTCTTTGAAATCTTAAGTACTACTTGGTGGATGGAATTTTTTTTTAGTAGTACCGGAGTAAACAGTACGAATAAACAGACGCGGTGGTGTATTGATTCTTGACTGTATTTATTATTTATTGTGGTGTATTGAATACTAAGCACAGAATACATTACAAATGTATTCAAGTGAAGCAAAAAGTAAGCCAAAACTATGCTCAACTAATTCTAAAAACAAGCACACATGTACTTATTTATCTAATATCATTTGCAACCAGTAACACGGTTTTAGGTGCATGTGTGCGTCCAACAGTAAACTTTTAAGGGGTGTTTTGCGAGTTTTACTTCTACGGCAATTGAGCAAAATAAATAGCACGTAAGATGTTTTGAACTGGTCGTGTTAGGATAAAAAAAACTCTGTATTGTCACTGTATTTGTTATTTTAAAATCATCACATTCTTGAAGCAGTATTAAAAGTGACACATGCCACCAGGTGCAGTGTCAGGACATTGTTATTAATATGTATTGATTGAATAACATGTTTACATTCCAAGCACCATTAAAATCAAAATGACTGGATAGTAACATATCCGATTTTTACGATATTAACCACGAAAAATAAATAGCATGTAAGGTGTTTTGAACTATTTGTGTTAGGATAAAAAGAAACACTGTATTGTCACTGCATTTTTATTATTTATTGTATTGTAAAATCATCATATTCATAAAGCAGTCTATTATAAGTATCACAGGCCGCAAGGTGCAGTGCCAGGACATTCTTTTAATATGTGTTGATTGATTAGCATGTTTACATCCAACCACAATTGAAGCTAAAATGTAAAATTCTCGAGTAGCAGTCTCGAAGTCGATGGATGCAGGTGGCTCAGGACCGTGCTTTGTATAATTCCTTGGGGGAGGCATATGTTCAGCAGTGGACTTGTGTAGGGCTGTAATGATGAAGAAGTTTTAAACTAGTTGTGTACGGATACGGCTCGACCGGGGTAGGACACGCTCTCATGAAAAGCGCTACCAGCGTAAAATAGTAGGTTAATGCTCCTGTGTTTCGTATGGTGAGTGTAGAGAACCGGAGTCCTTTTTTACTGGAAACAAAGCACTCCATTTTATTCCTCAGGGGTGACAATGCATCTGCATTTTGATTCTTAAACGAGGATAAATGTAGATGTCTATGAGCCACAGCATCTACTTACCATCAGTTGGACCGTGCGCTCGTTTGTCACACTTATTCTATAAACAAAAAAACAAAAGGAGATTGTCAATTGAAAGAGATACGAAATGGTACCAGAGCATCTATTCAACTTGCTTGGCGTTTATTTATAAATTAGGCACTTTATTTATAATAAGGCACATAGTACAAACAGGTCAAGTAAGCAACAATAATTACAAGTTGTATTGATCATTATCCGTCATCATTACAACAATTCACTGCTGAACATAGGTCTTCCCTATATTAAATATATAATGTAAAATATTGTATAATCCTTCCGTGAACTGCCATCGCGTTTCGTCCCATATGGTGTCGTAAAAGTCGTAACAGAGTAAAATAAAGATACCATGAGATGAGCAGCAACATCTTCCTATAGAATACCACAAAACAATTTGGTTGCCACAAGCGTAACAACTGTGGCAAAAACTACCATATAGTAATGATGCATATTTATGTTACTATATAAATATGCATCATTACTACTTGTGTATAAATGATTCCAATCATTGTGAGGTTCATTTAAGTGGTATTCACAAATACAAGCGCACAGTGGCACATAAAATGAGTTATCAATCAGCAATCTCTCTTTTAGTAGTTTAGGTATAAAGAATCTAGATATATGATTACATAACTTAAAAATACAGTGACGGGAAGTAGAAGCAGCACGCAGCCACACAATAGAATAGAATCATTTTTATTCAATATAGATTACAATACATAATACTTATTAAGTCATTTTTTACTTTTATTACTGGTTCGCAAAAAAACCTCTGTCCTGTGAAGAACCAGCAAGAAACCCAGCGAGACTTCTTTTTAAAAAAAAGCACACTTTACAATATAATATTTTATACAATTGTTTTAAAAACATTTAGAAACAGCATGGTAGCGATCACCTCATTCCCAGGGGTTATTATCAGTCATGTACTCTCTAGTAGTATAATAACCCTTACTAGACAATTTTTGCTTAAGAAATAATTTAAACCTTTTGATAGAAAAGGTCTGTATATTATTATAGTAATTGTTGATGCCGCTCTGGAAATGGCAGGAGTTACAGTTACAGGCATAAGGGGTGGTTGTGGGATGTTACCAATGTCTTTAATATTCATGGATTGTAATTCCATATCCCTGTTATCATTTGTGTCTCCATACAGTCGTAGAAGCTCTCGGCCAACAAGATTGCAGACTCATTCTAAACGATCCACCTGAAAAGTGTTTTTTTTTCATCAACTAACCGAACAGACTATAGTTTTACAGGGTCTACCCCCTAAATAATAATATTTATTAATATTTTATTTATTTCAATCTTTATTAGTAATAAACAGTCTTAATGCCTTTTAAATTATATATAAATAGCTTCATAATACTTTTGTAGTAAACCAGATTCCACTAAGGTAAAAAGAAATAAAAATACATCAAATTAGAAAGGTAAACAAGTGAAGTAGTTATTTTAGAATTATAATATTATTTGACTAAGCACAAGTTCTTTGACGTTTTATTTACACTAATTTCATTTAAGGTAAAATATATTACTTGTATATTATGTACAAAGGCATACAAATATGAGTGTAAGGTAAGGAAGAAGTAGCATCTATCTAATAACAAATAAAGATAAAAACTGTGGTTATCAAATATCTCCCCTATAAGGCAATCTGTGAGGGAGGTCTATGTTCAGCAGTAGACTTTTGATAGGCTGTAAAGTTAAAGATAACCTGGTGGTGAATAGCCAAATTGTTTGTAGTGCGAGGTGATGATACTACAAACATCAATATGTGTGCCAAAGCAATTATGCCAACTCCTCCGGGCAAGCCTATTTCAGGCATCATTTACAGACTGTTAAAGTAAAGTTAGGTGTGATGGTATCCACTGCAAAATAATACCTCTTTCTGCTGAGTTAATTTCCACAGCCCATGTGTGGTGTGCTCTTAAAATTGAAGATCCACATTGAATACAAATATTCCTATACCCAAACCTTCAAATGGAATGAGCAGTTTCAATACTTTCTTGCAATATTTTTAGGCAGTTCTTCTTCTTGTTTTCCTTTTAAATGATGGCTTCTCTGGATAGAATTCAGCCAGTGTCAAGTCAGTCATGGGAGTGACAAGTAAATATTTATTACATTAAGAGTTCTCAATTTTACGAGTGGGTTCACAATCTACAACAAAAGACGTCACATTTTTAACCCTTAGCACCACACGCTATTTCTGGCCACGCATCTACACACGTGGGGGAGCGTGGTCCCCCAAAAAGAAAAATCATATATCAGTACCAATTTGCATTACTAGACCAGTTTTTTTTCTACGAAATAAATAAAATACATTTTTTGAATGTTATTAGAGTATTTATTTATAACTTTAAACTTAAAAATATACATTTCTAGCGTCAAACAAAACAAGTCACAAAAAACACGTTAAATTTTAAGAGTTTACTTTGAAAAGCGATTATGACTTAAAAGTAGAAACAAGAAATAAATCGAGTCTTTTTTGTAGTTACTCATATCTTATGAATTACAAATAATACATAAAAATCTACAAAAATACTTAAACGTCTAAAATCACAAGAGGAATGCACATAGTACTTAGAAAATATCAAAAATCATTCAAGTTTAGGAACCTCATTTCAGTCTCAATATTTTCTATCAAAATAATGTATTTTAGCCCAATTAATACTTTTCCTGACATTTAGCACATACTTTTACGTCTACAGAATGATTACGGCACACATTCTTCATACATTTTGAGCACACTCTTGGGGTGTTACTGTCTTTGAGTCGTGGGCACAAATGACAGCGCGATTTCTTTGGTCTCTTATTTTGGCTCGGTCCTTGTGCAGGTTGATCTTCAGGTAGCTCAACACCAACCTCACGGAGAAACTTGTCAATCATATCTTTCAGCTCTTTTGAAAGATTTGTCATAGATCTTCTATTCATAACATGTGGAGTTACTAAAGCGTATCCAAGTTCTTCTAAAAACTTGTAACGGCTCATACGCTTTTGAGGGTTTGAGGCGCAATATAGAACATGACTGTTTACTCCTGATATATTCAACATCGCACAGAATATTGTAGTTGGCCATCTTTGACTTCTCCTGTTGACACTGTAAGCAGCACACTTCTGGTCAAGAGCATCCAAGCCACCTTTTGTAGAATTCTAAAATTCAATGATCTCTGGTTTCTTAGTTTCAGGATTCGTTACAGCTTCATGATGCATGGAGGATATGAGCGCAATACTATTGTTCCTTTTCGGTACAAAAGACACAAGTGTTTTATCTTTTTGAAAGCCATAGATTGACGAGAGAGCTGGCCTGCTCCTATGAGGAAGAAACTGCAAAGGAATTTCTCTTTTATTCTTACGAATAGTGCCTACATAAGTTAGGCCTTTCTGCAAAAGCATCAACCAACTCAATTGATGAAAACCAATTATCACCAGTTACATTTCTGTTAGTTTGGTAAATTGGTTCAGTCAGTGTCAAAACGTTCCTTGTTGGTATCAACAATGTATTAGCTCGAGAAGTTTGCTCTTTTCCTGAATAAATAAAGGTATTGTACAAGTAATGTGTTTTTGCATCACATAAACACATTATTTTCAGCCCATACTTCGCTGGTTTTGATTTCATGTACGTACGGAAAATACAACGACCTCTGAAAGGAACGAGCATTTCATCAACAGTAACGTACTCAGAGCAGCTGTAGTTAGTGATACAATTTTTTATAAACTTGTTAAACAATTCTGATATTAGAGCAAGTCTGTCTGTCTTTTTTCGTTCTTCTCGTGTAAGTTGTTCGTCAAATCGTAGGCATGATAAGATAAACAAAAATCTATTTAGACTCATAACTGTTCTGAACATAGGTCTATCCCTTGTTTTGGCTGACCATATGCCCCGAGCATCTTCTCTCGCAGATTTGAATATGCCTGTCAAAAACATCAACCCAATAAATGCCAAAATTTCCTCTCTTGTGACATGGTAAGTTTAGTAAAGCTTGGCGTGCTCAGCAGAGCGGGACAGTATTTCATGCCGGCACAACGCCTGCAACTTTACAAGGCGCAGGTTCGGCCTCACATGGAATACTGTTCCCATCTGAGCTGGGGCTCCCAGTGCCAGCTCCTTCCACTTGACCGCATCCAGCGCAGAGCGGCTCGAATCGTCGACGACCGAGTCCTTTCCGATCGGCTCGATTCATTGGCGCTGCGAAGATGTTGCATCTCTTGCATTTTCTTTCGCATTTACCACGGGAGTGCTCTGAGAATTGTTCGGATTAATCCCAGCCGCCACATTTCACGAACGCACATCGCGGCAGAACTCCCGATACCATCCACACCATCTGGATGATTGGCGGTCCACCACTGTGTGATTTAGAAGATGTTTTCTTCCTCGCACAACTTCCTTGTGGAATAGTTTACCACCAGCGATTTTTCCGGACCGATACGACTTAGGGACCTTCAAGAAAAGAGCCTACTCCTTTTTAAAAGGCCGGCAACGCATCTGCAATTCCTCTGGTTCCCCTGGTGTTGCAGTTGTTCATGGGCGGCGGTAGTCACTTACCATCAGGTGAGCCGCATGCTCGTTTGCCCCCTCTCCTATAAAAAAAAATAAAAATAGGCTGAGTCAGATGTTTAGTTTTCTGAATAATTTGTGATTTTTTCATTAGTATGTTGTAAAATCAAGTCAATCATATCTTCAGTAAATAGACAAGACCATGCTTCCAATGGAGATATTTCATTTTTGACTTGTGCAGGACCTCTTAGACCAGGTAAATGAATAATAATGTTATGTGCTGGCACTCGTGATCGCGATGGTGGTACTTTCGACCATTTGTACCTGTTTCTGCCATAAAAAGAATTGCTGTTTCGGCTTTGTTCATCGTTGTCACTTGAGTCTTCGTTTTCAGAGATATTTTCCGCTTCTTCTTCACTTTCAGTATTGTGATCACTGATTTCAGACTCCGCGTCACTCAAATCCGATGATGCATCAGGAAAAATGTCCTCATTCACGTTTTCGTCAGAGTCTAAGTCATTCAACAGATCTTGTATCTGCTGGGGATTCAAATTTTTATCCATATTGCGCCACAAACCTAAAAAAAAAAACAAATAAATAAGTAAATGAAACAACAAAAAAACTAACGTAATTACACTCGTGGGGGACTAGGCTCCCCCATCGACTCGTACCTCTTGAACTAAGCACAATAGCCAGGCGCGCGTCCACTCCCCGCGAGACCTCGGGCGGCACTGGGAATACACGAACACTCAACCGCGTTACGTTTCAAACATTTAAAATATTTTCTAAATTGTGAGCGGTGGGGGAGCTTACTCCCCCACGTGTGGTGTTAAGGGTTAAACACCATTACCAAAATTGATTAGTAATTTTACAGTTTAATATTATTACTAAGTACGAATAAAATCACACAAAATATTTACAAAAGGAGTTTTTTCTAATTAGATAATATTTTATCCCTACTATAAATATTAATACATTTATATTCCTTTTTGACTTTGATTTCTGATTAACAGACACCAGATTTATTACATACACATAACTTAAATCCCTTGACCAATAGGTTATTGATACTCTTTTAACATAGATTTGTGTATATTTTGTGTGATTTTATTTTATCTATTAATTAAATTAGATTTCACCAATAACATAAAACTTCAATACTTTGACACTTTTAACCTTTTAACATACTAATAATAATTGTGTTTGTTATTTGTTTTAGGTAATTCAACATAAATTATAGATTTTCCAAAATTCTAGGAGCAAAAGTAAACTTGTATTATACACTCACATTGACTTTTAATTAAACTCGTCAGTTTTCATTTTCGAATGTCAATGGCGAATTAAATACACAATGTGGAATAAAACGTAAATTAGTAGTTATCGTTTCCGCATTATAATATTTTTGGACAGACAGAGATAAGATGCTTATATTATGCAAATATGGCCACAGGTATAACGCAGCACGGAAGTCAATGACAAAATAGCGTTTCGTTCCACGGTGACTTTGAAGCATGTTATATGATATATAAGCTAACACTTTTAGAAATAGGATCAAAATCTCATCAGTGGTATCTCTTTTTAGTAATAAATATATAATATACAAATAAGTATAATATGCATATAAGTTATCTTTGTAAAAAAAAAAAAATTTTTCTTTTTATAGAAACTGCAAAAATGATTCATTACACGCATTTTTTTCAGATTTCTTGATTTCGTTTAGGTTTTCATAAAATCTATAGGCCATTTACTATAATAAATTGGTACCTTTTTTTGTGTGTAATACCATTAAGGGTCCTTAAAATTTCTAGTGGGCCCAAAAACGATTGACTCCTTTTTGCTTTGTATATTTACTTGGTCTCAGTCTTTATTCCCACAGTAGTTGTCGTCTCTTTTTGCTGCATAATTTTATTCCCCGCGTAATCCATTTTGTTTTCTTAATTCGATCTACTTTACATTTGATAATAGGGAAGCATAGGTAGTAGAATAGTTTAAATAAGTCAAAGAAGCTATTGTAGGCTTTATTTGGATTATCAGTTTCATATGCTTCTGAGAAGCTTAGACTGCCGATACAAGAAATGTCTTAATTTCTTAAAAAGTGTTATATTCCCTTCGCTGTAATCGCGTTTAAAAGTATGCCAATATTTAAGAATACACGTTTTTTTTTTACTGGCCATCTCATCAACTGTGCTGTATGATCGGAAACACCTAGCTCTATTATTTCATTATTACATCCTCGTATATTATGCAATATATTATCCAAACAGGTACCACTACTAGGGCGTGTCGGTTCGCTTATTTCTATTTTCAAGTTAAATTCTTTTACAATACGTTCAAATTGAATGGAATCTTTAGTTTTCTTTAGCATGTCTATATTAAAATCACCGCAAATTATTTCTTGTTTATTATTATAGCTTATGAGATGTAGAATTTTTGATAGGTTATCAAAGAAAATGTTTATTTTACTTTGAATTGGGGTTCTGTTTATGCATAATATAATAACTTTATGGTCTGTCAGCTCTATGGCACAGCATTCAAAAACGTTAGGAAAACGTTAGGATTATTAAATTTAATTTATTAATTCCATTTCTGTATAGTTTATTCCGTTATAAACCAATATGCATGAACCTCCGTTTCGATTCTTAAGTGCAAAGTATGTAGCTAATTTAAAGTTAGATATATTTAGAAGGTTTACGTCACTCTGTAACATGTTATGTTCGGTGAAGTATAAAATACTAACATTTTCTCCATTATTGGAGAGGTCATTCAAACGTTCTATTAAGATGTCACATTTATTCAAAAGTCCATTTATGTTTTGCTCCAGTATATATAGTTTATTATACACGAAAGAAATCTTATGTTTCTCTTTCTCTTTTGCATTGCCAATCTATTCTAACGTTAGTTAGTTACTAAATCTATGCCCTTTATAGTATATTATCTATGGCACAGAATAAATAATGTCTATGGTAGATGAATCACTAAGTTATTAGTTGTTTGCATTGTTTGTAGATAAAATTTGAAAGTCATAACGGTCATTGCAATGTTTTTGTTGAGATTATGGTCACTTTAAACACAAATCACTCACAATTGTGGTGTTAGTAGATTAACACAAGATTTATAATTATTGCACTATTATAGTTTGTAAGTACAGCTTACTATATTTTTTGTCAGGTAAATTTCAAACACTTGTATCATTTAAATTACTTATCGTTATTCACATATTTTAATTGTAGCACATTTTTTGTTACTAATAAAGGTAAACTATCGATTATTTATTGTGAATTGAAACCATTCAACTCTTGAAAATAATTTTTAACGCGGATGCGATGTTTACTCAACGACTCACTTTTTTTTTCACAGCGTTAATGCACATAATATAATATTATAATATAAAATTACAATTTATACAAATATAATATTTTTAACAAGCTTTCAGGGCTTGATAAACTAAAAGCGGTGAAACAAGTAACAGAATCGTGTGCATAAAAAATGTAATCAAAGTAAACAATACTGTTTTAAACTAATTTTAACTGTTTTAACTGATTCCAAGAGGGAAATGTTTTTCGTTTGTGTGCGTATATAATTATACATTTATGTACAGCCTACACATATATGTATAATTATGTGCGCTTAAGCAATTAATATCACATGCTTCAACGGTGAAGAAAAACATCGTGGGAAAACCTAAACGCCTGAGAGTTCTCCATGATTTTCTCAGAGGTGTGTGAAGTCTCCCAATTTGCATTGGGCCAGTATGGTGGACTATGGTCTGTAACCTTTATCTGCACCCAGTATTGAGTCGATGATAGGTTTCTACTGCTGCTGCTGCTACTGCTGATGCTGCTGTCGTTGATGATGATGATGTTGATGATGATTATGGTGATGATGATGATGATGATGATGAAGTAGTAGTAGTAGTAGTATGTAGGTAGGTATATTTGTATCCAAAACTAATTTGGAGTCGCCTTGTACCCTAACCCTAAAATAAATTACTTACCAATTTTCATGGATATATAATTTAAAAATGCTGCACTTTGGAAAACTGTGAACCCACACCTACTTTTTAGGGTTCCTACAAAGGGTGAACACCTACGTTTTAAGGTTCCTACAAAGGGTACATACAAAGGGTGCCAACGGACCCTATTACTAAGCCTCCTCTGAGCGTTCATCCGTTCGTCCGTCTATCAGCGGGCTGTATCTCATGAACCGTAATAGATAGATACTTGAAATTTTTACAGAATATGTATATTTCTATTTCCGTAATAACAACAAATTATAAAAAAGTAAAAAAATTAAAGATATATGGAGACCTGTATAATCCTACATCTATACTTATAAAAAGACTTGTCTTGTATAATGTTACGGAACCCTTTGTATGCTAGTTCATCTCGCGCTTGCCCACAAAATAAGTACTTCTTTTATTAAATCTAAAGCCACTATACCAAGTTTCTTGTATATACTAACTTGAAAAATGACGGAATTTCATACAAATTTCCAACCCCTATTTAAGCCTTTTGTAGGTGGAATTTTCGAAAACTGTGAAACACGTACTTCTTTATTTTAAATCAATAGCTAAAATACTGAATTTCGTGAATATGATTTGGAAAGTGACGGAATTTCATACAAATATTCTACACCTATTTAACCCCTTTGGGTGTAGAATTTTCAAAAAGTGTGAAATACATACTTATTTGTGTTTAATCAAAAGCCAAAATATTAAGTTTCATATACGTAAATTGAAAAATGACGGACTTTCATACAAATTATCAACACCTAACACCCTTTCGGAGATAAAATTTATAAAAAATGTAAAATACGTACTTCTTTATTTTTAACCAAGAGCCAAAATACCAAGTTTCAGAAACAACTTGTAAAATGACGGATTTCATACAAATTATAAACCCCTATTTTACCCCTTCGGGGGTGCAATTTCGAAAAACTGTATAACACATACTTTTTTGTTTTTAATCAAAAGCCAAAATACTAAAGTTCATATACATAACCTGAAAAATGACATACTTTCATACAAACTATCAACCCCTGTTTTACCCCTTCGGGGGTAGAATTTTAAAAACATGTAAAATACGTACTTCTTTATTTTTAATCAAGAGCCAAAATACCAAGTTTCATAAACATAACTTGAAAACTATTTTGAAAAATGAAGGACTATCATACAAACTTTAACCCCCCATTTAACCCTCTTGGGGGTAGAATTTCAAAAAATCCTTTCTTTTGGCTTTACCACGTAAAAAATGTTACTTATGTATTTTTAATAACAAAAATTCTATTCAATTCGAATCTCTAGGCTAAAGCTTTATTTACACTAATATAAGAATTAGAAAATCATTAGGAAGAAATAAAGTTCGTGAATAACACAATTCAAACAATGATGTAGTAACTAGTAAACGAAACTCAGTTAAATCTCGACGTTTAACAAATTACCAGCTGTGCTTCATTCAGCAGCGCAGTCCGTAAATCTTACATGTTTTACATTAACTCCTGTTTTCAGATAAAAGATTTTTATATGTCTTTCGTTGCTTGTAGTTTTATTTGCATTTTACTTTGTTTTGTTTTTAGATTCTGCATTTACTCATTACGTGTCTCACATATACTGTGTATTATGAACCTGCAACAAAAATTTTATGTTGTTTGGTTCTTCTGGCCAGCCAGAGTGTGTTACCAGAGATAACATATTGGTCTGAGACGTGGCTCTTTTCTGCTGGTAGTATGAGAAAGCTTAAGGTCGCTCAGCGGGTTAATTAGAGGACTATGCTCGTAGTTTCTCTCCGTTATTAAATTCAAAATGAAGATAAAGAATAGTAGAACCAGAGTAACCTACGAATCAGTAAGCTGATCTACTATTACGAATATTGCAGTGGGCCCGCCATATAGCTCAATGAAGTGACAATGAATGGGAATAAATGTTCTAGAGTGGTAGCCTAATAATGATAAGCGGAGAGTAAGGCAGCTGTAAAGCAGCCGCACTTGATGGAGAGATTACCTATTAAGACATACAGATATGGAGGATGCAGGTGGCTTAGGATCGTAGATTGCGGTATTCCTTGGGTGAGGCCTTTGTTCAACAGTGGATCACGATGATTGCTCTTCTATTTCTGTTTTCACTGGCTGTAAACACTTATTTTTCAGTATACATCGCATATAAAAAGAACTTTTATGAAATATAGCCATACATAAGATGGCTTCAAGTTGAGACAATTTAATTTTCATAAGGACTTATGAAAAGAGGAATTGCGCAGGTAAAGATCGAGGCTGTGTAGAAAGGCATGCCTGCGTTCCGGTGCGCCTGACCTAAAGAGAAGAATGAGGTAAAGAATTGTCCTCTCCTGAGTATGGACCGCAAAAGGGTGGTTGGCGCTAGTGGTGCCGTGGATATGTGCAAAAGCGTCACTATCCCCCGCGAAGCGGGTAGGCATTTCCACGTGAATAAACAAATATAAAAAAGGTTAGCTGAAGGATCCAAACTCCGGTTGGATACATCCATCGACTTTCTGCATAGTGGGGGAGCGCAGCGGCTTCGCTTGTCTGTAAGAAATGCCTTTCTTCCTCCTTGGTTGGTTGCAACTTCAAAGTATTTGGTAGATCTCATTTCACATGACAATAATAAAGCTTTCATTTTTGTAATGCAGAATATACTCGTAAGTTTGGATTTGACTTTTATCAAACAATTTAGTAGCATAATATCGTAGTTGTTAATAACTCTAGTCATAAAATAACTTTTCAAACCACAGTCGAGCATAGAGAAAGCGTTGGAGCAAATAACCTGTCAGGCTTGCGCTATCTTATAACTGCAATTAGGTATATAATTATAATATAAAATATTAACTAAACGGAATCATGCCAAATATAAACTTTAATATAATGATAAATATGAAGGAATCTATGGGGAAACCTATGTTCATATCATTAAAGTAATACGAGTATGTACGAGACTTGGCCGTTTGCAACACAACTTTTCAACTTTCCCTTGTGACGGTGGAAGATGCCAAAAATCCATCCAAGCCATCTCTTTAACTGCTGTTGGTAATGACGGTCTATGCTCGAAGATGATTATGCCAATTCTACCTCTACTTCCTCCAGTTCTTACTCACATATTTAATTTCTCCATATCATCCTCATCTTTTCCTTCAGTTTGAAACAAGCATATATAATTCCTTTACCTAAGGTTTCTAATCCTTCTTCTCTATCTCACTTTCGTCCCATATCTATTTTACCCTGTCTCTCTAAAGTTCTGGAACACATTATCCATAGGCAACTCTCTTTCTTCTTATCGTCTAACTCTTTGCATTCTACATATCAGTCGGGCTTTCGTCCTGGTCACAGCACTGTCACTGCTTTACTTAAAGTAACCGATGATATCCGTTGGGCCATGGACAACAAATCTCTTACACTTCTAGTTTTGCTTGACTTTAGCAATGCTTTTACCTCAGTAGACTTCGATACTCTTCTCCGGATCTTGGAATCTATAAACATTTACCCATCTGCCATTGCGTGGTTTGATTCGTATCTTCGAGGTCCCTCGCACTGTGTCTGTCTTAATGATACTCTTTCCGATTGGTCTGGTATTACTAGGGACGTATCTTAGGGCGGCTTTCTTTCACCTCTTTTATTTTCTATATTTATTACCTCTATTACGACAGCTATTACATCTAATTACCGTATTTTTTATAGCGTCATTTTCCGGTGTGTGGTACAAATAATGCAATTGAAGCCATGAATGCGGATCTGAGCCGCATCTGCAAATGGTCTACATCCTTTGGACTATTAGTTAATCCCACGAAATCGTAGACCATCATAATAGGCAGCAGGCATTTGCGTAATAAATTAGAATTTACATCATTACCTTACATTTGCTTTAACGGCGTCCCTATAGCTTTTGCCCGTACTATCAAAAACTTACGCGTTATATTTTATCACCATTTATCATGGTCCACGCACATCGCTGAGGTTAGTCGTAAGGTCCACTTTACCTTGCATTAATTTAAATGTCTTCATAATGTTTTACCCCTAAAAGCTAAAATATCACTCGTGCTCACTCTTATTCTACCACTGCTTGATTATGCTGACGCCTGTTATTTGGATGCACTGGAGGAGCTCCTTAAACCAAACTCGAGCACTTGCAAAATCAGTGTATCCGCTTTATAATTGGGCTCAAAAATTTGACCGAATATCTCAGTTTCGCAAGCAACTCAATTGGCTCCCAATTCGATTTCGTAGGAACACTCGATTGTTATGTCTCCTCTATAACATCCTGCTCAATCCATCTTCTCCCTCATACCTCAGAAGCCGATTTTCCTTTACCCATTCTCCTGATAAACCATGCCTTGTTAAAACTCTTCTTAACTTTCCCATTCATAATTCTGGTTTTTACTTCTACTCCTTTTCTGTCCAGGCGGTTAGGTAGTGAAACTCACTACCGCCTAATATAAGAAATTCTGAAACATTATTTGTATTTAAAACACGTTTTAGATATAATTTCTTTGCATCCTGTTAATTAATATATTATATTATTTTATTATATTAGTATTAGTTTATAGTATATATATATATATTATATGTAGCTATTGTATGTATTATTTTTATTTATGGTATTATTTCATTTTTATTATACTATAATTTAATATAATTTATGAAACATTTTTTACATTATTTATAGTAGTAGTAGTAGTAATGTACGCACTAATTTTGCCTTTTTAATATATTTTCCTTTGGGGGTCTACTGGAAGATATTTAAGCAAATTATGGAATAAGTAGAACCTTTCCACAAACTCGCTATAAAACTGTTTCGGTATCTTGTTGTGTGTACATAAATAAGTAAATAAAAACTTAGAACCCATGGGCTTAAACTTACTTAGTCTGTGCCTAAAAATGTACTCTGTGCCTCCTGCCACGCGTGCCGCACTGCCGCAGAGATTTCATTCGCTGTGTCTGTTCTAGTACGTAGTACATATTACTTCAATGGTTCATATTATGTACGCAAAACAATTAACATTTTGTAGTTTAAATATTTTCACGAAGACTGTAGCATGTGTAAGCACTAATTATAACGGTTTAATTAGTTAAAAATATGTAAGTCTATAGGTAAAAAGCACTATACTAATTTCGTTCGTTTGTTTTAAAAACTTCTGTTCAGGAAAGAGCTAAGGGTCTGGTAACTCACCGGTCTCCGCCTTCCACTGCCTCACGCTGCTGGGGCTCGGCGAGCTGGCTGGCTGATTAGGTGACTCGAAGGGATATAACCCTGTCTCTCCGAATAGAATAGTCCATAGGTCACTGGCACAGTATCTTCGGGAATTGTTTAACTCGTTGTAAAATAAAGGACACACACAATAATTTTCGAAGAGAAAAGTTCATAACGTTTCGGCGTACGGCGCGCAAGTGACTCCACCGTTCGGCCAATCAGACGCAAGCGCGGCTTCTCGCGTAAAAAGGATTGTTACCAGACCAAGAATTCAATAAATCCCTATTAATTTAGTAATTGTTGCCACTCGAAAGTTTATAAGAAAATAAATATATAGACAATAAATATTAATTTAAAAAATATGGTTCCAGTACGGAACAACTTCTTTAAAATATACTATTCAAAATTCAAAATACTTCCTTGTGAAATAAATGTTTAGCGGATACGTGTGTTTTCCACTGTAAATCTAGGAGATGTTTTAAAATAACTTTAGAAAATTCGTTATGAATAATTATCTGCTTGTCGTAAGGGATGTGTCTGCATTAAAAAAAATAAGATATACCTTGAATTAATATTAAAGATTTCTCGAATAATATCGAAACATACTTTATATGCATAATACTTCAAATTCGTCGTATGTCTAATTTCTAGATTAAAGATAATATAAAAATTACTTATATGAAAATAACTGAAAATGTTAAAGCTCATTTTAAAACGACGTAGAGCTCACGTAAAGTAAATTCAAGAGGGATAACCCATGTTACATTTTGTGTCAGAAATACGGACCTAATCTTGTTAGATTACAATAAACCATATAGATTAACACTACATGATTTTAGTTCAAGAGGTAAAATCTTTTACTACATAATTTTGTTTTTGGTTTTTGGAAGATAATACATATTATTATGTCATATAATAAAATAAGAGATAACCTATTCATTTTAGATAAACAAAATTTATTTTTAGTTTTACTCCATCTCGTTGGCGGGTCGCCCCACTCTGCACTTGCCAGTACGAAGCTGCCACACGAGAAACTTTCACCCCCCTGTTCGTTGGCCACCCGTGCTATTTTAAATTTACCTTTTGTGGCGGCGTAAGAGAATCCGTCATCCCATTGCATCCTGTGTGTGTCGTAAGAGGTGATTAGTGAAATTGCCAGTAAAAATTTATGGCATCCAAAGTATAGATGGCCGTATGACCACCTTGTTAACACCAGACACAACATATATAGACCGACGAAGGGCAGCAGCGTCAAAATTGCCGAGACGTCTGGTACTGCGATTTCAATTAACCTATAAAGCATGACATTAAGGCAAATCTTCCTTATAATGAGAGGGGCCATGTCCAGATGTAGACTTTTTCGGGATAAAGCTAAATAATAACAAAACTTTTTTTTTAAAAGGTGTGAAACGCCTGGTTTTACGTAACAATCGTAAATCCACTGCATAAGCGTGGTGATTATACGGACCTGCATCCAGCAGTAGTAATTTCGGATTAACTTTAATTTTAATACTGTATTACACTGGTGATAAAATCTAAAAAGAGTTTTTTTTTACTAAAGCACGAATAAAGTACTTTGTAAATTCAGTTCATTACCATTCCGTAGTCGCTTTTGTGAATAAAACCAGCTTCAGCCTTGTTATCAGCAAACTGACTCGCGCATTTGCATTAAACACGTTACGTTACTGTTGTAGACTACCTAACTTGAAAAGTATTTTTGCGAAACCTATTTTTTTTTATAACTACATATGTCTTAATCTCTATATATAAACGTTAATGTTTGCTTGTTCGTATTTTATGCGCTGCCATACCGTTCATCATATATCAATATATTGCTTGCACTTGCGCGAAGGTTATAGGTATAGTACAATTAACTTACAGCAGGTGGCGTGCCGTGTAGTGGCGGTTAAGAATATCCACTACCCCATATCTTCCCGTGGTTGTCGTAAGAGGCGACTGTGGGAAACAGGCAGGAGATGGGCAGCAGCATCTTCCTGATAACAACAATATTACAAAAAAACCAACCCGCTCGCCAAGCGTGGCAACTATGGCAAATATTCCTCCATGATGAAAGTTACGAAGAGACGGTCCCCAGTCCCCGGCGGTCCCGCTACTCCTGGCTACGGTGGCGACCATGGTAACGGCGGGGCAGGGCATGCTAAGAATCTCCGGTGGAGGTTCGGTTGCCACTTACGACGACTCGACCTGGCAACTTATAACGCACGCACCCTGAGGACTGACGAGAAGATCCTGGAGCTGGAAGAAAAAAAGAGATAGACAAGTTACGCTGATATATTATAGGTTTATCCGAGGTCCGAAGAGAGGGGGAGGACACGGTAATCCTCGAATCCGGCAACTTGTTCTTTCACCAGGTGGGCGACCATCTGTCCCAAGAAGGTGTCGGATTTATCGTCCACAAGTCTCTCGTTAACAACGTTGTAAAGATTGCTAGTGTGTCGACGAGGGTTGCGCACCTTATACTCAGAATTACCAAAGAGTATTCGTTGAACGTCATACAGGTTTACGCACCAACCACGGCACATCCCGATGAGGAGGTGGAGGAAATGTATGAGGATATCTCTAAAGCAATACATTCCTCCAAAACCCACTATACGGTGTTAATAGGAGACTTCATTGCAAAACTAGGCACAAGAGAGAACGGTGAGCTGAAGGTAGGGAAATTTGGAATAGGGCAACGGAACCCAAGGGGCCAGCAGCTGGCCGACTTCATGGAGAAAGAGGGACTCTTTATGATGAACTCCTTCTTCCAGAAGCGGCCCCACAGGAAGTAGACCTGGTCGAGCCCCGACGGTTCGACGAAAAATTAGATTGAATTCATAACGACAACCAGACGACAACTGTTCAGTGATATCTCAGTGATCGCGAGGGTGATAACTGGCAGCGATCACCGAATGGTTAGAGGCACACTGAACCTAAACGTTAAGTTGGAGAGCTCTCGTCTAATGAAGCCAATGCTCCGTCCCCCTCGTGCTCAAGTCCAAAGTCCCGAAACCTTTCAGCTCGATTTAAGAAACCGTTTTCAGTGCCTAGAAGACTGCAGTGCAGTGGACGATATGAATGACAAGCTCGAAGAAACTGTCCATGCGGTCGGAGCTAAGTTTTGCAAGACTTGCCGCAGAAGAACACAAAAACTCTCCCATCACTCTCTTAATCTCTGTTAGACAGGAACTGAGGCTGCAGTCTGTAACAAATTTGACAGCATACAGGCAAACAGACAGATCTCCAAATGTATGCGGCAGGACTTACGCAACTTCAATACAGCTTGCATTGAAGAAACGATCGAGCGGAACCAAGGCCCCAAAGTCTTTGGCAGAGATCTGTCTGCCAGGAAAAGCCAACTGTCAAAGTTGAAGGCCGAGTGTGGCAGCATCTTTTCCGGGAGAACTGAGATTTTGAGTGTGATTGAGAGGTTCTATGGGCAGCTGTACACATCATCGTTGGAGCCACACGCAAGTGTGAGTAACGATCAAGAGCAAGTCTTATTCGACACTATTCCGATGATATCCCAGACGTTAGTCTGAGCGAAATTAAAATGGCTTCCAGCACCTTAAAACGGCAAGGCCCCAGGCGAAGATGGAATTACAGCGGATTCTGAAAGCGGGTGAAAAACTGGTACTTAAAATCCTTCAGAAGCTCTTTAATTCCGTCCTCCATGGTGGCACTACTCCGGAGGCGTGGAGCAGAAGTGCGGTCGTCGCGTTCGTCTTGTTTTTCAAGAAAGGCGACAACACTCTTTGAAGAACTACAGACCGATTTCCTTCTGAGCCTCGTCTACGTGCTGTTTTCAAGAGTCATTACGAATCGCACGCAACTCGACGACTTCCAGCCTCCCGAACAAGCCGATTTCCGAAGAGGTTAGTATTATAGACCACATACACACCCTTCGGCAAATTGTACTGAAGACAGAAGAGTACAATCTGCCACTTTGCCTTGCGTATGTGGACTATGAGAAAGCATTGATTCCGTCGAAATTTGGGTGGTGCTACAGTCCCTTCAGCGGTGCCAAGTTAACTGTCGGTATATCGAATTACTGAAGTGTTTGTTCAGCAAGGCTACGATGGCTATCCGAGTACAGAATCAGAGTACGAAACCTATCCAACTGCAGAGAGCTGTAAGACAGGGTGACAGACAGGGTGACAGAGGTGTAAGACGTTTTCAAGCTACTGGACTGGAAAGGATACGGTATTAACATCAATGGCGAGTACATCACTCACCTTCGATTTGCCGACGATATAGTTCTTATGGCAGAATCCTGGAAGACCTAAGCACTATGCTCAATGACCTCAATAGTGTCTCCCAACGGATAGGTCTTAAGATGAACATGGACAAAACAGGTCATGTTTAATGTCCATGTCACACCTATGCCGGTAGTTGTTGGGAGCACTAAGCTCGAAGTTGTTGACGAATATGTATACCTGGGATAAATAGTACGACTAAGTAAGTCCAACTCGACCGAGAGATCAATCGACGGATTCAACTCGGCTGGGCAGCGTTCGAAATTGCGACAAATCTTCTCGTCAGGTATACCTAAACACTTGAAAACGAGATTGTACAACCAGTGCGTGTTGCCAGTGATGACATATGGAACAGAGAGACGTGGTCCTTCACTGCTGGCCGTATGAGGACGCGCAGGTCGCTCAGCGAGCTATGGAGAGGGCTATGCTCGGAGTTCTCTGCGTGATAAACTTAGAAATGAGGATATCCGCAGTAGAACCAGAGTAACCGTCATAGCCCAACGGATTTGTAAGCTGAAGTGGCAATGGGCCGGCCATATAGCTCGAAGAACCGACAACCGATGGGAAAAAGGTTCTCGAGTAGCAGCCTCGTTGTAGGGCGACCCCACTAGATGGAGTGACGACCTGGTAAGACATGGGAAGTCGATAGATGCAAGTGACTCAAGACCGTACTTTGTGGCATTCCTTGGGGAGGCCTATGTCCAGCAGTGGACTTGTGAAGGGCTGTAATAATGATGATAATGATGAGGTGGCGCGTCATTCAACTTTGATAAATGTATTATCATTCCTAATTAAATAATATAAATCTTTCAAATCGAAACAGATATTTCCACAATTATTTCTTTTGCGGCAACAACGCGCCGGATATCAGGTAGTTTATAATAAAATTTTCTGCGAATTCGATTTTACAAAAGGTATAAGTTAATGTGACTCGTAAGTAAAAAAAAATGATAATCTATGATACTTGAGTGCCTACTTCCAGCTATAACACACATTATTAATTATTCTCTGGACTCAGGTCAATACCCTTCAGCATGGAAAAAGGCTTTTGTACGACCCCTTCTTAAAATACCTAATCCTGTTCTTCTAACCATTTTCATCCAATTTCAATTCTCTCATACCTCTAAAGTTCTGGAAGCCTGTTTTTTGAGCAAATATCTATGTTTGAGAGGGCTTTTAGCCGGGATGGAAGATGTGATTTAGATGTGGACAGGCGTGTCGCTGCCGGGAACAAAGTCAATGGTGCCTTGACTGCTTTAGTCAAAAGGCAAGGCGTAGTGAAGAGCGCACGCCTTGCAATACATAACGCAGTGTTGGTACCAACTTTGTTATATGGCAGCGAAACCTGGGTACAGAAGAAGCATAAAAGCAAGTTGAATGCAGTGGAGATGCGATCTCTTCGTAAAATGTGCGGCGTTACCATGGCCGACCGAAAGCGAAACGAAGAGATTCGCGGGCAGGTTTGAAAGATGACCTTATCACAAAAATTGATAAGGGCGTGCTTCGATGGTTTGGGCACGTTGAGCGAATGAGTGAAGACCGAATGGTGAAGAAAATATATAGCGCGAAAGTTAAAAGGTGTCGAGGTAGACCGAGACTAACTTTCGAAGACCATGTGAGCAAACTGCTCGAAGAGGGGAGGTCAAGAGTACTCGGATACCTAGACGTGCATGTAAGAAGAAGATTATGAATCTGAAAGAAGCGAAAGAGATATGTAAGGATCGTGACACTTGGCGATCTGTTCTCTCTGGCTACCCCATCAGGGATTGTGCGTGAAGATAAGTAAGTAAGTAAATATCTATGTTCACTGCAAAACATAACCTGCTGAATGAATCACAATCGTTTCGCTCTGGTCACAGCACTACCACTTCCCTTATCAAAGTCGCAGACAATGTAAGAAAAGGCTTAAATGAGCAGAAACTAACAGTGGTAGCGCTAATTGACTTTTCAAACGCATCGTAATGGCTCTGAATCGTAATGACTCTCCGATTCGTAATGACTCTCTACCTAGAATATCAACCTAAAACTTTTCTTTTCTTCTTCAGCAGGTAAAGTCTTACGAGATGAAATAAAATGGTGGATTCCTTACACCGCCGCCGTAAAATAAAATTCAATTGCTACAATAGTAGTCAACTGGTTTTATTGAATAAATATTGTTATTTAAATTGCTTACTCTTATTTTATTACATTTTAAAGTTAAAATGAAATTTTAATACCGGTTATCATATTAGGCTATATCATAACTCCCATGATTTTATGGCTCTGCCGTCACTTCAAGTAATAAATTTGGATTAACTGTATGAACTCAGACTTGCCTTTTATTTTCAGTATGGAATAAATTGTAATATTATTTTTAAGCTGTAGTTCTCAGGGATAAGCGCACGCCTTAATTTCATAGTACGGGAGCATTCATCGGCTCGACTGGGGAAAAATCACGCTCTTCAGAATATCAGTGTAAGATAGCAAGGCTGGCAAGCTCAAGGCTGCTAACTTTCATATAGTAAGTGTAGAGAACCGAAGACTCTTTTTTACTGGAAATGAAGACTAAGTAACTAAGTTTCACTTAGTCGTCAGGAATGACAACGCATATGTATTTTGATATTAATAGAAAATACATGGAGATGTCTATGAACCAAAACATCCACTTACCATCAGGTGGACTTGTGTACTCTTTTGTCACCCTTATTCTTTAAAAATATTGAGTTTAATCACCGTTGCGCCGGCTCAATGTTAAGATTTTAAGTGCTGGTTTATATGAGTGACGTGCTCGGTGCATGTCTGAGATTTAAAAAAAATCGAAAGCAAGTGAAATGCGCATTGTGGCAGTGTGGTGATCTCTTCTTAACCGTAAAACCCTTTCTTTGATGAGGGATTCATTGGAATGTATGTAGGCTGTTACTTTACTTTTTATTTAATAATTTGTCATAAAATCACTAGAGGAGTATTTAAATTATGAGGGTATAAGATTCATAATTCTATGTTTTTACTTGCTTAAGTATACTCTAAGTTTTCGTCTATTTGATATCTATATTTTTCACTGAGCGACTAAAGCTAAATTTATATTATGACAGCTAAATAATTCTTAACTACCTATATAAAATGTACCTCTTTAGTATAAATTTGTCGGAGCGTACAATCCTATTTCCCGATATACTTTTTTATGAAACACCAGTGGTATTTTGTTCCCTTTAGAGTCTCTAGTTTATTTTTTGGAAAATTCACAATATTCCATTCACTTTTGCATTGTTCAATGTACCAAGAAGGAATATTATCTGAAAACTTTATTCTTTATATATAAATTCTGAATTTTATATTCGTTCTTTTTTATCTTATCATTTTATTTGAGATTAATCTGTTATAGGAAAAATATGAATGATTTTAATTTCATTGTATATTTCAATGATACTCTTAATCCAATAATATATTACCAAACATAATGTTGTGCTAACTCTGACGGGAATCCTAATTTTACTTGATCATTAGCGCCAATGTGCTATTGTAGTAATGTATAATATTCACTTATAACTTGCATTTTAATTTTGAAACAGCCTTAATTTAAATGTTGGATAATAAGCACAAAATTTAATGCCATTCACTCAAGTTATAACCTTTACTTTATTTTAAAAATAAATCATAAAATAATACAGACAGAAATAAAGGAAAGGTCTCTGAAGACAACAGGCTGTTAAAAATAATATTTTTCATTTGACAAAGCATCGTTGGTTCGCGATAGATCTCGTTTAAGCATTCAATTATCAAGGAGGAAAAGAAATGTTAGAAGAAATATACAGTAACCATGTTTACTGTAATTTTAATTATTTTTAATTATTATATAGTATGTACGGCATATTATAATTAAAAAATATTTTTAGTTATAATTCTTTTTAATTATGATTAGTAAGTACGGCTTACAGTAACTTATAATTTTTAAAAATCGGCTGACTACTATCACTCCTGATGTTACGTGGATATAGCTGAAGATGGTAAAGCTCTGAATTAGCTTAATAAAAGCCTATTCACTTTTACCTACATTTTAATCAAATAAAAAGACAGGTGCTTGGAAATTATTCAAAGCATCTGTCTTTTCTGCTCGAACCGAGCGCAGCGAGGTGAAGTGATACAGAACCCCCAATTCTAACCTACTGTCCATGAGGAAAGCAATCTTTCCATAACTCAAGTCCAAATATTTGTATGTTTGGCCTTGGGATTTGTTGATGGTGATGGTGAAAGATTTTTTTATTGGACAATGTTGTGCGCTTATATTGAAAAAGTTAATCTTTGGAGATAATGGGAATGCGGTGAAATGAGCTAACTGACCTGCCGTTGGTCCTGTAAGAATAATACTCTCTATCACATTATTTCGTAGCGATTTTACTTAGAGTCTAGTTCCTTTGTACAGATAAGGCGGATTTTGGTTTCGCAATAAAATTATTGAAACACCGACTAAGGTATGAGATGGAAGTCCTGAAGGAAATTAAGGAATTCTATCTAATTCGGTACCAAATGATTTATATATATATATATATTGATAGAGCCGTGGTAGCTCAGATGGTTAGCGCTCGCTGTAAGTTACACAGTACGCGAGCAACCTGGTTCGATCCCGCCGGCACCAATGAAATTGTTAATTGCAATTTTAAGTGCTGATTTACCACGTACTCGGCGGTGAAGGAAAACATCGTGAGGAAACCTGCATGTCTGAGAAAAAATATTTCGAAGACATGTGAAGTTCGCCAACACGCAATGGGGCAGCACGGCGGACATTTCTTGCCCTAAAACCCTCTCAGAAATGAGAGGAGGCCTGTGCCAGCAGTGCGACGTATATAGGCTGTAACTTTACTTTACTTTACTTTATATATTTGATCACCTGGTATTCTTTCTATCATAGTATTTGTTCGTACCGGAGCCCCTCGCGCACCGACGTCCCAGCCACCATAATTATATTTTCGCGCGAGAGTTTTATATAAATGGTAACTGGGAGTTACCTATCCTTAAAAATAGACAAATGCTGATGCGGACTATTTTATAAATTTTCAAAAGGAACAATTCAGCTATGCATTAATTTCATGCCAATTTAACATTTAATGACGAATCGCACGCCATCGAAGCTCTCAAGAGGCACGAATTTTTCCGACTCAGTTGACGAATATCATCATAAATTTTGGCCATAATTTACATATAAATATAATATTATATAGACTATTACCGTCTGGCGTAATGTACCTTTCTGAAATAACCTTTCACATATATACAAACTTACTAAATTGCACTCTCTTTTTAACATTAGTACAGATATATAGATTGTTAACAAATAACTTTTTTATTATGAGTAAACAAAAGTACATTTATGAAGCATGATATTTGAGATCTTTCTTATTACGTCATGCTATTTTATTTTTCTCCTTGTTAACAAACAGTAGTCTGATAAACACACAATGCCTGATAGCTGCAGGCTAAGTATAACAATTTTTTTCATTAATGAAACAAATGTCGGCAACGATAATGTTATGTTTCATTTAATATTTGAGTGTAAGGAATAGGAAACAATGAATGGAAAGAACAAATGTATTTACTCAATATGAGAATATTTTAACTCTTAATTGTTAGCTCAGGGTAAGCGCTCGCCTAAATTCAACAACCAGGGTCTGACTCCCAAGGAACTAATGAAATTGTTAATTGCAATTTTAAAACCGATTCACAACGTACTCGGCGACGAACAAAAACTTCGTGAAAAACCGAAATGTCTAAAATTATAAAAGACATTTCAGAGATATTTTGTGTGTTGTACCCCGTGTAGTGGCGAGTAAGAATACCTACTACCGCATATCTTCCCGTAGGTGTCGTAAGAGGCGACAGAAGGAAACTGAGGCAGAAGATGGGCAGCAGCATCTTCTGATAAAGCAAAAGCAATAAAAACTGTGGTTGCAAACCCGCTCGCCAAGCGGCAACTATGGCAATATACCCCATGAGCAATGATACTAATAAAAAGCCCCAGTCCCCGGCGGCCCCGCTATTCCTGGCTACGGTGGCGACCATGGTAACGGCGAGCTAGAATCTCCGGTGGAGGTTCGGTTGCCACCCACGACGACTCGACCTGGCAACTTATAACGCACGCACCCTGAGGACTGACGAGAAGATCCTGGAGCTGGAAGAAGAGATAGACAAGTTGCGCTGGCATATTATAGGATTATCCGAGGTCCGAAGAGAGGGGAGGACACTGTAATCCTGGAAGCCGGCAACTTGTTCTATCACCGGAGGGCCACCATCTGTCCTAAGGAGGTGTCGGATTTATCGTCCACAAGTCTCTCGTTAGCAACGTTGTAAAGATTGGAAGTGTGTCGACGAGGGTTGCTTACGTTATACTCAGAATCACCAAACGGTATTCGCTCAAGGTCATACAGGTTTACGCACCAACCTCAGCACATCCCGATGAGGAGGTGGAGGAAATGTATGAGGATATCTCTCGAGCCATGCATTCCTCCAAAACCCAATATACGGTGTTAATGGGAGACGTCAACGTAAAACTAGGCACAAGAGAGAACGGTGAGCTGAAAGTAGGAAATTCGGATTAGGGCAACGGAACCCAGGGCCAGCAGCTGGGCGACTTCATGGAGAAAGAGGACTCTTTATGATGAACTCTTTCTTCAAGAAGCGGCCCCACAGAAAATGGACCTGGTCAAGCCCCGACGGTTCGACTAAAATGAGATTGACTCATTATGACGACCAGACTGTTCAGTGATATCTCAGTGATCGCGAGTGTGAAAACCGGCAGCGATCACCTAATGGTGAGAGGCACACTGAACCTAAACGTTAAGTTGGAGAGGTCACGTCTAATGAAGTCAACGCTCCGTCCCCTCGTGCTCTAATCCAAAGTCCCGAAACCTTTCAGCTCAAGTCACAAAACGGTTTTCAGTGCTAGAAGATTGCAATGTAGTGGACGATATGAATGACAAGCTCGTGGAAATTGTCCATGCGGTCGGAGCTAAGTTTTGCAAGACCCGCCGCAGAAGAACACAAAACTCTCCATCACACTCTTAATCTCACTGCTGTTAGACGGGAAATGAAGCTGCAGTCTTGTAGATATAATTCTTCTTGCAGTCTTCACCATCTTAGGCTACCTCACCACTTACCATCAGGTAGGATTGTAGTTAAGCGTTGGCTTAGAATAATAAAAAAAGATGTAAAAATTAACCTCTTGTTCTATATAAAATAAGATCTTTCTAAAACTTTAATTTTCTTAAAACAATCTGCGGACTCTGTCGCATTACATCCGTGCAGAAATAGTTTAAAATACAAATCCTTCTAGTCTAGGAGTTTGTCTGGGGAGGTACTATTTATTCTTATTTCTGTCGCTAAACGGCTGTGCCTGCATTGCTATGTTCCGATCTGATAGGTAGAGAGAGCCACGGCATTCCATATTAGTCTACAGAGGTGCCAATTTATCTGATGTCTTATTTCTTTCAAGTTAAATGCATGTACCCATTGACTGCAGAAGTCACTGACCACTAGATTCAAAAAGTGCATACAGGTAACTGAACAGACAGATCTCCATATGCATGCGGCGGAATTACGCAACTTTAATACTGCTCGTATTGAAGAAGCGATCGAGCGGAACCAAGGCTCCAAAGTCTTTGCCAGAGATCTGTCTGCCAGAAAGAGCCTACTGTCAAAGTTGAAGACCGAGTGTGGCAGCATCGTTTCCGGGACAACTGAGATTTTGAGTGAGATTGAGAGGTTCTATGGGCAGCTGTACACATCATCGTTGGAGCCACACGCAAGTGTGAGTAACAATCCAAGAGCAAGTCTTATTCGACACTATTCCGATGATATCCCGGACGTTAGTCTGAGCGAGATTAAAATGGCTCTCTAGCACCTTAAAAACGGCAAGGCCCCAGGCGAAGATGGAATTACAGCGGAGCTTCTGAAAGCGGGTGGAAAACAGGTACCAGAGTCCTTCAGAAGCTCTTTAATTCCGTCCTCCATGGTGGCACTACTCCAGAGGCGTGGAGCAGAAATGCGGTCGTCGCGGTCGTCTTGTTCTTCAAGAAAGGCGACAACGCTCTCTTGAATAACTACAGACCGATTTTCTTCTGAGACGCGTCCACGTACTGTTTTCGAGAGTCATTACGAATCGTCTCTCACGCAGACTCGACGACATCCAGCCTCCCGAGCAAGACGGTTTCCGAAAGGTTTTAGCACCATAGACCACATACATACCCTTCGGCAAATTGTACAGAAGACCGAAGAGTACAATCTACCACTTTGTCTTACGTATGTGGGCTATGAGAAAGCTTTTGATTCCGTCAAAATTCGGGCTGTGCTGCAATCCTTCAGCGGTGCCAAGTGGACTGTCGATATATCGAAGTGCTGAAGTATTTGTACAGTAGGGCTACGATGGCTATCCGAGTACAGAACCAGATTACGAAACCTATCCAACTGCAGAGATGTGTAAGACAGTGTGACGTAATATCCTGAAACTCTTCACCGCTGCGTTGGAAGACGTTTTCAAGCTACTGGACTGGAAAGGATACGGTATTAACGTCAATGGCGAGTACAACACTCACCTTCGATTTGCCGACAATATAGTTCTTATGGCAGAATCGCCGGAGGACCTAAGCACTATGCTCAATGACCTAAATATTGTCTCCCAACGGATAGGTCTTAAGATGAACATGGACAAACAAAGATCTTGTGTAACGCCCATGTCACGCCTATGCCGATAGTTGTTGGGAGCACTAAGCTCGAAGTTGTTGACGAATATGTTTACCTGGGACAACCATCTGACTAGGTAAGCCAAACTTTGACCGAGAGGTCAATCGACGGATTCAACTCGGCTGGGCAGCGTTCGGGAGATTACAGACATACCTCAAAACCTAAAACTATATTATACAACTAGTGCGTGTTGCCAGTGATGACCTATGTATCTGAGACGTGGTCCTTCACTGCTGGCCGTATGAGGAAGCTCAAAGTCGCTCAGCGAGCTATGGAGAGGACTATGCTCGGCTTCTCTGCGGGATAGACTTAAAACGAGGATATCCAGTAGAACCAGAGTGACCGACATAGCCCAAAGAATTAGTATGCTGAAGTGGCAATGGGCCGCCATATAGCTCGAAGAACCGACAACCGATGGGGAAGAAAGGTTCTCGAGGCAGCCTGTACCGCCAGGCGAAGTGTAGGGCGTCCCCACTTGATGGAGTGACGACCTGGTAAGACATGCAGGAAGTCAATGGATGCAGGTGGTTCCTTGGGGAGGCCTATGTTCAGCAGTGGACTTGTGAAAGGCTGTAATGATGATGAAGATGATGATTGTTGTGTAGTCCGCCAAAACGCAATGTGGCAGCACAACGGAAAATACTACCCCAAAACCCTATTAGAAATGAGAGGACCCTGTGTCGTTAAGTTAACACAAGAGAGTTGCCTTTTTTTCGCCTTGTCAATTAAATCATCATCATTACAGTTTATCAAAAGTCCACTGCACTTGCAATATTTGTTTATTATTTTGAGTTGCTATCAGGAAAGATGCTGCTGCCCATCGCCTGTTTCAGTTTTCGTATGTCGCCTCTTCTTAAAAAATATTTAAAAATATTTTGACTTTGACTGTGATTTTGGCTTTATTAAATGATATTAATGCTAATATAGAGCATAATTTAAAATTAAATTAATGTTACTATTATCATAATAATATTGACTCATTTAGCACAGTTCTAAGAGCTTACATTATTACAGCCGACAATACTAGCAAAGAATTTTTCAGGATATTTCATATCAAAAATAAAACATACACAATCTATTACACACGCATACACACACACAGACATAAATGCATTATATTTTATTAAGGAGGCAATATTCAAATAAAAATAAAATGTTATAAAATATTTTATTAAAAATAAATAAATTCATCAATTTGGCGGCAAGATAGCTTTGGAGTTAAGAGTTATGACTACGACAATAGACTCATACTCTTATGCAAGGAACTCTATCAATAAGTCTTAGTAATAAATAGCGTCAGCAATGGAATTTTATGTTGGCATTCTAGTTTTAATCATATGCATTAACGCTAAATAACTATAAATTGATTTTTCATTCATGCATTTTTTAAACTCTTTAAAAATACACGTTTTCATTTCCTATTAATGGGAAATTTGACAAATCATTTCCTCCGTAGGTATAGTAAACTTTACTTATACTTTAAAATTAAGAGCTCTGACTTTCTCTTTACAGTAAAAGTGTTTGTTTGTTTGATGGTATAAGGTAAAATTCGGGTGACGATGCCAAGTACGAAAAACAATTGCTTGTATTCATGATTCAGCAAACGGATTCAGCGCTCAGCATCTGTCAAAGGTCTTAGTTCTCATCACCTCGCCAACAAAAAGAAACATAGAGCAATATAGTATTGTTAGGCTGTTTGTTTATTTGTAAAAGAACATGGTCCTTCCTAATCAATGCCTTCGAATTCTTCAGTTATAAGCGTAGATTCTTTTAATTAATTTGGCATTGATTTCTTTTAAGTTAATCATGAAACATAAGGTTGTTTTCAATTTAAGATAGAATTGATTTACTGATAAACCGTATTTAAAATCAGAACTAATATTTTTAGTTTGTAATAAAAACACTTTCTGTTACTCATCAAACTAAAATTATGACAAATCAATAATAGTCAGGCCTTCTTTACACGAGAGTTTCGACTGACAAATTTTTTTCGTATCATTCACTCAGTGCTTACAATGTATTTCTACTAATGCCAATAATACCAAAACAAGCTCTAATTTACGAACTAAATCAGATTATTATCTAGGCTACATGAAATATTAGGACAACAGTCGGGATACGGCTGACTGAGATCGGTATCTGTGAAATGACAATGTGGATCGTCTGTGGACGCTACACCGCATCTGTAAAAGAAGACATTAATTAGTTCCAAACATAATGATTTGTTGATGAATATGACATTTTTAGAAAAAGGGATTTACAAATTATCAGAATAACGGGTCATGACATTCGATATCACGGTATGACGGACGACGAATGACCCACAGCGCAGTGTCTTAGATTGCAGCAGCATTGAGATGCAGCACTGAGGGCCATGGATTCGATTCACGTACGTCTGAATGTTTGTTCTTGTGCAATTTATGTTTGTAAACTGCCTCCACGATACATGAGAAAATCCTAGGGTGGGAGTTATGTTACTTAAAAAATAGGAAAAAAATAAAGGGTGAAATAACGCCAACTTCCTAAATCTAGGCTAAAAACAGCATAGCAACAAAATAAATAATATAATTTTCACATAAAATTTAGCTTCTAAAGTCGGTACTAAGACCAATCTGTTCTGCAGTTTCCGATCAGTCGGTGAATATAGAACGTCCATTTTTTAACTCCATTATCCTTACCGTTACAGCCTATTAAAGTCCACTGATGAACATAGGCCTCCGGATTTTTTCCTCCGTCTTCTTACGACACCCACAGAACGATATGGATAGTATATATTCTTACACCTTCAATTTACAACAGTACTGCTTATTAACTGCTATTTTGATTTTGTGATATGTATTTTAATTTCAACTATAGTTTCATTTGTTAAAGAGGTGCCTTAATGTTTACTTTAATATTTGGATCTAACGGCTCACCCCGGCTCTTAAATATTATGTAGGTTTATTTACTTTAAAACTTCGTGGTATACCACAGTAGACCGCCACAGTAATCATTTTGTCGCGCGAGCTTTTATATAAAACAGTTATTGTGAGTTATCGCGGTCTTTTTTTTTTCAAGTTTTCAAGAGGAACAATTGAGCCATACATTATTTTCGTGCCACTTTAACTGTTGACGAAGCGCACGCCATGGAAGCTCTCAACAACTTTTGGCCATAAGTTATATATAAATATAATATTATATTGACTATGTCCATCTGGTGTAATGTACCTTTCTGGAAATTACCCTTTACATATATACAAACTTATAAAATTCGCACTGTCTCTTTATAATATTTGTACAAATACATAGATTGTTAACAAATAACTTTTTTTTATTATGAGTAAACAAAAATACATTTATGAAGCGTGATATTTGAGATCTTTCTTACTACGAGAGCCTATTATTACGTCATGCTATTTTATTTTTCTCCTTGTTAACAAACTGTAGACTTAATTCTGATAAAACACACAATGCTTGATAGCTGCACGATAAGTATAACAATAATTAAATAAACAAAATTAATTTTTCACTAATAAAACAAATGTTGGAAATGATAATGTTACGTTTTATTTAATATCTGAGCGTAAGGGAATAGGAAACAATAAATGGAAAGAACGGATATTTTTGTTTCATATGAGAACCTTTTAGACTGTTGATTGTTAGCTCAGCGGTAAGCGATCGACCTAAATTTCACAGTATAACCCAGGTCCGACTGCCATAGCACTAATTAAATTATTATGCTATTTCAAATGCTGATGTACCACGTACTTGGTGAAAACGTAAATGTTTAAAAAATTTTCTTTAGAAAATATTAAACAATAAAGAAGAAAAACAGACAATGGCAAGCGGCTCACTTTAAAGTAAAGCTCCGGTCTACCTTAGCGCCTCGGAGCCTGGTAACATTGTAGTAGCTAGTAGTAGCATAGTAACTGATAGTACTTCAATAGTAAATAGTAACTGATAGTAATTCAATTAGAAAATCATTAGGAAGAAATAAAGTTCGTGAATAACAATTCAAACAATGATGTAGTAACTAGTAAACGAAACTCAGTTAAATCTCGACGTTTGACAAATTACCAGCTGTGCTTCATTCAGCAGCGCAGTCCGTAAATCTTACATGTTTTACATTAACTCCTGTTTTCAGATAAAAGCTTTTTATATATCTTTCGTTGCTTGTAGTTTTATTTGCATTTTACTTTATTTTGTTTTAGATTCTGCATTTACTCATTACGTGTCTCACATATATACTGCGTATTATGAACCTGCAACAAAAGTTTTATGTTGTTTGGTTCTTCACAGCCAAGGTGTGTTACCAGAGATAACATATTGGTCTGAGACGTGGCTCTTTTCTGCTGGTCGTATGAGAAAGCTTAAGGTCGCTCAGCGGGTTAATTAGAGGACTATGCTCGTAGTTTCTCCGTTATTAAATTAAGATAAAGAATAGTAGAACCAGAGTAACACACGAATCAGTAAGCTGATCTTCTAGTATTACGAATATTACAGTGGGCCCGCCATATAGCTCAATGATGTGACAATGAATGGGAATAAATATTCTAGAGTGGTAGCCTAATAATGATAAGCGGAGAGTAAGGCAGCTGTAAAGCAGCCGCACTTGATGGAGAGATTACCTATTAAGACATACAGATATGGAGGATGCAGGTGGCTTAGGATCGTAGTTTGCGGTATTCCTTGGGTGAGGCTTTTGTTCAACAGTGGATCACGATGATTGCTCTTCTATTTCTGTTTTCACTGGCTGTAAACACTTATTTTACAGTATACATCACATACAAAAAGAACTCTTATGAAATATAGCCATACATAAGATGGCTTCAAGTTGAGACAATTTAATTTTCATAAGGACTTATGAAAAGAGGGATTGCGCAGGTGCAAAGATCGAGGCCATGTAGAAAGGCATGCCTGCGTTCCAGTGCGCCTGACCTAAAGAGAAGAATGAGGTAAAGAGTTGTCCTCTCCTGAGTATGGACCGCAAAAGGGTGGTTGGCGCTAGTGGTGCCGTAGATATGTGCAAAAGCGTCCTAGAGGCCTTGCCTACGGCGGAAGTGGAACACTATCCCCGCGAAGCGGGTAGGCATTTCCTTGTGAATAAACAAATATAAAAAATGTTGGCTGAAGGATCCAAACTCCGGTTGGACACATCCATCGACTTTCTGCATAGTGGGGGAGCGCAGCGGCTTTGCTTGTCAGTAAAAAATGCCTTTCTTCCTCCTTGGTTTGTTGCAACTCAAAGTATTTCGTAGATCCCTTGACATTTCTCATTTCACATGACAATAATAAAGCTTTCATTTTGTAATGCAGAATATACTGTAAGTTTGGATTTGACTTTTATGAAACAATTTAGTAGCATAATATCTTAGTTGTTAATAACTCTAGTCATAAAATTACTTTTCAAACCACATTCGAGCATAGAAAGCGTTGGAGCAAATGACCTGTCAGGCTTGCGCTATCTTATAACTGCAATTAGGTATATAAATATAATATGAAATCTTTTATCTAAGGTTTCTAATCCTTCTTCTCTATCTCAATTTCGTCCCATATCTATTTTACCCTGTCTCTAAAGTTCTGGAACACATTATCCATAGGCAACTCTCTTTCTTCTTATCGTCTAACTCTTTGCGTTCTACATATCAGTCGGGCTTTCGTCCTGGTCACAGCACTGTCACTGCTTTACTTAAAGTAACCGATGATATCCGTTGGGCCAAGGACAACAAATCTCTTACACTTCTTTTTCTTGACTTTAGCAGTGCTTTTACCTCAGTAGACTTCGATATTCTTCTCTGGATCTTGGAATCTATAAACATTTACCCATCTGCCATTGCGTGGTTTGATTCATATCTTCGAGGTCCCTCACTGTGTCTGTCTTAATAACACTCCTTCCGATTGGTCTGGTATTACTAGGGACGTATCTTAGGGCGGCGTTCTTTCTCCTCTTTTATTTTCTATATTTATTAACTCTATTACGACAGTTATTTCATCTTATTTCCATCTTTACGCGGACGACTTATAGCTGTATCGTCATTTTCCGGTGTGTGGTACAAATAATGCAATTGAAGCCATGAATGCGGATCTGAGCCGCATCTGCAAATGGTCTACATCCTTTGGACTATTAGTTAATCCCACGAAATCGTAGACCATCATAATAGGCAGCAGGCATTTGCGTAATAAATTAGAATTTACATCATTACCTCACGTTTGCTTTAACGGCGTCCCTATAGCCTTTGCCGGTACTATCAAAAACTTACGCGTTATATTTGATCACCATTTATCATGGTCCACGCACATCGCTGAGGTTAGTCGTAAGGTCCACTTTACATTGCATTAATTTAAATGTCTTCAAAATATTTTACCGCTAAAAGTTAAAATATCACTCGTGCTCACTCTTATTATGCTGCGCCTGTTATTTGCATGCTCTAGCAAAATCAGTGTATCCGCTTTATATTTGAAACAATTTGACCGAATATCTCAGTTTCGCAAGCAACTCAATTGGCTCCCAATTCGATTTCTTAGGAACACTCGATTGTTATGTCTCCTCTATAACATCCTGCACAATCCATCTTCTCTTCTTAACTTTCCCGTTCATAATTCGGTTTTACTTCTACTCCTTTTCTGTCCAGGCGGTTGGGTTGTGAAATTTACTACCGCCTAATATAAGAAATTCTGAAACATTATTGATATTTAAAACACGTGTTAGAAATAATTTCTTTGCATCCATTTAATTAATATATTATATTATTTATTATATTAGTATTAGTTTATATATATTATATGTAGCTATTATGTATTATTTTTATTTATGGTATTATTTATTTTTATTTATACTATAATTTAATATAATTTATGTAACATTTTTATATTATTTATAGTAGTAGTAGTAGTAGTAATTACGCACTAATTTTGCTTTTTAATATATTTCCTTTGGGGTCTACTGGAAGATATTTCAACAAATTGGAATAAGTAGAACCTTTTCAAACTCCTTATCTCAACTTGTTTCTGTATCTTGTTGTGTGTACATAAATAAATAAATAAAACTTAGAACCCATGGGCTTAAACTTACTTAGTCTGTGCCATAAAATGTACTCTGTGCCTCCTGCCACGTCCCGCACTGCCGCAGAGATTTCATTCGCTGTGTCTGTTCTAGTATGTAGTACATATTACTAATGGTTCATATTATGTACGCAAAACAATTAATATTTTGTAGTTTATATATTTTACGAAGACAGTAGCATGTATAAGCACTAATTATATCAGTTAAATTAGTTAAAATATGCAAGTCTATAGGTATTGTATACTAATTTCGTTCGTTTGTTTTAAAACTTCTTTAAAATATTGTTGCGCGCAATATTAATGTCTTTACATGGCAACACTAGCCACTAGCGCCCTCTAGTATCGAGTAGCAGAACTAGGAGAGTCAAGATCTTTCTAGAAATTTCGGGACCGATATGTACTCGAACATTCTAGATGTTTCTGATGAAGGTTCTGGAAAGTATCGGAGGCGCTATATAGGCCGGTATAGACCACGACCAAGCAGTATTGAATTGGCGATACAAGCGAAGACTTCGAAGCGATACAACTGCGAACTAAAGCGATCTAGTAAAATTGTGTTTTGTTATTAGTGTGGTTAAAGTTGTAATTAGTGTTGTGTAATTAAAGTGTCAATTTTGGTAATTCACTCAGCAGTTTTAATTGTCTCGAACCCCAAGCTCGTAACAATTGGTGTCAAGTGGGATCAGATCATGCCGATTTTACCAAAGGACGACACGGAGGTATCCGTACCGAAGTCAACGCCAGCAAGACGGACCAGAGACGATTTGGTAATGCAACGCCGCAAACGTCGAGGGCCAGCTGCCGACCACGGAGGCCGGCCCGTCAGCAGCTCCTGCATCTGGCACCTGACTTAGGTGCTCTGATGATGATGCTGCAGGGCAGGCTCGCCGACAGGAGGAACAGGCCGCCGACAGGAGGAACAGGCCCGCCGACAGGAGGAACAGGCCGTCGGTTGGAAGAGCAGCTGCAGCGTGGACAGGGAAGGCCCGCAACGAAGAGCAGATGCTCCTCATGAAGGACCTTCACGCTACCTTCGGAAAGAGATAAGGAGGTGAAGGATAGGGTTGCTCAACATGACAACCGCCTGTCAGGCTGAAACCAGAATCGACCAAGTGAACAATCGGGTTGACAACGTGATTGCTGACGTGGAAAACGCTGGACGACCTCAAACTTGGGGATGGAGTTACAGCGTGGTAGTACAATACCTTCGCTACGTGGATTCAAAGTGCCGCCGTTCGACGGGACTTCTTCCTGGTCGGCGTACAGAATCCAGTTCGAGGCTGTCATGAAGGCGAACGGCTGGAATAAAAGTCAGGCTATGACTGCTCTCACCCTAGGCTTGCGACCAGGCCTTAACTGTTCTGGAAGCTCTCGGTGAAGTGACTTACGAGCAGCTCCTTGAGGCGTTGGAGGCGAGATATGGCGACGCTCACCTGGAACACGTCTTTCGTGCAGCTCAAAGATCGCGTGCAACGCAGCAACGAAAACCTGCAGCAGTGGGCCCAGGGGTGACTGGTTCGAAAAGCATACCAGTCTGTACCTGCGCTCATTGTAGGGAACCTGGTGCAGACATTCATCGACGGCATCCGCGACCTTGAAGTCAGAGCTGCTGTGAGGCTCGGGCACCACGAGACGCTTAAGGACGCGTTAGCCCATGCACTGGAGGTGGAAGCCGTACGGCAGGATCATCGATCCCATCGCGTCAGGAGGTTGCAGCAGCTGCAGTTCGCGACTGCACAAAGGATACAGCCCTAGGTGCACGGCTGGGGAAAGGGGCCATCTTCGATCCAGCTGCCTAAGCGAACTGTAGAAAGGAGGTGATCGATCTCGAGAGGTAGTGCGGCTAACAGCACCGCCCAGCAGCAGCAGGGAAACGAGAAAGCCAGGACTGTGGGGCGGGTGCTGGCTGATGTTAAAAGAGCCCCAAGGATTTCGATCTCACAAACCCATGATGGGAACAGCCTAATCATCAAAGGCGAGGTCAACGGAACGCCGTGTAAACTGACCATAGACACTGGAGCCTCTCACGGTTGTCAGTTCCCAACTTATAAGTCAGTTCCTTGGGACCTGCATACAACCGAGAGCGCATTAATTTGGCAGCCACCGGTCAGCATACCCGTCCGTGGAGAGAAGGAGATGGAGTTGAAGCTAGGCAACATGATCTACCTGCATAATGTCATCGTGGCTGATATAATGGACGACTGCATCCTGGGCCTAGACTTCATGAGGAAGAATTGTTGTGAGATCGATGTTAAGCAAGGTGGAAATGTGGACATGAGGAACTTTTCGTGGAAGGGCGATACCGGGGAATGTGTACAGCCTTAAGAAGATTGTTCTGCCGCCGAGATCGGAAACGATTGTGCCGGTTAGTCTTCCTCGGAATCCTGGGCAAGCTCATCGTTGTGTACTCGTGGAAAGGGTGGACAATGACCTTCCGTGAAAGTGGCTCGAACTTGGTCAGAACCACCGACATCTCAAGAGTACGTGTTGAACCTTTGTGATCAGGAACAGATTATGGAAAAAGGCACACTGGTTGGTACTTGTGAGGAAGTGGATTGGTTGCGTAGGTGCCAATATCCATCGATTGGGACCCCAGCAAGGATGCACAAACGAGGGTGACCACACTTTTAGAAGACTGTCGCAGCGTTCTCCCCGAATGAAGTGGTCAAGGCGAAGAAGTTGTTTCAAGTACGCCGATGTTTTCTCGTCAAACGATGCTGACATAGGAAAGACTGGCTTAGTTCAACACAAAATAAACACAGGAAAAGAATTGCCTATCCGTCAGCGCCCAAGAAGATTGCCGGTAGCACGTGAAAAGGAAGTGGAAACCATGATTGAGGGAATGGTGAAGGATGGTGTTATTGAACCTTCATCTAGTCCATGGTGTTCACCTGTGGTGCTGGTAAAGAAGAAGGATGGCTACCTTGTGCTTGGCTATTTGGAGTTCACTACCGCCGTCTGAACGACGTTACAAAGAAGGACAGCTATCTCTTGCCAAGAATTGATGACACGCTGGACATGCTTACTGGCGTAAAGTGGTTTAGCACACTGGACCTGAAAAGTGGCTACTGGCAGGTTGAAATTGACCCTAAGGACAAGGAGAAAACTGCATTCTCGACAGGAAAGGGTCTGTGGCAATTTAAAGTTATGCCGTTTGGATTGTGCAATGCTCCAGCAACGTTTGAAAGGTTGATGGAGCTTGTACTACCAGGTTAATTGGCGATGCCTGTCTGGTCTACTTGGATGACATCATCATCGTAGGCCGTACGTTTGAGAACACCTTCAAAACCTGGAACGCGTGCTCATGAAGATTCAGGTGCCAACCTCAAGTTGAGTCGAAGAAATGTTCACTATTCAAACGGCAAGTTAGCTTTTTGGGGTATGTAGTGTCGGAAGAAGGTATCCGCACGGATCCGGAGAAAATTGCCGCTGTCAAGGATTGGCCGGTCCCAAAGACAAGACGCAGGTTAGAGCATTTTTGGGATTGTGCTCCTATTATCGGCGATTTGTAAAAGAACTTTGCAGATATAGCCAAACCTCTGCACAAGTTAACCGAGGAGAAGACATTTCTGCTGGGATGAAAGTTGCGATATCGCATTCCAAGAGCTCAAGGACCGTCTGTGCGACACCTATTTTGGCGTACCTGATGCGGGCAAGGAATTTATAGTTAACACAGACGCAAGTGATATAGGACTTGGCGGTGTGTTGTCTCAACGGAATGGTGATCAAGAGGTTGTGATAGCATACTTCAGCAAGTCGTTGTCAAAGCCGGAAAGGAACTATTGTGTCACTACGAGGAATTGCTTGTGTGGTAAAGTCGTTGCAGCATTTTAGCAAATATCTTCTGGGGCGGAAATTTCACTTACGAACTGACCATGCTGCACTGAAATGGCTATTGCAGTTCAAAAATCCAGAAGGACAAGTTGCGAGATGGATTGAACTACTACAGGAATACGACTTTGTGATCGAACATCGCAGCGGAAATCTCATGGCAACGCAGATGCATTGTCAAGAAGACCTTGTCCTGAAGATTGCAAGCTGTACTAGACAAGAGGGTAAGGAAGTGGTATCTGTGAGGATGCTTATGACAGACCAGCTCAACAATGAGTGGAAAGACAGCCTATGACATGCAGCAGGAAGATTCGGACATCAAGCCGATTCTAGAATGGATGAAGGCCAGTGCCCTAAGCCCAAGTGGAGCGACGTTTCAGCGATGAGTTTGACCACGAAAGCTATTGGTCCCAATGGGACAGCTTGCTGATTCAGGATGGAGTCCTGTGCCGTAAATGGGAAAATGGTCGGGGAGACAGTTGTCATTTGCAAATGGTTGTCCTAAAGCTAAAGTACCGGATGTTCTACAGCTGTACCATAATGGTTGTTCAGGAGGCCACCTGGGAGTTAAACGAAATCTACTGAAGATCCGAGAACGGTTTTACTGGGTCCACTGTCGTGACGATGTCGAGGATGGTGTCGCAAATGCAAAGTTGTGCGGCTGTAAAGGACCTCAAACTCGTAGTAGAGGTGCATTGAAATTGTACAATGTTGGTGCACCATGGGAGAGGATAGCCATTGACGTTGCGGGGCCGTTTCAGAAAGTGAAAGTGGTAACAAGTATTTCATGGTTGTGATGGATTACTTCACTAAGTGGCCAGAAGTCTTCGCCATTCCAAATCAAGAAGCTTCAACAGTTGCAGATAAACTAGTTCATGAAGTCTTCTGTCGTTTTGGAGTACCTTTAGAGATTCACAGCGATCAAGGAAGGAATTTTGAGTCTCAAATATTCCAGGAAACTTGCCGAGTTATGGGTACTCATAAAACAAGAACAACTTCTTACCACCCACAATCTGATGGAATGGTAGAACGATTTAATCAGACATTGAGAGGTACCTAGCAAAGTTGTGGAAAAACGGCAACGAGACTGGGACAGGCACATACAACCGTTTTGTTGTCATATTGAAGCGCTGTTCACGAAAGTACATCAGTGACACCAGCTTTAGCAAATTTTGGGAGAGAATTACGGCTGCCTGCAGACCTGATCACCGGAATACCACCTGATGCCCACGCAGTATAACTGATTATGCAAATGACTTGCGGAACAAAATGAATGACATTTATGAGCACGTCAGACAATCGGGACAGCAAACGTCTGAAAAGATGAAAACACGGTATGACCGCAAAATGAACAACAAAGGGTTTGACGAAGGTTCACTAGTGTGGTTACACAATCCAGTGCGCAGCAAAGGGAAATCTCTAAGTCAAGCTAAATGGGACGACCGTACCGGATTGTGACAAGGATCAATGACGTAACCTACCGGATACAGAAAGGTGCAAGAGGTACTCCTAAGATCGTCCATGTGGATCGACTGGCGCGTTATTATGGCCAATAATGCCGGGACGAGCATGTCTTAGGAGGGGTAGTGTTGTGCGCCACTATTAATGTCTTTACATGGCAACACTAGCTACTAGCGCCTCTAGTATCGAGTAGCAGAACTAGGAGAGTCAAGATCTTTCTAGAAATTTCGGGACCGATATGTACTCGAACATTCTAGATGTTTCCACAGTAGAAGGTTCTGGAAAGTATCGGAGGCGCTATATAAGGCCGGTATAGACCACGACCAAGCAGTATTGAATTGGCGATACAAGCGAAGACTTCGAAGCGATACAACTGCGAACTAAAGCGATCTGTAGTAAAATTGTGTTTTGTTATTAGTGTGGTTTAAAGTTGTAATTAGTGTTGTGTAATTAAAGTGTCAATTTTGGTAATTCACTCGGCAGTTTTTAATTGTCTCGAACCCCAAGCTCGTAACAATATACTAAGTCAAAATTCAAAATACTCTCTTGTGAAATAAATGTTTAGCGGATACGTGTTTTCACTGTAAATCTAGGACATGTTTTAAAATAACTGTAGAAAATCTGATATTAATATGTATCTACTTCTCGTAAGGGCTATGTCTGCATTAAAAAATAAGATATACCTTGAATTAATATTAAAGATTTCTCGAATAATAACGAAACATACTTTATGTGCATAATACATCAAATTCGTCGTATGTCTAATTTCTAGATTAAAGATAATATAAAAATTACTTACATGAAAATAACTGAAAATATTAAAGCTCATTTTAAAACGACGAGCCTGCAAGTAAATTCAAGAGGGATAACCCATGTTACATTTTGTGTCAGAAATACGGACCTAATCTTATTAGATTACAATAAACCATATAGATTAACACTACATGATTTTAGTTTAGGAGGTAAAATCATTTACTACATAATTTTGTTTTTGGGTTTTGGAAGATAATACATATTATTATGTCATAGAATAAAATAAGAGATAAATTATTCATTTTAGATAAACAAAATGTATTTTTAGTTTTACTCCATCTCGTTGGCGGGTCGCCCCACTCTGTACTTGCCAGTACGAAGCTGCCACACGAGAAACTTTCACCCCCCTGTTCGTTGGCCACCCGTGCTATTTTAAATTTACCTTTTGTGGCGGCGTAAGAGAATCCGTCATCCCATTGCATCCTGTGTGTGTCGTAAGAGGTGATTAGTGAAATTGCCAGTAAAAATTTATGGCATCCAAAGTATAGACGGCGGTATGACCACCTTGTTAACACCAGACACAACATACACAGACCGACGAAGGGCAGCAGCGTCAAAAGTGCCGAGACTTCTGGTACTGCGATCGTCAATTAACCTGTAAAACATGACATTAATGAGAGGGGCCCATGTCCAGATGTAGACTTTTTCCGGATAAAGATAAATAATAACAAAACTTTTTTTTTGGAAAAGGTGTGAAACGCCTGGTTCTATGTAACAATCGTAAATCCACTGCCAAAGCGTTGTTATTATACGGACCTGCATCCAGCAGTAGTAATTTCGGATTAACTTTAATTTTAATACTGTATTACACTGGTGATAAAATCTAAAAAGAGGTTTTTTTTTACTAAAGCACGAATAAAGTACTTTGTAAATTCAGTTCATTACCATTCCGTAGTCGCTTTTGTGAATAAAACCAGCTTCAGTGTTGTTATCAGCAAACTGGCTCGCGCATTTGCATTAAACACGTTACGTTACTGTTGTAGACTACCTCTCTTGAAAAGTATTTTTGCGAAACCTATTTCTTTTATAACTACATATGTCTTAATCTCTATATATAAAAGTTAATATTTGCTTGTTCGTATTTTATGCGTTGCCATATCGTTCATCACATATCAATATACGCTTGCACTTGCGCGAAGCTTATAGGCATGGTACAATTAACTTACAGCAGGTGGCGCGCCGTGTAGTGGCGGTTAAGAAAATCCACTACCCCATATCTTCCCGTGGGTGTCGTAAGAGGCGACTGTGGGAAACATGCAGGAGATTGGCAGCAGCATCTTCTTGATAACAACAATATTACAAAAAAACTGTGGTTGCCAACCCGCTCGCCAAGCGTGGCAACTATGGCAAATATCCCCCCATGATTAAAGTTACGAAGAGACGGCCCCCAGTCCCCGGCGTCCCCGCTACTGGCGACCATGGTAACGGCGGGCAGGCGTTGCTAAGAATCTCCGGTGGAGGTTCGGTTGCCACTACGACGACTCGACCTGGCAACTTATAACGCACGCACCCTGAGGACTGACGAGAAGATCCTGGAGCTGGAAGAAAAAAAGAGATAGACAAGTTACGCTGATATATTATAGGTTTATCCGAGGTCCGAAGAGAGGGGGAGGACACGGTAATCCTCGAATCCGGCAACTTGTTCTTTCACCAGGTGGGCGACCATCTGTCCCAAGAAGGTGTCGGATTTATCGTCCACAAGTCTCTCGTTAACAACGTTGTAAAGATTGCTAGTGTGTCGACGAGGGTTGCGCACCTTATACTCAGAATTACCAAAGAGTATTCGTTGAACGTCATACAGGTTTACGCACCAACCACGGCACATCCCGATGAGGAGGTGGAGGAAATGTATGAGGATATCTCTAAAGCAATACATTCCTCCAAAACCCACTATACGGTGTTAATAGGAGACTTCATTGCAAAACTAGGCACAAGAGAGAACGGTGAGCTGAAGGTAGGGAAATTTGGAATAGGGCAACGGAACCCAAGGGGCCAGCAGCTGGCCGACTTCATGGAGAAAGAGGGACTCTTATGATGAACTCCTTCTTCCAGAAGCGGCCCCACAGGAAGTGGACCTGGTCGAGCCCCGACGGTTCGACAAAAATTAGATTGAATTCATTACGACGACCAGACGACAACTGTTCAGTGATGTCTCAGTGATCGCGAGGGTGAAAACTAGCAGCGATCACCGAATGGTTAGAAGCACACTGAACCTAAACGTTGTTGGAGAGCTCGTAATGAAGTCAATGCTCCGTCCCCTCGTGCTCTAGTCCAAAGTCCTGAAACCATTCAGCCTGACTTACGAAACCGTTTTGAGTGCCTGAAGACTGCAGTGCAGTGGACGATATGAATGACAAGCTCGAGGAAACTGTCCATGGTCGGAACTAAGTTTTGCAAGACTTGCTGCAGAAGAACACAAACTCTCCCACCACACTCTTAATCTCATGGCTGTTAGACAGGAAATGAGGCTGCAGTCTGCAACAGATTTGACAGCATACAGGCAACTGAACAGACAGATCTCCAAATGTATGCGGTAGATTTACGCAACTTCAATACAGCTTGCATTGAAGAAGCGATCGAGCGGAACCAAGGCCCCAAAGTCTTTGGCAGAGATCTGTCTGCCAGGAAGAGCCAACTGTCAAAGTTGAAGGCCGAGTGGCAGCATCTTTTCCGGGAGAACTGAGATTTTGAGTGAGATTGAGAGGTTCTATGGGCAGCTGTACACATCATCGTTGGAGCCACACGCAAGTGTGAGTAACGATCCAAGAGCAAGTGTTATTCGACACTATTCCGATGATATCCCAGACGTTAGTCTGAGCGAAATTAAAATGGCTCTTCAGCACCTTTAAAAACGGCAAGGCCCCAGGCGAAGATGGAATTACAGCGGAGCTTCTGAAAGCGGGTGGAAAACTGGTACTTAAAATCCTTCAGAAGCTCTTAATTCCGTCCTCCATGGTGGCACTACTCCAGAGGCGTGGAGCAGAAGTGCGGTCGTCGCGTTCGTATTGTTCTTCAAGACAGGCGACAAGACTCTCTTGAAGAACTACAGACCGATTTCCTTCTGAGCCGCGTCTACGTGCTGTTTCGAGAGTCATTACGAATCGTTTCGCACGCAAAGTCGACGACTTCCAGCCTCCCGAACAAGCCGATTTCCGAAGAGGCTTTAGTACCATAGACCACATACACACCTTTCGGCAAATTGTACAGAAGACAGAAGAGTACAATCTGCCACTTTGCCTTGCGTATGTGGACTATGAGAAAGCATTTGATTCCGTCGAAATTTGGTGGTGCTACAGTCCCTTCAGCGGTGCCAAGTTGACTGTCGGTATATCGAAGTGCTGAAGTGTTTGTTCAGCAGGGCTACGCATGCTTCCGAGATTCAGCATGGCTATCCGAGTACAGAATCAGAGTACGAAACCTATCCAACTGCAGAGAGCTGTAAGACAGGGTGACAGACAGGTGTAAGACGTTTCAAGCTACTGGACTGGAAAGGATACGGTATTAACATCAATGGCGAGTACACCACCACCTTCGATTTGCCGACGATATAGTTCTTATGGCAGAATCCCTGGAAGACCTAAGCACTATGCTCAATGACCTCAATAGTGTCTCCCAACGGATAGGTCTTGAGATGAACATGGACAAAACAAAGGTCATGTTTATATGTATACCTGGGATAAATAGTACTACTAAGTAAGTCCAACTTCGACCGAGAGATCAATCGACGGATTCAACTCGACTGGGCAGCGTTCGGGAAATTGCGACAAATCTTCTCGTCAGGTATACCTAAACACTTGAAAACGAGATTGTACAACCAGTGCGTGTTGCCAGTGATGACCTATGGAACTGAGACGTGGTCTTTCACTGCTGGCCGTATGAGGACGCTCAAGGTCGCTCAGCGAGCTATGGAGAGGACTATGTTCGGAGTTTCTCTGCATGATAAACTTAGAAATGAGGATATCCGCAGTAGAACCAGAGTAACTGACATAGCCCAACGGATTTGTAAGCTGAAGTGGCAATGGGCCATATAGCTCGAAGAACTGACAACTGATGGGGAAAAAGGTTCTCGAGTAGCAGCCTCGTTGTAGGCGACCCCACTAGATGGAGTGACGACCTGTTAAGACATGCAGGAAGTCAATAGATGCAGGTGACTCAGGACCGTGCTTTGTGGCATTCCTTGGGGGAGGCCTATTTCCAGCAGTGGACTTGTGAAGGTCTGTAATGATGATGATGATGATGAGGTGGCGCGCGTCATTCAACTTTGATGAATGTATTATCATTCCTAATTAAATAATATAAATCTTTCAAATCGAAACAGATATTTCCACAATTATTTCTTTTGCGGCAACAACGCGCCGGATATCAGGTAGTTTATAATAAAATTTTCTGCGAATTCGATTTTACAAAAGGTATAAGTTAATGTGACTCGTAAGTAAAAAAAAAATTATAATCTATGATACTTGAGTGCCTACTTCCAGCTATAACACACATTATTAATTATTCTCTGGACTCAGGTCAATACCCTTCTGCATGGAAAAAGGCTTTGTAATCTTCAAAAGTTTGCAATTATTGGCTAAGATTGATTAGGAAATCTCTGTCCTGTAATTTATAACGGAACTTTGATTCCATATTGTGGTTCCATAAAAATCTTGGCTTGTACATGGACAAAACTATGACCTGGAATTTGAAGATCTCTGAAGTAAGTCGTAAAGTTGTTGCCACCTTGCGTTCCCTTTATCGTCTTAAAATTTCCTACCTTTCAAAACCAAGCTTACTTTATTTCGGTTTACGTAAGTACGACCACATATCTTCCTATCGTTCAAAGCTTAAATGGCTACGTATACGTCAAAGGCGATGCTCTAGAATTTTACTTTAAACGATCCAAGGTCGCCTTCTTATCTTAAGGATAACTTTTATTTTCTTCAATCGATTGACGGTCGAACACCACGACAATCAAACCGTCTGAGGATAAGGTTTCCTCAGCATAGGTCTAATTTTTCAAGTCCTCTTTCACGATACAGGCTATACATCTTTGGAACACCCTTCCCAATAATATTAAGAATGGAACAAATAAAAACTCATTTAAATTACTTCTACGACAACATTACCTGAGGGCACTTACAAATTGACATTATAAAATAAATAAAATAAATAAAAAGCCTTTTATTTCTTCCAGAAATGTTAGTTTACAAAGTTACAAAGTTAATTAATTTGCTAGTATTAAAAATTATACAAAGAATTTTTGATATGTTAGTATTATAGTGGAATTATTCTGTAAGAACCTCTGCAGGTAAAGGCCTCCAAATTGAGCCAGTTTTCTGGATTGCGCTGTTTGTATCCAGTTTGGACCGCTATGCATTTAATTTCATCCTCCCATCTGTTGCGAGGTCTCCTTTTTCTTTTGCCCACTGGCCCTTCCATTCTGTCACTCTTTTGTCCACCTTTGATCTTGCAGGCGTGCTATGTGTCCGCCCACTTCCATTTTAATGTGAGAGCTTGTGCTTGTATGTCTTATTTTATTTATTATTTTTATGTTTAGCATACTCCGCTCCATTCCTCGTTGGCACGTTATAATTTTATTTATGATATTTTAGTTAAACTTCCATGTCTGACAAGCATAGGTCAGGCTTGGTATAAGGCAAGAATTCATAACCTTAGTCTTCAGTTTGATTGGCATGTTGCTCTTAAATATTTCTTTAAAGCTCCAGTACTTATTCCATGTTAGCTGCGCCCTGCGCTCAATCTCCTGGTAGTTGTTTAGTCTATTGAAGCTTCTTTGCTTACCTAGGTAAATGTATTTTTCGGTATATTGGATAGGCTCGTTATCGACGTATATTTGTACATTGGTGCTGTTGGTCATTACCATAGTTTTAGAGAGGTTCATTTCTAGCCCGGCGAGCTTGCTAGCTTTGTTCAGTGACTCTACCTGTTTCCTTTCTCTGATAACAGCACCAAGACGTCGGCAAAACGTAGGTGGCTTAAATACTTAGTTTTTACTTTTATACCGCATTCACTCCATTTAAGATTGCTTATTATTGATTCTAATGTGGCTATAAATAGTATAGGTGACAGTGGGTCCCCTGTCTTACGCCTCTCCTTACAGGAACCAAGAACCGGCTGTTTCTAATTTAACTCTACTTTTGCTCTTCATCTATATGCTTTTGATTACTCTTATATATTCGTTTTCCACATTTTGTGTTGCTAGAGTTTCCCAGATATAACTGTGTGACACCGAATGGAATGCTTTTTGTAGTCGATATATGCCAAGTATAATGGTCTACTTTTCTCTTGATATTTCTCGATGAGCAACTCGAGTGTGTGAATATGGTCGATGGTAGAGAAGCCTTTTCTGAACACTGCCTGTTCAACGGGTTGTCTTGTTTCTAATGTAGAGCTTATTTTTTGGTCAAGATTGTAGAAAATAGCTTATATGCACTCGGCAGCAGATTTATAGGTCTATAGTTCCCAATATCATTCAGGTTGTCTTTTTATACAGCAGAATTATATTAGATTCACACCATTGAGTGGGTGTCTCCAGATTTGAGGATAGAGTTGAATAAATTTGTAAAGGGTGTAGCTAGTATTGGGGCAGCTATCTTTAGAGTCTCGTTTGCTAAGTTGTCCGAGCCCGGGCTTTTGTCTAGTTTCAGTTTGTTCAATGCCTCAATGACATCATTTTCTTCAATTTGGGGTCTTATTAGTTTGTTTCGTCGCTGCTGTTATTTTGGTTCTCGTGGCTGGTGTCTTCTGGCTCTTTTGTGCTGTAGAGATCCTGTAGAACTCAGTCGCTATGCTGATGATGTCGCATCGGTTGTTTTTGGTTATTTCACCTCGTTTTAGCTCTTCGATCCAAGTTTTATTTGGTTTCAGCTCTTTGAATGCCTTTTTCGTGCTTCCAGTTTGGCGTATGTGTTTTTCAATAGTTTTATATCTGTAGTTGGCGTAGTCTTATTTTATGCATTTGTTGATAAGTTTGTAAAGCGCCGAGATTTCGTTCCTTGTTGCTCTAGTTTTATTTGAACTTTTTTGCAGGTCTTGTCTTCTTTTAAGAAGTTTTAATGTACGCTCCGAAAGTATTTTGTGGACTTTCTTTGGGTTTTGGGCTACTTGGGCGTTTTGCAAGCTTGAAGTGATGATTCTGATTAAGTTATCGTAATATTTCTGTACTTGGATAATAGTCTCGTCGAACATTTGATCTTTCGATATGTAGGAGTTTAGATATTCTTTGAACTTGGTGATTTCTTCCTCGCTTGTTATTGTGCTATGTTGACAGTTAGTAAACTTTGTTCTATTTTTTTGAAATACGTATCATAAGATATTGTAGCTCTTACTGGCCTGTGATCCGAGGGTAATTAATATTTAGTACTTCTATGTTTTAAACAGATGAGGTCGATTTGACAGCACAAAGTCGATTTCAGTTTTGTTGACTCCATCTGGTGAACGCCAGGTCCATTTATTTTTTGGTTTTCTTTTGAAGAAAGTGTTCAAAATTGACAGTTTGTTTTCACTGGCGTATTCGATTAGTCTTTGTCCTCTCATTTCTGATTCCATATCCGTGTGCTTTCGTGATTAAATGTTCCTCGTTTTTTGGTATCCCAATTTTAGCATTTAGGTCGCCCATCAGTATGAAGTCTTTGTATGCTAGTTCAATTGCCCTATTTACAGTCGCATAAAAGTTATCGATTTCATCATCGCTTTCTTGTGAAGTAGGGGCGTAGACTTGAATGAAGGATAAGCTGGTACTCTCGAATTTCAGGTTCAATATGGCTACTCTTTCAGAAAGTCCGAGGTAGCTTTCTATATTATTTTTAAGATGGCATTTAACTATAAAACCTATGCCATGCCGTCCAGGTGTGTGGCCTGTATAGCAGAAGATGAAGTTTTCATGCTCTTCGATTTTGTTTCAATGCGTCTTGTTTCAGCTAATCCTAATATGTCGTATTTAATTTCGTTCAGAGCTTCGTTTAGCTCTATCAAACGATCATATGATGAAAGTGTTTTGACGTTGTATGTCATAATGTATAACGTTTTTGTGGGTTGTTTCATTTTCAGAGGGTTGTTTGGAGGTTTTGGTCGTGATCTTCCACGGTGACCAATCGGCTTGGAAGATGAGTTTGGTGTTCTGATAGTGGTTGTTGTATGTTGACGTTGTGAGAGGAGGCGGTAATTGTTATATATTAACGTTATTATTTTGCTGCATATCTGATGGATTGTTCGTGTTCCTGTTAATCAGGTAATTCAGCATGCCCGGTTTTAAAATACTTTCCGATAGGCTTGAAGTTCTTCTTAGTTGTGTTTGTGATTTATTTTCTTGTTAGCCTGTGTATTTGTTTCGGCTCCTTTTGTGGTTTTGTTTTCAGGCGAAGTTGAAAGCATTCTTTTGTTATTCCAACTGTTTTGTTTTCATTTATGACAAGCTTGTCGTATTTTATTTTACAAAGTTTCCTTTTCCTTTCGATTTTGCTTGTTCTTGAAGCTCTTTCCTCTTCTCTAGAATATTTTGTGGAAATCTTCCGTTATGTAGTAACCGGTATTTTTAGTGCATTTCTATTTTTAAACAAATTAATTTTATGCCGAGTGTACAAAAAGTGACAATTACTGGTCAAGGTCTTTCCCTTTCTTGCCTATTCTTCTAACTTCTTGGATATCCTGCGGTCCAGTTCTTGAGAGAAATGTTCTTTGATAAAGTTCAATATGAGACTTTCTAGGTTAGAATATGATGTTTCCATTTCCTTTATTCCGAAAAAGACGATATTGTTTTTCTTGCCTGATTTTCTAGAAAATACAGTCGTTTTCTTGATTTTCACATTTTTCCTTAGATGCTCGTATTTTTCATTGAATAGTTTAAACTTGTCTTCCAATATGCAGTTTATATTTTGCGTAACTTTTCCGTCACTTTTTCCACTTTTTCTATTGCGGTTTCTGCTCATCTAAATCTCTTCGAATTTTTCGAAGCTCGTGTAAAATTTCCTCCATTTCTTAAGCTTTCCGAATTATTTTATAAATTATATTAGAAAATTGAAGCAATTGATATTGTTGCGCCACTATTAATGTCTTTTACATGGCAACACTAGCCACTAGCGCCCTCTAGTATCGAGTAGCAGAACTAGGAGAGTCAAGATCTTTCTAGAAATTTCGGGACCGATATGTACTCGAACATTCTAGATGTTTCACAGTAGAAGGTTCTGGAAAGTATCGAGGCGCTATATAAGGCCGGTATAGACCACGACCGAGGCAGTATTGAATTGGCGATACAAGCGAAGACATCGAAGCGATACAACTACGAACTTAAGCGATCTGTAGTAAAATTGTGTTTTGTTATGAGTGTGGTTTAAAGTGTAATTAGTGTTGTGTAATTAAAGAGTCAATTTTGGTAAAAAATCGGCAGTTTTAATTGTCTCGAACCCCAAGCTCGTAACAATTGGTGTCAGAAGTGGGATCACATCATGCCGATTTTACCAAAGGACGACACGGAGGTATCCGTTCCGTATCCGAGACGGACCAGAGACGATTTGGTAATGCAACGCCGCAAACGTCGGAGGCCAGCTGCCGACCACAGAGGCCGGCCCGTCAGCAGCTCCTGCATCTGCAGCACTTGACTTAGGTGCTCTGATGATGATGCTGCAGGAGCAGGCTCGCCGACAGGATGAACAGGCCCGCCGACAGGAGGAACAGGCCCGCCGACAGGAGGAACAGGCCCGTCGGTTTGAAGAGCAGCTGCAGCGTGGACAGGAGGAACAGGCCCGCCAACGGGAATAACAGATGCTCCTCATGAAGGACCTTCACGCTACCTTCGGGAAAGAGATAAGGGAGGTGAAGGATAAGGTTGCTCAACATGACAACCGCCTGTCGGAAGCTGAAACCCGAATCGACCAAGTGAACAATCGGGTTGACAACGTGATTGCTGACGTGAAGAAAACGCTGGACGACCTCAAACTTGGTGATGGAGTTACAGCCCCGTGGTAGCTACAATACCTTCGCTACGTGGATTCAAAGTGCCGCCGTTCGACGGGACTTCTTCCTGGTCGGCGTACAGAATCCAGTTCGAGGCTGTCGCGAAGACGAACGGCTGGAATAAAAGTCAGGCCATGACTGCTCTCACCCTAGGCTTGCGCGACCAGGCCTTAACTGTTCTGGAAGCTCTCGGTAAGGAAGTGACTTACGAGCGGCTCCTTGAGGCGTTGGAGGCGAGATATGGCGACGCTCACCTGGAACACGTCTTTCGTGCGCAGCTCAAAGATTGCGTGCAACGCAGCAACGAAAACCTGCAGCAGTGGGCCCTTGAGGTGGAAAAGCTGGTTCGAAAAGCATACCAGTCTGTACCTGCGCTCATTGTGTGGGAACCTGGTGCAGACATTCATCGACGGCATCCGCAACCTTGAAGTCAGAGCTGCCTGAGGCTCAGGCACCACGAGACGCTTAAGGACGCGTTAGCCCATTCACTGGAGGTGGAAGCCGTACGGCAGGATCATCGATCCCATCGCGTCAGGAGGTTGCAGCAGCTGCAGTTCGCGACTGCAAAGCGATACAGCCCTGGTGCTACGGCTGTGGGAAAGGGCCATCTTCGATCCAGCTGCCCTAAGCGAACTGTAGAAAGGGAGGTGATCGATCTCGAGAGGGTAGTGGCTAACAGCACCGCCCAGCAGCAGCAGGGAAACGAGTAAAGCCAGGACTGTGGGGCGGGTGCTGGCTGATGTTAAAAGAGCCCCAGGATTTCGATCTCACAAACCCATGATGGGAACAGCCTAATCATCAAAGGCGAGGTCAACGGAACGCCGTGTAAACTGACCATAGACACTGGAGCCTCTCGCACGGTTGTCAGTTCCCAACTTATAAGTCAGTTCCTTGGGGACTCCACAACCGAGAGCGCATTAATTTGGTAACAGCCACCGGTCAGCGCATACCCGTCCGTGAGAGAAGGAGATGGAGTTGAAGCTAGGCAACATGATCTACCTGCATAATGTCATCGTGGCTGATATAATGGACGACTGCATCCTGGGCCTAGACTTCATGAGGAAGAATTGTTGTGAGATCGATGTTAAGCAAGGTGTTTTGAAATGTGCACATGAGGAACTTTTCGTGGAAGGGCGATACTGGGGAATGTACAGCCTTAAGAAGATTGTTCTGCCGCCGAGATCGGAAACGATTGTGCCGGTTAGCCTTCCTCGAATCCTGGGCAAGCTCATCGTTGTGTACTCGTGGAAAGGGTGGACAATGACCTTCCGTGGAAAGTCGCTCGAACCTTGGTCAGAACCACTGACATCTCAGGAGTACGTGTGCTGAACCTTTGTGATCAGGAACAGATTATGGAAAAAGGCACACTGGTTGGTACTTGTGAGGAAGTGGATTGGTTGCGTAGGTGCCAATATCCATCGACTGGGACCCCCAGCAAGGATGCACAAACGAGGGTGACCACACTTTTAGAAGACTGTCGCAGCGTTCTCTCCCCGAATGAAGTGGTCAAGGCGAAGAAGTTGTTACTCAAGTACGCCGATGTTTTCTCGTCAAACGATGCTGACATAGGAAAGACTGGCTTAGTTCAACACAAAATAAACACAGGAGAAGAATTGCCTATCCGTCAGCGCCCAAGAAGATTGCCGGTAGCACGTGAAAAGGAAGTGGAAACCATGATTGAGGGAATGGTGAAGGATGGTGTTATTGAACCTTCATCTAGTCCATGGTGTTCACCTGTGGTGCTGGTAAAGAAGAAGGATGGCAGCATGCGGTTTTGTGTTGACTACCGCCGTCTGAACGACGTTACAAAGAAGGACAGCTATCCCTTGCCAAGAATTGATGACACGCTGGACATGCTTACAGGCGTAAAGTGGTTTAGCACACTGGACCTGAAAAGTGGCTACTGGCAGGTTGAAATTGACCCTAAGGACAAGGAGAAAACTGCATTCTCGACAGGAAAGGGTCTGTGGCAATTTAAAGTTATGCCGTTTGGATTGTGCAATGCTCCAGCAACGTTTGAAAGGTTGATGGAGCTTGTACTACCGGGTTAATTGGCGATGCCTGTCTGGTCTACTTGGATGACATCATCATCGTAGGCCGTACGTTTGAGGAACACCTTCAAAACCTGGAACGCGTGCTCATGAAGATTCAGAGTGCCAACCTCAAGTTGAGTCCGAAGAAATGTTCACTATTCAAACGGCAAGTTAGCTTTTGGGGTATGTAGTATCGGAAGAAGGTATCCGCATGGATCCGGAGAAAATTGCCGCTGTCAAGGATTGGCCGGTCCCAAAAGACAAGACGCAGGTTAGAGCATTTTTGGGTTTGTGCTCCTATTATCGGCGATTTGTGAAGAACTTTGCAGATATAGCCAAACCTCTGCACAAGCTAACCGAGGAGAAGCGACATTTCTGCTGGGATGAAAGTTGCGAGATCGCATTCCAGGAGCTCAAGGATCGTCTGTGCAAAACACCTATTTTGGGGTACCCTGATGCGGGCAAGGAATTTATAGTTGACACAGACGCAAGTGATATAGGACTTGGCGGTGTCTTGTCTCAACGGAATGGTGATCAAGAGGTTGTGATAGCATACTTCAGCAAGTCGTTGTCAAAGCCGGAAAGGAACTATTGTGTCACAAGACGGGAATTGCTTGCTGTGGTAAAGTCGTTGCAGCATTTTAGCAAATATCTTCTGGGGCGGAAATTTCACTTACGAACTGACCATGCTGCACTGAAATGGCTATTGCAGTTCAAAAATCCAGAAGGACAAGTTGCGAGATAGATTGAACTACTGCAGGAATACGACTTTGTGATCGAACATCGCAGCGAAATCTCATGGCAATGCAGATGCATTGTCAAGAAGACCTTGCCCTGAAGATTGCAAGCATTGTACTAGGCAAGAGGGTAAGGAAGTAGTATCTGTGAGGATGCTCAGGACAGACCAGCTCAGCAATGAGTGGAAGGACAGCCTACAACATGCACAGCAGGAAGATTCAGACATCAAGCCGATTCTGGAATGGATGAAGGCCAGTGCTCCTAAGCCGAAGTGGAGCGACGTCTCAGCGATGAGTTCGACCACGAAAAGCTATTGGGCCCAATGGGACAGCTTGCTGATTCAGGATGGAGTCCTGTGCCGTAAATGGGAAAATGGCCGGGGAGACAGTTGTCATTTGCAAATGGTTGTCCCTAAAGCTAAAGTACCGGATGTTCTACAGCTGTACCATAATGGTTGTTCAGGAGGCCACCTGGGAGTTAAACGAACTCTACTGAAGATCCGAGAACGGTTTTACTGGGTCCACTGTCGTAACGATGTCGAGGACTGATGTCGCATATGTACAAGTTGTGCGGCTGTAAAGGACCTCAAACTCGTAGTAGAGGTGCATTGAAATTGTACAATGTTGGTGCACCATGGGAGAGGATAGCCGTTGACGTTGCGGGGCCGTTTCCGGAAAGTGAAGTGGTAACAAGTATTTCATGGTTGTGATGGATTACTGCACTATGTGGCCAGAAGTCTTCGCCATTCCAAATCAAGAAGCTTCAACAGTTGCAGATAAACTAGTTCGTGAAGTCTTCTGTCGTTTTGGAGTACCTTTAGAGATTCACAGCGATCAAGGAAGGAATTTTGAGTCTCAAATATTCCAGGAAACTTGCCGAGTTATGGGTACTCATAAACAAGAACAACTTCTTACCACCCACAATCTGATGGAATGGTAGAACGATTTAATCAGACATTGGAGAGGTACCTAGCAAAAGTTGTGGAAAACGGCAACGAGACTGGGACAGGCACATACAACCGTTTTGTTGTCATATCGAAGCGCTGTTCACGAAAGTACATCAGTGACACCAGCTTTAGCAAATTTTGGAGAAATTACGGCTGCCTGCAGACCTGATCACCGAATACCACCTGATGCCCTGCAGTATAACTGATTATGCAAATGACTTGCGGAACAAAATGAATGACATTTATGAGCATTATGGGCCAATAATGCTCGGGACGAGCATGTCTTAGGAGGGGCAGTGTTGCGCGCCACTATTAATGTCTTTTACATGGCAACTAGTGGCTACTAGCGCCCTCTAGTATCGAGTAGCAGAACTAGGAGAGTCAAGATCTTTCTAGAAATTTCGGGACCGATATGTGCTCGAACATTCTAGATGTTTCCACAGTAGAAGGTTCTGGAAAGTATCGGAGGCGCTATATAAGGCCGGTATAGACCACGACCGAGGCAGTATTGAATTGGCGATACAAGCGAAGACTTCGAAGCGATACAACTACGAACTTAAGCGATCTGTAGTAAAATTGTGTTTTGTTATGAGTGCGGTTTAAAGTGTAATTAGTGTTGTGTAATTAAAGAGTCAATTTTGGTAAAAAATCGGCAGTTTTAATTGTCTCGAACCCCAAGCTCGTAACAATATGTTACTGCTAGCGCCCTCTTGAGTTCCTGTTCCGACTTGCAAGATAAGATGACATAAAATAACTAGCTCCTTGGCGGATCGATCGTAGATCGAAGATGTTTCGGACTTGTATTAGTGATACGGGTAGCTTTCTACAGATGTCGCTAATGCCTTTTGCAAATGTGCCACTCCCTTATTATTGCAAGTCACTCTTTGATATTGAAAAGTAGGATTATTTATATCTTTTATTTTTAGAAATACGATTGCCGGGATTATGAAAGCTCACAATGTACTTCAGTTTTAATTAGTCTTTCACTTCAAATGCATAATGTATGGGGATTGTCTGTATAAGCGCACAATATGAATAGTTCACAGTCAGAGTCATTTTCACTGTTTACATAGTTTTCACTCAATGTTAAACTTTATCCACAATTTATGATATAATTCACTTGTTTATTGCTTCTTTTGTCTTTTCCACTAAGTAAATGCTTTTATTTATTTTTGAGATCACTATTAGTACGGAGCCGAAGTAAACATTAGCACAATAGCGCCCTCTTGACATTATTATTTTTTAATTTTTATTTTTCTCTTCAAATATTTATTTATTTATATATTAATACGGATATTTATTTATGTATTTTATAAGCATGTATACATTACATATATGTATGTATGTATTATTGTATGTAAATATATGTTATATGTATGTATATTTAAATATATGTTATGTATGTATCTACTGTGTATATTATATTTTAATATATGTACACTTTATTTATGTACTATGTTTCGCACCTGCCTACAATTGTCTTTGGCACGCAGGGTTGACTGGCAGAGAATGCCATATGGTATTAAGTCCGCCCTATGTACCCTTTACGTTAAGGTGTTACATTTAAGTTTTAAATAAATAAATAAATAAGTTAATACGAGATAATCTGGATCATAAACATTTCTAACATTTCTTGTTCGTGTATCATTTAAAAATTAAACTTCATCTGCGGGCAGGGTTGTGTGACTTCTAAGGAAAGTTAGTTGTAGCTCGAAGGATTAGCGTTGGCCTTAATTTTTTTATATTCTCTATGATTCTCTAAATTTTTAAAAATATTAGGTAAATGTGTATGTAGTGGTTATGAATACTTTAAAAGGTTTTTAATCTCTAGTTCGATCCCCCAGGACGCCTTAACTAATTGATTATAGTGTCCTACAGACCGAATTTCGGTCACGACGGCCCGTCCCAACAAAGACTAACTATTAGCGCATAACAAGATTAAAGTGCCTGAGTGCACCAAGCACAGGTGTACTCTTATAGGCCGATGAGACGGCAACCCGACATGACTGTATAGAGATCAGGTGCAGAACCAACGGCTTTGCATATCCAGGCACAGGGATGAAACTCCGCCAACTTTCTGACTCCGGGCTGCAACTGAGTATTTCTTTACAGAAAAACCCAAAGGTGACTGGAACAGCAAGGTAGATAGTTTTCTAGTCCATTTGTGGAATGTATCCTATACACAGACACATTCCACAACTGGGCTACGGTACGTATACTTGTGCAATGTTCCGACATCAAGATTATATTTATTAATTCAAAAATAATTATAATGTCATATAATTTTCATAATCTATTTGCTTTTGCATATTTTTCACTTTTGTATCAAAATTTATTAATATTAGAATAAAAATGGCTAGCGAAGTATGCAGTAGTAGTAGTTATATATATTAGATATTAATATACTGAAACACTCATGAATACCCTCAAGCAGCTTGGCGTCAGAAATAGCTAAGAGAATAGTATTTACTATGACGGTATCTTGAACAAAAAGAGGCCACACAATCTAGTACTCATTCACTATAATCTATTGAAAATTCACAACTGAACATAGGTCTCTTCCATATATTACCACATATTGGTGATTTTGATATAGTGTCCACGCTTGGCAAGCGGATTGGCAGCTACAGTTTTTTACTATTTTCAGTAGTTATCAGAAGGATATTGCCGCCCATCTGTTTCAATTTCCTCTGTCGCCTCTTACGGCACCTACAGGATAATACGGGGCAGTATATATTCTTACGCCACCACTACACAACAAACATACACTAAGATTGACATTCAACCTAGAATAACAATCATCATCATCATTACAGCCCTTCACAAGTCCACTGCTGAACATAGGCCTCCCCCAAGGAATGCCACAAAAGACAGTCCTGAGCAACCTGCACCCATGGAATTATAGTCATCATATATAGACATCTAGTGGGGGATGCCCTATATTTCGCCTGCCGGTACGAGGCTGCCACTCGAGAACCTTTCTTAGAGCATAGCCCCCATAACTCGATGAGCGACTTTGAACTTCGTCGTATGGCCAGCAGTGAAGTTCCCCGTCTCAGATCCATAAGTCATCACTGGCAACACCCACTGGTTGTACAATATTGTTTTGAGGTTTTGAGGTATGCCTGACGAGAAGATGTGCCGTAATCTCCCGAATGCTGCCCAGCTGAGTTGAATCCTTCGATTGACCTCTCGGTTGAAGTTGGACTTACCTAGTCGTACTATTTGTCCAGGTATTGTCGTTAAAAACTTTGAGCTGAGTGCTCCCAACAATTACCGGCATAAGTGTGACATGGACGTTACATATGACATAAGGATTATATCGTCAGCAAATCGAAGGTGAGTAATGTACTCGCCATTGACGTTAATACCGTATCCTTTTTAGTCCAGTAGCTTGAAAACGTCTACCAAGAGTCTGAAGAGTTTCGGGGATATAACGTCACTTTGTCTTACACCTCTCTGCAGTTGGATAGGTTTCGCACTGTGGTTCTGTACTCGGATAGCTATCGTAGCCCTAATTTACTGTGTACAAACACTTCAGCACTTCGACATACCGACAGTCAACTTGGCACCGCTGTAGGGACTGCAGCACCGCCCAAATTTTGACGGAATCGAAGGCTTTATCATAGTCCACATACGCAAGATAAAATGGCAGATTGTGTACCCTTCGGTCTTCTGTACAATTTGACGAAGGGTATGTATGTGGTCTATGGTGCTATAGTCTTTTAGGAATCCGGCTTGTTCGGGAGGCTAGAAGTCGTCGAGTCTGCGTGCGAGACTACTCGTAATGACTCTCCGAATCGTAATGACTCTCCGATTCGTAATGACTCTCTACCTAGAATATCAACCTAAAACTTTTTCTTTTTCTTCTTCAGCGGGTAAAAGTCTTACGAGATGAAATAAAATGGTGGATTCCCTTACACCGCCGCCGTAATATAAAATTCAATTGCTACAATAGTAGTCAACTGGTTTTATTGAAGAAATATTGTTATTTAAATCGCTTACTTCCTATTTTATTACATTTTAAAGTTAAAATGAAATTTTAATACCGGTTATCATATTAGGCTATATCATAACTCCCAGGATTTTATGGCTCTGCCGTCACTTCAAGTAATAAATTTGGATTAACTGTATGAACTCAGACTTGCCTTTTATTTTCAGTATGGGATAAATTGTAATATTATTTTTAAGCTGTGGTTCTCAGGGATAAACGCACGCCTTAATTTCATAGTACGGGAGCATTCATCGGCTCGACTGGGGAAAAATCACGCTCTCCAGAATATCAGTGTAAGATAGCAAGGCTGGCAAGCTCAAGGCTGCTAACTTTCATATAGTAGGTGTAGAGAACCGAAGACTCTTTTTTACTGGAAATGAAGACTAAGTAACTAAGTTTCACTTAGTCGTCAGAAATGACAACGCATATGTATTTTGATATTAATAGAAAATAGATGGAGATGTCTATGAACCAAAACATCCACTTACCATCAGGTGGACTTGTGACTCTTTTGTCACCCTTATTCTTTAAAAATATTGAGTTTAATCACCGTTGCGCCGGCTCAATGTTAAGATTTTAAGTGCTGGTTTATATGAGTGACGTGCTCGGTGCATGTCTGAGATTAAAATTTATATTATGACAGCTAAATAATTCTTAACTACCTACATAAAATGTACCTCTTTAGTATAAATTTGTCGGAGCGTACAATCTTATTCCCCGATATACTTTTTTATGAAACACCAGTGGTATTTTGTTCCCTTTAGTCTCTAGTTTATTTTTTGGAAAATTCACAATATTCCATTCACTTTTGCATTGTTCAATGTACCAAGAAGGAATATTATCTGAAAACTTTATTCTTTATATATAAATTCTGAATTTTATATTCGTTCTTTCTTATCTTATCATTTTATTTGAGATTAATCTGTTATAGGAAAAATATGAATGATTTTAATTTCATTGTATATTTCAATGATACTCTTAATCCAATAATATATTACCAAACATAATGTTATGCTAACTCTGACGGGAATCCTAATTTTACTTGATCATTAGCGCCAATGTGCTATTGTAGTAATATATAATATTCACTTATAACTTGCATTTTAATTTTGAAACAGCCTTAATTTAAATGTTGGATTGTAAGCACAAAAATTTGATGCCATTCACTCACAATTTATAACCTTTTACTTTATTTTAAAAATAAATCATAAAATAATACAGACAGAAATAAAGGAAAGGTCTCTGAGGACAACAGGCTATTAAAAATAATATTTTTCATTTGACAAAGCAACGTTGGTTCGCGATACATCTCGTTTAAGCATTCAATTATCAAGGAGGAAGAGAAATGTTGGAAGAAATATACAGTAACCACGTTTACAATGAAAAAAAAAACCTTATTGGTTCTCTGCTTATTTTACGATGATATATATGATATTATTTTGGTTGATTAAAACCGGAACAAATGCCAATGCACTGGAGCTTTGTTGGTTTAAGCAGTAATTATGGATACTTACTTAGTATGCCTGAGTTGCAGTTCAACTCATGGTTCAAGTTACTAAACCAGAGCTGCTAAATGATTGCAGTCATTTCATAAACCAACTCATTTTGTACCAACTTCCAGCTTTATATAAAGTAACTAGCGTTGATTCCACATGATAAGTCGGTGAGTGCACAATCTATCTTTATATTATTCAAATAGGTATGATGCCATGACAGATCGTCTTCAAATAAAATGTCGTTAATCGAGTGATACGAGGCGTTTAATTTAAAAAATAAGTTTAATATTGGTCTAATATTTATTTATCAAATCAGACGTTAACATTTTAATTAAGCTTAAGTTTCAAAACTATTCGTTCTTAACAATACAACAGATAAACATATTTGTAAGTCACTCCTATAGACTCGACTTTCAAAAGCGACCAGAAATGAAATGAATAAAAAATAACAGCACAGTTACACTCTTTATTCCCTAACTCTCATAATCCGAATGACAGTGGGGAATAAACTATTCGTGGCAATTATTTCGTAGCAATGGGTAAGAATCCGGAAAGAAATCAGGCGCGAGAGCAACAGCTTTACGTGCTTTCTGAGGCATGGGGGTAAAACACCGTCAACTTCTTGAATCCGGGCTGCTCCTAAAATGTCTTGTCAGAAAAATTCAATAACTGTTTGTCGTTTCAACCTGGGATTTGAAAGGTCAAATGATCAGCAGCCGCATTTACGAGCATTAGACCATCGAAGCAATTAAATTAAATCATATTAGTTAGCAGTCAATTCCTTTGATAATACTTACTATGTTCAGATAAGTTCTCTCCGTGGTTGCATAAAGGTCCCAAAATGCCATACATTTTTTTTAATAACCGAAGTCTAAGAGCCAGTGAGCGGCAGACTTACGGTATGTCAATAAACTTCACGTTTTTTTCAGTTAATCCCTATACCTGAGGTAAATGAAATGGGGACTCTCTAGTTTGACCGGTAGTTGATATAAACACGCTCAGGTGTGAAAGGTGTAAAAAAATGACCCAAAAAAATGTGAAAGTAATAAATCTACCGCTTTGACATCTTGAAATATTCAATAAAAGTTACTGAACAATACCATTGGCCGATTGGCAGACACCTATGGCGGTTCCAAGGCCATGGCAGATAGGTTGACAAGTACAATTTTTTCTTTATAATTTACGTTATTTCAATAAAGCTGCAATTAATATATGTTGTTGACATTATTATTTAAAACATATATTTTGCATGGCAAACATATATTGAGGTTCTATCAAGCAAGCAGACAACGAACTTCAGTGGCGTCCATAAGCGCGTATTATATAGCACTCGCTCTAAATTAAATTAGATTAAATTAAAATTTCTATTACATTAATTAAAGTACTTGTTTTCAACTCTATACTGCAACCTTGAACAATATTGACAGCGTTTTAAAAGTACATACCTACATTGAATAAAACTATTTTTTTTTTCGGGTGTTTTGCAGCACCCATGGTCACGGGTAATTAAAACTAAACCCAAGGATACTATTATTTATTACGTACGATAATAGTACAAAAGTAGTAATACTAAATAAGTACGTATAATTAAAAACATTTTTAATTTTAATTATTTTTAATTATTATATAGTATGTACGGCATATAATAATTAAAAAATATTTTTTAGTTATAATTCTTCTTAATTATTACTAGCAAGTACGTCTTACAGTAACTTATAATTTAAAAAAAAAAATCGGATGACTACTATCACTCCTGATGTGACGTGGATATAGCTGAAAATGATAAAGCTCTCTGAATTAGCTTAACGAAAGCCTATTCACTTTTACCTACATTTTAATCAAATAAAAAGACAGGTGCTTGGAAATTATTCAAAGCATCTGTCTTTTCTGCTCGAACCGAGCGCAGCGAGGTGAAGTGATACAAAACCCCCAATTCTAACCTACTGTCCATGAGGAAAGCAATCTTTCCATAACTCAAGTCCAAATATTTGTATGTTTGGCCTTGGGATTTGTTGATGGTGATGGTGAAAGATTTTTTTATTGGACAATGTTGTGCGCTTATATTGAAAAAGTTAATCTTTGGAGATAATGGGAATGCGGTGAAATGAGCTATATGACCTGCCGTTGGTCCTGTAAGAATAATACTCTCTATCACATTATTTCGTAGCGATTTTACTTAGAGTCTAGTTCCTTTGTACAGATAAGGCGGATTTTGGTTTCGCAATAAAATTACTGGAACACCGACTAAGGTATGAGATGGAAGTCCTGAAGGGAAATTAAGGAATTCTATCTAATTCGGTACCAAATGATTTATATATATATATATATATATATATATTTGATCACCTGGTATTCCTTCTATTTTAGTATTTGTTCGTACCGGAGCACCTCGCGCACCGACGTCCCAGCCACCATAATTATTTTTTTGCGCGAGAGTTTTTATATAAAAACGGTAACTGGGAGTTACCTATCCTTAAAAAATAGACAAATGCTGATGCGGACTATTTTTATAAATTTTCAAAAGGAACAATTCAGATATGCATTAATTTCGTGCCAATTTAACATTTAATGACGAATCGCACGCCATCGAAGCTCTCAAGAGGCTCGAATTTTTGCGACTCAGTTGACGAATACCATCATAAATTTTGGCCATAATTTACATATAAATATTATATTATATAGACTATATCCATCTGGCGTAATGTACCTTTCTGGAAATAACATTTCACATATATACAAACTTACAAAATTCGCACTCTCTCTTTTTAACATTAGTACAGATATATAGATTGTTAACAAATAACTTTTTTTATTATAAGTAAACAAAAGTACATTTATGAAGCATGATATTTGAGATCTTTCTTATTACGTTATGCTATTTTATTTTTCTCCTTGTTAACAAACAGTAGTCTGATAAACACACAATGCCTGATAGCTGCAGGCTAAGTATAACAATATTTTTTCATTAATGAAACAAATGTCGGAAACGATAATGTTATGTTTCATTTAATATCCGAGTGTAAGGGAATAGGAAACAATGAATGGAAAGAACAAATGTTTTTATTTAATATGAGAATATTTTTAACTCTTAATTGTTAGCTCAGGGGTAAGCGCTCGCCCTAAATTGAACAGGATCCGACTCCCAAGGGACTAATGAAATTATTAATTGCAATTTTAAAAACCGATTTACCACGTACTCGGCGACGAAGAAAAACTTCGTAAAAAAACAGAAATGTCTAAAATTAAAAAAAAGATATTTCAGAGACATTGTTGTGTGTTATACCCCGTGTAGTGGCGGGTAAGAATACCCACTACCGCATATCTTCCCGTAGGTGTCGTAAGAGGCGACAGAAGGAAACTGAGGCAGAAGATGGGCAGCAGCATCTTTCTGATAAAAGCAAAAAGCAATAAAAAAACTGCGGTTGCCAACCCGCTCGCCAAGCGTGGCAACTATGGCAATATACTCCCCATGAGCAATGATACTAATAAAAGGCCCCCAGTCCCCGGCGACCCCGCTATTCCTGGCTACGGTGGCGACCATGGTAACGGCGGGGCAGTGAGTGCTAAGAATCTACGGTGGAGGTTCGGTTGCCACCTACGACGACTCGACCTGGCGACTTATAAAGCACGCACCCTGAGGACTGACGAGAAGATCCTGGAGCTGGAAGAAGATATAGACAAGTTGCGCTGGCATATTATAGGATTATCCGAGGTCCGAAGAGAGGGGGAGGACACGGTAATCCTCGAATCCGGCAACTTGTTCTATCACTGGGAGGGCCACCATCTGTCCTAAGGAGGTGCCGGATTTATCGTCCACAAGTCTCACGTTAACAACGTTGTAAAGATCGGAAGTGTGTCGACGAGGGTTGCTTACCTTATACACAGAATCACCAAACGGTATTCGCTGAAGGTCATACAGGTTTACGCGCCAACCTCGGCACATCCCGATGAGGAGGTGGAGGAAATGTATGAGGATATCTCTAAACCCATGCATTCCTCCAAAAACCACTATACGGTGTTAATGGGAGACTTCAACGTAAAACTAGGCACAAGAGAGAACGGTGAGCTGAAAGTAGGGAAATTCGGATTAGGGCAACGGAAACCAAGGGGCCAGCAGCTGGCCGACTTTTTGGATAAAGAGGGACTCTTTATGATGAACTCTTTCTTGAAGAAGCGGCCCCACAGAAAATGAACCTGGTCAAGCCCCGACGGTTCGACTAAAAATGAGATTGACTTCATTATGACGACCAGACGACAACTGTTCAGTGATATCTCAGTGATCGCGAGGGTGAAAACCGGCAGCGAGAGGCACACTGAACCTAAACGTTAAGATGGAGAGGTCACGTCTAATGAAGTCAAAATATCGAAGTGCTGAAGTGTTTGTACAGTAGGGCTACGATGGCTATCCGAGTACAGAACCAGAGTACGAAACCTATCCAACTGCAGAGATGTGTAAGACAGGGTGACGTAATATCCCCGAAACTCTTCACCGCTGCGTTGGAAGACGTTTTCAAGCTACTGGACTGGAAAGGATACGGTATTAACGTCAATGGCGAGTACAACACTCACCTTTACGTGGTAGAGCCATGCTGCAGCTATATTAGTAGTATAGTTGTATTACGAATGGGTCGGCTCGACCGGGGAAGGACCACGCTCTCACAGAATACCAGCGTAAAATAGCAGCTTAACACTGCTGTGTTTCGTATGGTGAGTGTAGAGAACCGGAGACCCTTTTTACTGGAAAAGAGGCATTCCATCTTAGTCCTCACGGGTGACAACGCATCTGCATTTTCATTCTTTATTGAGATAGATGTAGATGTCTATGGGTCACAGCAACCACTTACCATCAGGTGGACTGTGTGCTCGTTTGTCACCCTAACCTATAAAAAAAAAACCTTCGATTTGCTGACAATAGGACCTAAGCACTATGCTGAATGACCTCAATAGTGTCTCCTAACGGATAGGTCTTAAAATGAACACGGACAAAACAAAGATCTTGTGTAACGCCCATGTCACGCCTATGCCGGTAGTTGTTGGGAGCACTAAGCTCGAAGTTGTTGACGAACATGTTTACCTGGGACAACTAGTCCGACTAGGTAAGTCCAACTTTGACCGAGAGGTCAATCGACGGATTCAACTTGGCTGGGCAGCGTTCGGGAGATTACAGACATACCTCAAAACCTTAAAACTATATTATACAACTAGTGCGTGTTGCCAGTGATGACCTATGTATCTGAGACGTGGTCCTTCACTGCTGGCCGTATGAGGAAGCTCAAAGTCGCTCAGCGAGCTATGGAGAGGGCTATGCTCGGCGTTTCTCTGCATGATAGACTTAAAAACGAGGTTATCCGAAGTAGGACCAGAGAGACCGACATAGCCCAAAGAATTAGTATGCTGAAGTGGCAATGGGCCGGCCATATAGCTCGAAGAACCAACAACCAATGGGGAAGAAAGGTTCTCGAGTGGCAGCCTCGTACCGCCAGGGGTAAGACATGCAGGAAGTCAATGGATGCAGGTGGCTCGGGACCGTACTTTGTGGCATTCCTTGGGGGAGGCCTATGTTCAGCAGTGGACTTATGAAAGGCTGTAATGATGATGAAGATAATGATTGTTGTGTAGTCCGCCAATACGCTATGTGGCAGCACAACGGAAAATACCTTACCCCAAAACCCTATTAGAAATGAGAGGACTCCTGTGTCGTTAAGTTAACACAAGAGAGTTGCCTTTTTTATTTTACGCCTTGTCAATTAAATCATCATCATTACAGGATATCAAAAGTTCACTGCACTTGCAATATTTATTTATTATTTTGAGTTGATATCAGGAAAGATGCTGCTGCCCATCGCCTGTTTCAGTTTTCATATGTCGCCTCTTCTTAAAAAAAATATATTTAAAAAAAATATTTTGACTTTGACTGTGATTTTGACTTTATTAAATGATATTAATGCTAGTATAGAGCATAATTCTTAAAATTAAGTTAATATTACCATTATTATAATAATATTGACTCATTTAGCACAGTTCTAAGAGCTTTCATATTATTACAGCCGACAATACGAGCAAAGAATTTCTCTGGGATATTTCATATCAAAAATAAAACATACACAATCTATTACAGACGCATACACACATACAGACACAAATGCATTATATTTTATTAATGAGAGGCAATATTCAAATAAAAATAAAAAGTTATAAAAATATTTTATTAAAAATAAATAAATTCATCATTTTGGCGGCAAGATAGCTTCTGGAGTTAAGAGTTATGACTACGACAATAGACTCAAACTCTTCTACAAGGAACTCTATCAATAAGTCTTAGTAATAAGTAGCGTCAGCAATGAAATTTTTAGTTGGCATTCTAGTTTTAATCATATGCATTAACGCTAAATAACTATAAATTGATTTTTCATTCATGTATTTTTTTAAACTCTCTTAAAAATACACGTTTTCATTTCCTCATAATGGGAAATTTGACAAATCATTTCCTCTCGTAGGTATAGTAAACTTTACTTATACTTTAAAATTAAGAGCTCTGACTTTCTCTTTTACAATAAAAGTGTTTGTTTGTTTGATGGTATAAGGTAAAATGCGGTTGACGATGCCATGTACGAAAAACAATTGCTTGTATTCATGATTCAGCAAACGGATTCAGCGCTCAGCATTTGTCAAAGGTCTTAGTTCTCATCACTTAGCCGACAAAAAGAAACATAGAGCAATATAGTATTGTCAGACTGTTTGTTTATTTGTAAAAAGAACATGGTTCTTCCTAATCAATGCCTTCGAATTCTTCAGTTATAAGCGTAGATTCTTTTAATTAATTTGGCATTGATTTCTTTTAAGTTAATCGTGAAACATAAGGTTGTTTCCATTTTAAGATAGAATTGATTTACTGATAAACCGTATTTAAAATCAGAACTAATATTTTTAGTTTGTAATAAAAAACACTTTCTGTTACTCATCAAACTAAAATTATGACAAATCAATAATAGTCAGGCCTTCTTTACACGAGAGTTTTGACTGACAAATTTTTTTCGTATCATTCACTCAGTGCTTACAATGTATTTTTACTAATGCCAATAATAGCAAAACATGCTCTAATTTACGAACTAAATCAGATTATTATCTAGGCTACATGAAATATTGGGACAACAGTCGGGATACGGCCGGCTGAGATCGGTATCTGTGAGATGACAATGTGGATCGTCTGTGTACGCTACACCGCATCTGTAAAAGAAGACATTAATTAGTTCCAAACATAATGATTTATTGATGAATATGACATTTTTAGAAAAAAGGGGATTTTTAAATAATCAGAATAACGGGCGATGACATTCGATATCACGGTATGACGGATGACGAATGACTCCACAGCGCAGTGTCTTGGCATTGAGATGCAGCACTGAGGGCCATGGATTCGAATCACGTAGGTCTGAATGTTTGTCCTTGTGCAAATTATGTTTGTAAACTGCCTCCACGATACATGAGAAAATCCTAGTGTGGGAGTTATGTTACTTAAAAAAATAGAAAAAAATATAGAGGGTGAAACAACGCCAACTTCCTAACTCTAGGCTAAAAAACAGCATAGCAACAAAAATAAATAATATAATTTTCACATAAAATTTAGCTTCTAAAGTCGGTGCTAAGACCAATCTATTCTGCAGTTTCCGATCAATCGGTGAATATAGAAAGTCCATTTTTTTTAACTCCATTATCCTTACCGTTACAGCCTATTAAAGTCCACTTACTTAACATAGGCTTCCCTCCGGATTTTTTTCCCTCCGTCTTCTATTACGACACCCACAGAACGATATGGGATGGTATATATTCTTACACCTTCAATTTACAACAGTACTGCTTATTAACTGCTATTTTGATTTTGTGATATGTATTTTTAATTTTAACTATAGTTTCATTTGTTAAAGAGGTGCCTTAATGTTTACTTTAATATTTAGATCTAGCGGTCCACCCCGGCTCTTAAATATTATGTAGGTTTATTTACTTTAAAACTTCGTGGTATACCACAGTAGACTGCCAAAGGAATCATTTTGGCGCGCGAGCTTTTTTATATAAAAACAGTTATTGTGAGTTATCCTTAGAAGGTTGTTACGTATACTGTCGCGGTCTCTTTTGTTTAAGTTTTCAAGAGGAACAATTGAGCCATACATTATTTTCGTGCCACTTTAACTGTTGACGAAGCGCACGCCATGGAAGCTCTCAAGAGGTACGACTTTATCAGACTTAGTTGACAAATATCATCATAACTTTTGGCCATAATTTATATATAAATATAATATTATATTGACTATGTCCATCTGGTGTAATGTACCTTTCTGGAAATTACCCTTTACATATATACAAACTTATAAAATTCGCACTGTCTCTTTATAATATTTGTACAAATACATAGATTGTTAACAAATAACTTTTTTTATTATGAGTAAACAAAAATACTTTTATGAAGCGTGATATTTGAGATCTTTCTTACTACGAGAGCCTATTATTACGTCATGCTATTTTATTTTTCTCCTTGTTAACAAACTGTAGACTTAATTCTGATAAAACACACAATGCTTGATAGCTGCACGATAAGTATAACAATAATTAAATAAACAAAATTAATTTTTCACTAATAAAACAAATGTTGGAAATGATAATGTTACGTTTTATTTAATATCTGAGCGTAAGGGAATAGGAAACAATAAATGGAAAGAACGGATATTTTTGTTTCATATGAGAACCTTTTAGACTGTTGATTGTTAGCTCAGCGGTAAGCGATCGCCCTAAATTTCACAGTATAACCCAGGTCCGACTGCCATAGCACTAATTAAATTATTATGCTATTTTAAATGCTGATTTACTACGTACTTGGTGAAAAAACGTAAATGTTTAAAAAAATTTCTTTAGAAAATATTAAACAATAAAGAAGCAAAACAGACAATGGCAAGCGGCTCACTTTAAAGTAAAGCTCCGGTCTACCTTAGCGCCTCGGGGCCTGGTAACATTGTAGTAGCTAGTAGTAGCATAGTAACTGATAGTAGCAGCTAGTAACCAGTGATAACAAAAGCAGATAGTACTAGTAGTAGTAAGTTACTACCGAACAACTTGATGAAATAGTCAACTGAAAAAATCATCTGAAGAATATAGTGAGCAATCGATAGTGAACAACCGATATAGAAAAACAGTAGTTGAACAACCATATTCAACAGCCGTAGTCGATAACCAATAGTCAGAAGATTTCGGCCGAACAGTAGTAATATTGACTCATTTAGCACAGTTCTGAGAGCTTTCACTTTACTACAGCCGACTAGACTAGCAAAGAATTTTTCCGGGAAAACACACACACACACACACACACACACACACACACACACACACACACACACAAATACATTATATTTTATTATGGAGAGGCAATATTCAAATAAAAATAAAACTATAAAAAGATTTCATTAAAAATAAATAACTTCAAAAATTTGGCGGCAGTTATGACTACGACAATAGACTCAATCTCTTCTACAAGGAACTCTATCAATAATTCTTAGTAATAAATAGCATCAATGATGGAACTTTGTGTTGGCATTCTAGTTTTAATCATATGTATGATGATGCTGAAATGCTAAATAACTATACATTGATTTCTCATTCACGCATTTTTTGAAACTCCCTTAAAAATACACGTTTTCATTTCCTCATAATGGTAAGATTGACAAATCATTGCCTTCCGTAGGTATTGTAAGCTTTACTTATACGAACTCTGACTTTCTCTTTTACAGTAAATTTTTTTTGTTGCTTGGTGTATAAGGTAAAATGCGGGTGACGAGCCCAAGTCCGAAGACCAATTGCCTGTATCCACGCTTCAGCAAAAGTATTCAGCGGTCAGTATTTGTCAAATATATGTCTTAGTTCTCATTAACTCCCCAACAAAAAGAATCAAAGAGCAATATTTTGTTGTGATGTTTCTTTATTTGTAAAAAAAACATGGTCCTTTCTAATCAATACCATCGCGTTCTTCAGTTATAAGAGTGGATTATTTCAATTAATTTGGCATTGATTTGTTTTAAATTAATTATGAAACATAAGGTTGTTTTCGATTTAAGATAGAATTGATTTACTGATAAACTGTATTTAAAATCAGAACTACTATTTTTAGTTTGTAATAAAAAACACTTTCTTTTACTCATCAAACTAAAATTTTGACAAATCCATAATAGTCAGGCTTTCTTTAATCGAAAGTTTTGACTGACAATATTGAAAAAAATCTAATTCTTTTTTTGGAATCATTCACTCAGCCCTTATCATGTATTTCTACTAATGCCAACAATACCAAAACGTGCTCTAATTTACGAACTAAATCAGATTATTATCTCAGTCACATTTAAAATTAGAACAACAGTCGGAGTACGGCAGAGTGAGATCGGCATCTGTGAGATGACAATGTGGATCGTCTGTCTGGCGTTTTCCGCATCTCAAAGAATACTCATTAATTCGTTCCAAACATGATGATTTGTTGATGAATGTGACATTTTTTGAAAAAAGGGTATTTTCAAATGATCTGAATAACGGGTGATCACATTCGATGTCACCATATAACGGCTGACGAATAACTCCATGGCGCAGTGGCTTAGCGTTGAGATGCGGCACTGAGGGCCGTGTATTCGAATCACGTACGTCTGGATGTTTGTCCTTGTGAAATTTATGTATGTAAATCCACGATACAAGAGAAAATTCTAGTGTTTATGTAAAATTCTAACGTATTTTGAAAATTAAACTTATAAATAAAAATAAATAAATGGTAAGACGATATTCAGTTAAATAATTCCCAGACATTTTTGTTCGTATTAGCAATTGTCCTTATTTGCTCCTATTAGATGTTCGAGTTTGTTATAATATGTCCTCTATACCGAACTTTGAGCAAGGCAGTCATTCTTTACGGAGACTGGCCATCTGCGCAGGACAAGATTAAAGCAGGATTTTCAGCAGATTATTTTTACAGGCCGATGAAGTAATTGACAAAGTTACTTTCACGTCGCTTATCGCTAGGCGTATGTCAAAAGGGTCAGGGAACTATGCCAATAGCAAAATAATATTGACAAACAAAGAGACGTTGCGACATAGTTAAGCTAAGGGCACGCAACTGATAATAACTGACTTTGCCATGAGAATTATTATTTTACACTAGGTTTTCCGCCTGTATCGTGGTGGCAGTTTACAAACATAAATTGGGTAAGAAGAAACATCCAGACCCGGAACAATTATTTGCAGGCCATACAAACCCTATCCCCGCCGGCAACAATGAAATTGTTAATTGCAATTTTGAGTGCTGATTTACCACGTGCTCGGCGGTGAAGGAAAACATCGTGAGGAAACCTGCATGTCGGAGAAATAAGAAAAAAAAATTTCGAAGACATGTGAAGTTCGCCAACACGCATTTAGGCAGCGTGGCGGATATTTCCTTGCCCTAAACCCTCTCAGAAATGAGAGAAGGCCTGTGCCCAGCAGTGAGACGTGTATATAGGCTGTAACTTTAACTTTAACGTACAAACCCTATATTGTTTACGCTTACGCAAAAAAAATTACTTACTCGGATGCAATATCAGTGATTACATAGGCAATTTCTAAAAAAATTTGGATATTACTAGGTGATGGACAATTTTTTTTGTCTAGGAATCTGTCTGGGTGGGTACTATCCTCTTACTTACTGCCGCTGAACAGCAGTGCCTGTATTGCTACGCTCCGGTCAGAATTACATAAATTTATTTTTATTAATATCATTTTAATTACAGGCTGTGAGGCACTTCATCTTAGTCCTCAGAGGTGACAACTGCAGGTATCCATGGACTTCAGTAGCCATTTACCATCAGTTGGACTGTAAATTCGTTGCTAAATTTATTTTTATAAAAATAAATATTTCGTCCTAAACTGACGCAATTTCTAGCTTCTGAGCTATAGAAATAGGTTAGAGCGTGAATAAATTCTAAGCGGATAAGGAACCCTTTATTCCAGCAAAACCGTAATACCAATCATATTCCAAACGAAATCGGTGTTGGCGCAATTGTGTCATTAAAATAAGCAGTTCAAACTTTCGGTAGTTTTTGGAAATTGTTGCAGCAGTTAAAACCTTTCCAACACTACAACAAATTATTAACTTTGGTAGAGATAAGCGCCCGCTGTAAATTCACAGTACGCAAGCAACCCGTGTTCGGTCCCCGCCGGCACCAGTGAAATCGTTAATTGCAATTTTAAATGCCGATTTATCAAGTGTTCAGCGATGAACGAAAGCTGCCTAAAAGTGATGTTTGAGAAATAAAAAAAAATATTTCGGATATATGTGAAGTCTGCCAACTGAAAATGGCGCATCCTCAGGCATCCCGAGGATGCCTCGTGTAGAGGCGAAACACATGTCAACGGTGGTGTGTCTTTCTTAGTGTAGTGGTGTTAGGATAAGTGGTGCTGGGATTAGTGGTGAGAGGGTTAGTGCACCCAATCGAGTGAAGGACGACGGGAGGTGCTCTTCAAACTAGGTAAAACACATCTTTGCATTTAATTAAGCGGATATAAGCAAATGAATTTTTAACAATTTTAATGTAATAGATTGCCGTAATGTAACGCCTGATTATATCAATTACAAGCACTTTTATTGAGGCAAACTCATACAACAAGTATGTTAAATACTCGGCCGTGATGTCGTCGATTTATCATTATCATTACAGCCCTTCAAAAGTCCCCCTAAGAATGCCTCAAAGCCACCTGCATCTATCGACTTCCTGCATGTCTTACCAGGTAGTCACTCCATCTAGTGAGTGGTCTACCGATACGAGGCTAACACTCGAGAAACTTCCTTCGCCATCGGTAGTCGGTTCTTCGAGCTATATGACCGGCCCATTGCCACTTCAGCTTACTAATCCGTTGGGCTATGTCGGTTACTCTGCTTCTACTGCTATCCTCATTTTTAAGTTTATCACGAAGAGAAATCTCGAGCATAGCCCTCGCTACATTACATTGAGCTTCTTCATACGGTCAGCAGTGAAGGACCACGTCTTAGATCCATAAAACATCACTGGTAACACGCACTGGTTGTACAATCCCGTTCTCAAGTTTTGAGGTATACCTGACGAGAAGATGTGTCGTAATCTACCGAAGCTGTCGTCGATTTTCAATTAAATAATATGAAAAAGTAATGAAGATGACGTGATACTTACGAAGCGTAATACAGCATATCGTGCCCACACTCGATCCTGTAGCAATAGCCGATCGGTGTGACGTCTGTTCTGTATGGAATGACGTCATTAATCTCTTTTACATAACATCCTTCTTTGTGTGCTGAAAAATACAAAACAAACATGTTAACAGACATAAACAAAATATATCATAATAACAGTAATCGTGAATTAACGTACATTACGGGGTAGTTAATAATTAGATATTATACTATAGTATGTTTTTAAAGAATAAGCGTGACAAACTAACACACAGTCCATGATTGTAAATGGATGATGTGGCCCAAAGACATCTACATCTATTCTCGATTAAGAATCTAAATCCAGATGTGTTATCACAACTAAAGAATGTCACGAGATAGAATATCTCGCTTTCAGTAAAAAGGGTCTCCGATTCTCTACACTCAAAATACGAAACACAGAAGCATTAAGCTATTTTACGCTAGTAATCTGTGAGAGCGCTCTCCTTCTCTGGTCGAACCTACCCGCTACAGCTATAACAACCATTGGCATAACTCCGCCGAACAAAATAAAAATTCATCGTTGTTGTATTATGTTGTGTATTATAAGTTTTTGATACTCTAAACAACATCTTTGCTTTAATGCATTCATTTTTACGGGAGAGTCACAATGTGGTATCTAGGGAAGGACCAAAATCGCACAAAATACCAGCATGAAACAGCAGCACAATACTGCTGTGTTTCGTCTGTTAAGTAACAAGAACCGGATGCGACATTTACAGGTAACAAGGAATTCCATTAAAAAAATATCTAACCGTGGGGTGGCGCTGTAAGAATATCCACAACCCCTCGTCCTTTTGGTGTCAATAAGAGGCGACATAGGGAAACTGAAACAGGAGATGGGCAGAAGTATAAACTGCAATTGCCGACCCGCCTTCGAAGCGTGGCAACTATAGCAAAAATTCATCAGTGAAGCAATCTATGAGGTAGGCTTATGTTGAACAGTGGAATTCTAACAGGCTGTAATGTTATCGGTGTCAATATCTCATCTTACTATTTATGCGTTATTGATAATTTTGATGTCAAATTCTGTTATAAATTGTAAGTTGTGGCTGTTTCTAAGCGTGTTGTCGCCTATTACTATTATAACGACGCTCAGTTTCAATTTGTTTCATATGTACTTTTTGTACACGTTGTTGCGAGTATGCGTTATACTGGCCCATACCCATATTATACATATTATAAATTAATCAGGTTTAGGTATGACATTTTGAGGCTAATTAAAGGTGTAAGAATAATAAAAAATAAATATCTATTTAGTATTATGTATTTTGTCATATTACATATCTGCCAGCATTTTTTATATAATAAGGTGACAGGACAATGACATTTTGACTCTTAATCGAGGATAGATGTAGATGTCTATGAGCCACAGCATCCATTTACCATCAGGTGAACTGTGTGTTTTTCTATAAAAGAATAACATATTAATAATTCAATTTCAGGAACACGATTGAACCGAAACTAGAAAGTTGAAAATACTTTTACATTCAGAGGTAATCAATATCACATATCAGTATGCATAGAATCCTAACGAATATGTGGCCTTTTTATTTTATGTGTTACTTTTTTGTTATAGCGACCTGGAAGTTTTCTCTTAAATATTCAAAAACTTAACCAGTAACGCAATTTAAAATGTATGTGGAAAAGTTGTTTGTAGTATTTCGCAATACAAAAATTAAACAAAGGGAATCAGAAAAAGATAGGAGGTAGGCCAAAAAATAATATAATTAATTCATATGCAGCTAACAAAAATTCACAGATGAATTTTTGACCAATTTTTTATTTGGGATTGATTTTTCAACCATCAGATAAAGGTTCAGTAAAAGTGAAACAACTGAACAATTTTGTTAAACAACTGTAATTTAGAATTTGCTTAAGTATAACTCTTACCTGAGGATTGAAAAATCGACCCTTAGATGAGTAAAATGTAAAAACAAAAGCATAAGTTCAGCCTTTTAGGGTATGAATAAAAAAATATTTACGGAATATTTTCAAAAATGTTTAGGCCGTTTTTTGAATTCGTTAAAATTTTAAATATTATTCAATTTTTAAGAAAGCCGCTTAAAATGCTTTCGCCCAAGTAATCACTATAAGGATAGTGTTCGGGAAGACAGCCGTTCTGCTCACTGGGAGCCTCCGCAATTTTCCAACTTTGAGGCCAGATAATTGAGCGAAAGGTCACAGCAATGTACCTAGGATGTTAAATTGATCGCACTATACGTATGACCTTTCCCGATGGACAAATCAGTCCACCCACAATAGCTGCATGCGGCATGTTGCGATCTATATTGACGTCCCGCTTACCAACCATAACCGAAGCCGATGGTCTACAAGACCTACATTCGCTCACGGACCATTCAAGCGAACGTGGAGGCGACTGCAGGCTCACCAAAACTTGACTCTGCGCACAATCGTTAAAACTAAACTACAACGATTGGTCACGACCAATCGTTTTTGTCTGTGTGAAAAATCCAGGAATTCGTGGTCTGTTTGTTGCACCTTCGACCGCGCTGACAACAGGCCAACTGAACATCTGACGGCAACAAGGATTAACATAGCGCTCGAACATAAAATATCAATGTCAGCATTATATAGAGATAAAAATAGAACGCTATTTTCGTTTTTAAAATGGAACCAACCAGTCCCGCAAGAATTGCCGCCTCGAAGACTATGAGAGTAGTCTCTCACCCGATATACTGTCCAGGTAATGGGAACGATTCCCAAAGTCGGACCTACTGTTACGTCGGATGGCGAACACAAGCGAAGACGGCAACAACGAACGGAAGGGATGTGTTGTTAATGATACGGAACAGTAATTTTGTCAGAATAGTTAGTCTATTTTAGGGTTCCGTACTCAAACGGTAACCAACGTCCGACTTTTTTTATAGTATAGGGTGACAAAGGAGCCCACAGTCCACCTGATGGTAAGTGATTTCTGTGATCCATAGACATCTACATCTATCACCAATAAAAAATCAAAATGCAGATACGTTGTGCCCGTGAGAACTAAGATGGAATGCCTCTTTTCCAGTAAAAAGGGTATCCGGTTCTCTACACTCATCATACGATACACAGCAGCATTAAGCTGCTATTTTACGCTGGTATTCTGTGAGAGCGTGGTCCTTCCCCGGTCGAGCCGACCCATTCGTGCTACAACCATACTACTAATATAGCTGCAGCATGGCTCCACAACGTATAAAACCGTCTGTCTGTCAGCGAGTAGAGATACAGCCGTATCTCATGATCCGTAATAGGTAGACAGTTGAAATTTTCAGAGAGTGTGTATTTCTGTTGCCGATATAACAACAAATAATAAAATTAAAAGTAAATTAAAAATAAAAGGGGCTCCCCTACTAGAAACATGTATTACGTTGGTACGGAACCCTTCATGCGCAAGTCCGACTCGCACTTGGCCGTTTATTATTTTTCTAAATTTTGTGTTTCTAATACGATGCCATTGATAATGAAATACAATTAATCTCTAGTAATATACAATAACTAAAAAAATATCTCTTTTAATCGTGGCCTCAGTTGCTGGTGCTTGTCAGTGCTGTAAAAATAATATGACCTTGTAGAGCCTTGACCTCAAAGATGCTAATGTAACCATTATACGCAAAATAAACAACGATTGGTATTATTTATGTTTTTTAAATTTTACTGTAGGCTTAAAAGCTACTACTTTATTTTTTTACTGTAAAGATTTAAAAAAGCTTATCGAACTGTAATGGAAAAAAAAATTAATATATTACGTTCAAAAGATAGACAGTAGAGTGGTTAAGGAAATTATTTATTCATGCTAAGTATTTAATATCAGGAGAGTTATAAAACTTATTAGCTTATATAATATGTAATGTACCACCAATCATAAATAACTAATGTACCAATAGTAAACTTCGTATGTTATACATATTTAATGTACCAATAAACCTTTGAGAATCTTGTATTTAATTTTACGACTTAATTTTAGTCCACAGCAGAACATAGTCCTGTCGCAAGGAACAAAGCACGGTCCTGAGCCACCTGCATCTTTTACCAAATCGTCATTCCATCTAGCGGGGGGCCGCCCTACACTTCGTTTACCGATACGAGCCTGCCATTATGTCTGTTTTTTTTTTTCATTATTAACTTACATTTTACAAAGACTGAGAACAATCTAAATTTAATCCGTAAATTAGATACAATACTAAACAAAAACAAGAAGGGACTTTAGATGTCTGGTTTTAGTATTCGCATGTTCTTCCAGTGCCTTTCTTGTTCCGTATCATTAATTTGTTTCTCTGGGGGTCCTATTACGTAACTTGTCGGAATCAACTAAAACTTATAATGAAGGCGACGGAGGGAAACAAATCAGGAGATGGGCAGCAGCGTCTTCCTAATAACGACTAAAAATAAAAAACTTCGGTTGCCAATCCGCCTGCCAAGCGTGGCAACTATGACAAATATCCTCCTTATGAGGCAATCTATGGGGGAGGCCTATGTTCAGCAGTAGACTTTAATAGGCTGTAACGGTAACGTTAAATTGATTACTGAATGCCATTTTTTACGTTATTTGTAAATTATTAATTCGAAATTTTAATTAATATTTAATTTTATTTTTAAAATGTTGATTAATAATCTAAATAGAATAAAGATTCCAAAACTGAGGTATCTGTCAGTGAACCATTTTGTCACAGCATAATCGAGAATTCAAGATCCCGATTTTATAATTCGTTTCGGCGCCATTCCGTCGGCCGATAATAAATAAATCGATAAAAATGTCATCGTGGCGCCGCCGACTGCCCACGACTTGTTCGATGAATGACTGATGAGATGTGATTTATGAAAAAAAAAAACAGATACCCTAAAAACTAAAAACATTCGGTCTATTATTGACATACACCTAAAATGTGAAATCTTAAGCTCAGCCTTCAACACTACAAGCGTTGAAGGTTTCTTTTAAAAAATTAAATGATCAAATATGTCTTTATTTTCATACATAAGAAAGTAAAATGTTATACACTAAAATGGTATTCACTGGAACACTAACCCGATTTGTTTTGGTTTGAATAATAGAAATGCTATGTAGAAATGTTAAAACATCAATTACATAGAACCTAAATATGTATTATGTGGAACTGATTTAAGTAAATGCAATACATAAAAATATAGAAGAAATAAACGTGAAAATATAGTTATTGTAAATAAAGTTTTATATTAAACGTTAGAATTCAATTAACTTGAATCCGTCAGTTTAAACACAATGTTTGTTCAAGATAATACGATTAATTTAAGGTTATTGCATAAGCCTGACCATTTTGTCGTATGAAACTTAAATGCGCAATTTGTAAAGCAACCTTATTTGGGACTTTATTTATATTTCGAAAGGGTTCTTGATTTGTGCGACAAATATTACTAAGTGCCAAATCCGATAAATACATCAAACCTTTTATATATTGGGAAATGAATCACAGATTCCAATTGTAGTCTCAAAATTTAAAAAAAGAATAAGCAGCAATATTAAAAAACAGCACACAATAAAAAATCATAACGTTACATAAAAAATAACAATGAGTGTAGCCATGAACTAAATGTTACGTCTCTCGTTGCCTCAGTTGGACATGAACTTAAAATCCGATGTTTTTAATGCTTTAACGATGTGTATGTTTTCATCGAGCAATTATCGCGAACGACTTAAAGATAGAGTCCACGGAGTGAATCTCAGTATTTACAATACGAATGGGAAACTTCGTTAAATTTCACTTGTTACGCAGCTATTTCATTCCCTCGTGCTTGGTTTATATTAAACTGGTGATTACATTGTCTGGCTAACGTTTAAATATGTAAATTTTTATTTCAATAAGAAGTTCTTAATTATTAGAAGATTATTTATTTTTAGCCGACTACGAACAAGGAGAAGGTCCTCGATTCGACTGATTTTTTTATGTATATTACATATAGTCTCATTATCAATAGTAAAGTAAAAAAACACCATTCCTAAATGTAAATAAGTGTTTAAATGTAACTATTTATTAGACAACATTCTACCCACCGTTTAGTGACGGTGTAAGAATATTACTACCACATATCGTAAGAGACGACACAGGGAAACTGAAACAGGAGATGGGCAGCAGCATCTTCCTGATAAGAACTCAAAATAAAAAAACAGTGGTTGCCAACCCGCGCTTTGAGGCAATTTAAAAAGGAGGCCTATGTACTGCAGTGGATTTTATATGCTGTAATAGATGGAAGGATAAATTCGAGTTGTTACTTAAGATTGTGATTTTGCTTAGCCCACTCAAAAGGATCTGAAAATTAAACTTTTTTAAACAGACTTCAAAGAACAAAACGAATACAATAATTTTCACATAATTTAATAGCTTTTGTCGCGGCTTAATTCCTACATAAATGTTTAACCATCGACTTCAGCATAATTAAGGCTGTGAGGCATTCAACTGTCCTTAGGGAGTGACGCATCTGTAGCCTTCTTTATTTGAAGTTGGTTGCAGGTTTCCATCGGCTGCAGTAGCCACTTACAATCAGGTGGACTATAAGTTCGTTTGTCACTTCATTCTATACAGATTATTATGATATAAGTATTATTGTTAGTCCTTTTTTTAATAATTTGTCACAGAACGAATCGAAACTTTCTTTTTTAATATTAATGAACGTAACGAATACGTTTTTGCACAGTTTCGAGATTTTAATTAATTATTTAGAGACATGTTTGCTAGCTGAGTGCTTATCATAAATTTCATACATCATTAGGAAATTTACATAACGAATAAATAAATATAATATTAATCCTTAAAATATATCTAAAAATTTGTGGATATGATAAAGAAAGTCATGCTATTTTACATCAGATAATGCTTTATTCATAAAAAGCGTTAGCACTGTCATGTGACTTTCGACGAGACTTTCATCTATTACTGCGATCGTGTGCCTGCTAAGCGTGACGGTTAAGACAAATCTGTACAAAAGGTAAGGCACATGTCCCGCTGTGGACTTATAGGGGCTTATACAGAAGAAGGAAAAAGGTCACCGATCTCTTGCCACAATAAATATTAGCAATACTATTATGTAACGTTTGAAAAACGATTCAATTAAAACAACTTATAAGTTGTTTTATATAACATAAATGTTTAAATAATTTTACTTTTAAAAATAACATCGACCTCCTGAAATTCATTAAAATCGAAGAATCATTAAAATCAGTTCAACCGTTCCGTGAAATCGATGTCAGCGGGCTGTATCTCATGATCCGTAATAGGTAGACTGTTGAAATTTTCACAGAATGTGTGTTTCTTTGCCGCTATAACAACAAATAATAAAATTAAAATAAATTAAAACGATGGTACGGAACCCTTCATGCGCAAGTCCGACTCGCACTTGGCCGGTTATTAGAACTGTGTTAATAAAAAGTAATTTGATATTCCCCGTTCAATAATTTTTATATCAACCATATATACATTATTATTAGGGCCTTTTAGGGAACTTATAGATGTACATAATATGGGCATGGCATTTATGACAGTGAAATTTTTTGCTCGTTATTAAAGGGATGTTAGTGTTCACAATAGTAGGTACTAAATTTAGTCTTGTGAAAAAATGTTTTTCACATCTGAACTAACAGACACGCTTATTGGTAAAGCAAGGTCTTTGCAATAGTCTTACTCCCCAGTCAATGCAGAGGTCGAGTTTTATATAGTAAAGTTATGTCTCTACGTTTGAATACTGATTCTGATAACGCACTTTACTAGAACAACATGGTTTTTGTTACATAAAAATTTAACATTTTCATGACATTTTTATGTTTGCGTATATAGTGTGTACAAGTATATAGTTTAAGATGTTAGGGTTTTTATATAGAAGTAGAGTGAGCGCATGGTACAGCTACAATTAGGCTCGATTATGAATCAAAATGCAGATGTGTATGCATATGGACGTGTCAGATATGATAATACATTGAAGTATTGCTTACAACTTAGTACATATTTAATGGAGGAGTTAGGACTAAGATGGATGGATGGGTTTTGTCACTCACTATAACACGCGAAACACTGCCACGTTATGTGGTCCTTTAAATGCCAACCTCTTCTGCACGCGGTACACTCTACTGTTGACATACGAGGCTTTGATGGCCGAAATAAGGCGGGAAATCATTCCAAAAAAATGTTCTACACATTAACTGCTGATGGGAAGTGGTGGGGAGGAATGATACAGTTTTTGCAGTCACCATACCGTCTACCATTTTTTTATAGAATACGGGTGACAAACAAGCACACAATTCACCTGATGGTGGGTGGATACTGTGGTCCATAGACATCAACATTTATCCTCGATTAAGAATCAATATGCAGATGCGTTGTCACCCCTGAGGACTAAGATGGATTGCCTGTATGCAGTATAAAGGATCTCCGGTTCTCTATACTCACCATACGAAACACAGCAGCATTAAGCTGTTATTTTTACGCTGGTATTCTGTGAGAGCGTGGTCCTTTCCCGGTCGAACCGACCTATTCCTGCTACAACCATAATGAAGCTACAGCATGGCTCCATCACGTACAAAAGCGAGGTAAATAAAGGCAAATCTCCCAAAAAATTATTGCCAGCTATCACATTCATGAAAAGGACTATATACAACAAGGAATTAACAAGGCTTATGATAGCTAATGTAAAATAATAGTATTATTTTATTATTTGAAAAAAGTATGACATCTGCAATTTGACACCTACGTGCAATACCCTAACATAACGAAAAGATTTAATCTTTTTACAAGTTCTGAAAAAGGTTTTATGAATTTAATATTTAAGTTACTCGTAATGTAGTTTAATTGTTTGAGCGACGTAAAGCTCGTCGAATTTGCAAGCTTAAGTGACAACGAGTACCATTAGTTTCAGAAGTTATAACCGTTGAGGTCAACGTATCCTGTTTATTTGTTCTACTTGGCTTGAATAATACGTAATGAAGACGTAAAGTGCACCATAGCTAGGACTAGGAGTTGCGGCAATCTGTCCGAGACACAATTGAATTAATGTAGTCGAATACTTTATACGTGGTAGTGCCATCTGCAATGTTAATATGGTTGTAACACGAATAGGTCGGCTGACCGGAGAAGAACCACGCTCTCACAGAATACATCAACATCTTACATATTTTACCTGGTGGGTGTTTTATCTCGCACCGCTTACCAGAAAACGGGTACTCGGGAACCTTTCTTCTCCATAGGTTGTTGGTTCTTCGAGCCATGGCCGGCTCATTGCACATTCTTTACTGATACATTGGACGATGTCGGTAACTTTGGTTTTGCTGCGGATATCTTTGATGCGGATTCTGTTACGCAAAATAACTCTGAGCATAGACCTCTCCATAACGTTAACTTTTCTTATGAGTCCAAAGTACAGGACCATGACTCGGTTCCATAGTTCATCGCTGACAACACGCACACTTGTTGTGAGATTTTGAGATTTATTTGACTATCTAGTCGAATTTTTTACGTGGTAGAGCCATGCTGCAGCTATATTAAAAGTATAGTTATAGCACGAATGGGTCGGCTCGACCGGGGAAGGACCACGCTCTCACAGAATACCAGCGTAAAATAGCAACTTAATGCTGCTGTGTTTCGTATGGTGAGTGTAGAGAACCGGAGACCCTTTTTACTGGAAAAGAGGCACTCTATCTTAGTCCTCACGGCTGACAACGCATCTGCATTTAAATTTGCAAACGAAGATAGATGTAGATGTCTATGGGCCACAGCAACCACTTACCTTTAAGTGGACTGTGTGCTCGTTTGTCACCCTTATTCTATAAAAAAAATTGATTAATCGGTTGACCACAAACGAAGTTTGACTTGACTGTTGGGTTAATTTCTTTGTCCCTCGTGAAAAATATACCAAAAACACTCTGCGCGATCTAAATTGTTTATATGATAGCACTCATATTAAAATCATTAAAAAATTTAATTAATTCAAAGTAAATAACACGCAAAATATATAACCTTCCGCAAGGTTTCCCACAGATCAACATTGAACATATCAACGATATTTTCTTATTGTATAAAAATTATTTTACGGATTTAGATGCGTTTAATTTAAATTAAACCCGTTAAGATCCGTAAAATTAGTTTTATGCAATGTCAAATATTTGTGTAAATATAAGAAATCATTACAATATTTGTTATATTAAATCTACAAACACCATATTTTGCTTCAATATTTGTTTGATACATTTTCTTCCATAATTGTGAATGTAGTTTTACAAAAACCTGTACAAAAACACTATAGGTGTGACATGAACACATCTTTTTCTGGCGACTTAACTGTTGGAAACCTAATCTTTAGCAGACACTATGTATCTTAAACTAAGCATAGTGCTAAGTTTTAAATCAGCGTATTCGAGAGACCAAATGTCATGAAATCTGCTTGCGAGATAGTTCGTAATAACAACCGAAAACAGCATGTGGAGGCAGTGTAGAAGAGAAATCAGCTGTAGTTCTTTATAAGGGCATTATCGTATTTTTGGAAAAACAAGATATTTTGCTCCACTTTTTCTTCTATTCAACGCTTGTGGCGTAGTGTCAAGTGAAAGGGCAAAATTTTGTAGCTCCTAAAGTACATTAATAATAACTATAACAATTTTTTAAATAAACTACAAATTTAGGACGTATTGCTGGATGGGTATTAGCTGCAGAGAGTAGAGATAAGAGTATATTTATTCATTTAGCAAAACAGAATTACACCAAAACATGAACAACATTAACATAACAAGTGCAAAGTTACGATCTGGATAGTATTCCAAAACATGTGCGCACAACATGATATTAGGTAACATTAACGAGTTAATAAAGCCCTGATAGTCCCAATGTATAAGGGAAAAAGATCGCAGCAGGACTGTAAAAACTAGCGTGGTATCAGCCTTCTTAGCATTGTGGGAAAACTGTATGCTAAGGTACTAATTGAAAGAGTTATGAAAGATACTGCTGGAAAAATTTGGGATGTGCAAGCGGGATTTAGAAAGGGAATGGGATGTACGGATCAGGTCTTTTCCATGCGCATGATCGCGTAGAAGTTTTTGGCCAAAAACCAAAAGGTTTTTTGTGCGTTCGTGGACTTGGAAAAGGCTTATGACAGAGTGGACAGGGATGTGTTATGGCAAACACTGAACTCATTTGGGTTGAGCGCTGGGTTGATACAGGCAATGAAGTCTCTGTATAGGGACTCCAGTGCTTGTGTCAGGATCAACGGGGCCTACTCGGACTAGTTTGGCATCTATAAACGTGTCAGACAGGGCTGCGTGGCTTCCCCGTGGCTATTGAACCTATTTATGGACAGTTGTTTGGAAAATTTGAAAGTTGAAGAATGGGTGAGTTAACCGTCAAATGCCTTTTGTACGCCGATGATCAAGTCATACTTGCGTCGTCGTCGGCTGAGTTGCAATGATGGTTACATTAATAAACAGGTCATTAAAAGAAAGGGGAATGAAAGTGAACGCAAGTAAGACGAAAGTTATGGTTTTTGAAAGAGAAGAAAGTAAAACGATATGTGAAATAAGAATAGAAGGGGAATTGGTCGAGCAAGTAGATGAGTTTTAGTGTGGTGATGATGGTGAGTATGGTAGATAAGATAAGGATATAGAACGACTAGTGAATGCAGGTATTAGAGTAAATGGGGCTCTACACTCTATTGTGGAAAGTCAGAATGTGTCCAAAATGGCACGTATGGCAATTCACAACGCTATTTTAGTCCCTTCTTTAATGTATGGTAGTGAAAGTTGGGTGTGGCAGAAGAAGCGCGAGAGTAGAATAAATGCTGTAGAAATGCGGTCATTAAGGAGTATGTTAGGGCTGAATCTGAATGACAAAGTGAGAAATTGTGTGTGTATGTTTGGTCATGTAGAAAGAATGAATGAGGAAAGAGTGACAAAGCAAATTTATGTTGCAGAGGTGAACGGCAGAGTCGGGAAGGGACGCCCTAGGCGAAAGTTTATCGACCAAATTGACGATATATTGAAAATGGGCCAAATTAAGAGTACCCTTAACCGACAAGCGTGTATGCGTAGGTATATGGATGTGGAGGAGGCGAGAGAGCTGTGTCAGGATCGTGTTTGATCTTTGTTCTTTTAAAAAATTCTTAAATTCGCTATAAAAAGTTTTGAGGGTCACTTATCGGGTTAAAAACTATCCTATCTCTCAAGTTGGATCAAACTGCACACAGTGTGCAAAATTTCATTGAAATCAATTCAGTAGTTTAGGAGTTCATCGCGGACAAACAATGTGACACGTAATTTTTATATTTTATTTGTTGTATGTACCTTTACATTAACATTTAAATTGTAAGAACGAACTGCCTTGAACGCCTTATTTACAAAGTATATCTAAAACGGATTTTTTGAAAATTTTAATATCGTTATTAATTATGTCGATATTTTTACCATTATAACTCAATAAGTCATTATAGAGGCGACACATTCCTACTAGAGGATAAAGATAGGGCAAATTATTTCTATAATCTTGCAAAGCAAGTGTTTAGAAAAGTATACTGACGATGAGGCTTCGTATTAATCTTGACAAATCAAAGGAGGGTGGGGGAATCAATAAAGTAATGAATAATTTTGGAAACGCAAGTCATATTCTGATATTTTCACAGAGTTTCTAGCGGCATAATGTTAAACTTTTTAAGTTTCTCATCAGGCAGACTTCTTTATAAACCATCCCTCTTATGTATAACCATACCTATATGTACCAGGATTTATACAATTTTTTTATATATACCAGGATTGATAGAAATCATCATCACTACAGCCAAGGACAATGCTGAACATAGGCCTCCATCACTGATTTCCTAATAGGGAAGATATTTGCTGCGCTTGGTACGCTAATAGGCAACCGCAGTTTTTTATCACTTTTAGTTGTTATCAGGAACATGCTGCTGCCCATCTCCTGTATCATATGCTTCTGTCACCTCTTACGACACCCGCTGGTTGATAGGAGTTATGTGATAAATCACATTTTTCAAAGTATAGAATATTTTAACTCAGGTACTAAAAAGGAAACAGCCAACCAGTTTTATTACTAACCTTTTGCGCTATATAACTGTGAATCGTTGAATCAAATTCCTAAAAGCTGTATTATAATGAATATTTATAAATTTCTTCTAGTGTTTCAACTTTTTATTTTATAGCATCATTTACATATCATTATTTATATTATTGCAACTGACTGTATCACTCAGCTGTCATACGTACCTTTAGCCATATAACATGAGGCCAAGGTTTTCCCAAGTTTGGTTTGTTAATAATGTTTTCGAGATATTTATTCATTCTAATATTATTAAAAAATATCTATAACTTAAATATTGTTTTTAAATTATAATAAAGTTTTTACCCTCTACTTACGTAAAATAACAACTTAATATTGAAAAATGTCCAGTAAATTTCACATCTTACTCGTATATTATAAATAGACACTTTAAATTTATCATTTGGTACATCTTGGTGTCACAAGAGCTCAATTTGACCTCATTTCGTGTTGTGATTAAGAACAAATTCAGAAGACCTTTTAAAAAATGCGTATACCTATCTATTTATATAAAACTATTCTCTCCTATTTTAGAAAGGATTTGGCATAATCATCACACTTCGCAGACAGATTAATGACGCAGTAGCAGATGTCTATCACATTTGATGCTTCTCCCCGCATCTGATCTGGATTTATATCTGGTACATATAGGAAATAATGTATCGTTATCTACTGTTTAAAGGTCTTTCTAAACTTTCCTATGGTCATCTCATTTGACACCTATAGAACAAAAAGAGATTATTTTCTTACACCACCATAGGAAATACCATATATACCCAAAATATTCCATAGGTCTTTATCGTATAAAATTAAAATTCTCACTAAAAATTATAGCTAACTTATTTCAATCGGTTGCGGACATCCAAGGTTACAACATCTTAAGCTCTCCATAATATACTGCCATATATACCAAGCGGGTCATGAACGTCTGGTTAATGTAACAACAATGATAGAATTATCATTCATAGGCGTTTGTTAGATAGTAATAATATTAATTAGCTAACTTATTAACTTTACTTTGTGAGTACTGTTATACTAACACTACACTACGGGAAGGACACGCATGGGATATAATGTATTGGTGTATTCTCTTACATCGCTACCATACGGGGATAATCTGTTAGTTATTTAATGCCCAATTACACTATTTTTTTTAAATAATAAGCCCTTTCTTGACTACTATCCTACCTGGTGGTGATAAATTCTTAGATCGTATATCGCACAATCTTAGCGTAAGAAAAGCTTATACACTCTTAGCTTGAAAATACTCTAATTGTAATACAGACGCCGGTACAAAATAAATTGAAAAACAGATGCCTGCAACTTATTCCACTTCTTTGCAGTACGCATGACGAAAGACGAAGCAAACCGTTTAGATAGATGCGTGGGATATAGACAATAAAGTAGTGAAGGTCCGCCGACTGCCTGATTGTCCCATCGTGGAAGGGGAGGGAGTAATTAAGGCGTGTAATTCCTGCGCATACCATCCTAAATGCACCCTGTAGAATACCAAAAGGCAGAACAGAACATGACGACATATTGGTTTCTACCAAGTAAAGGTAATAAGCCTCTCAGCGTGCATCCTCTCTTTGAGCCAGTTATAAAGCTTTTTGCTTTATAACTGGCTCAAAGACGTGCTTTAAAAACTACAATATTTTGGATTTTTATTAGAAGAATCCATCACTAAAAATATTAAAATTAAATATTAAAAATTAATAATTTAGTTTTTGCATAACGTGATTTATAAAGTCAATGAATTGAAAAATTACCGTGCTCCATAGAGCTTAGTCATATCTACTCGTATATTCTATAATTCGTTTATTTTGAAACTATCATTGGTACTTTCTTTTCTGTACGCCACTTAATTTGCTCTTCTGTGATATGCTTTTAACACTAACTGATATGTAATGGACATTAAACCAAACATAGGATAAAATTAACTGGATGCAGAAGCCGAAGAATAATTAGTGTTCTTTGGAGAGGAGAAAAGAAGTGGCCTGCTGCATGTGTTTATTTATATCATTTGTAATGCCACAAAAACAAAATCACACACACTATTCTAAGAAGTATGAAATAGATACAGTGGAAAAATTTCTGCCGGAGAAATGTTAAACCAACTTACCTAGTTCCGCTGGCTTCCTCGGGGCCTTTCCTTGCCAAGTAGCAGCACAAGCCAAGCCCACCATAAGTAAGAAGCACAATATCTTCGCTACCATTTTACTAACTTTACACGATTTTTTCTCAAATATAGTGACAATAATTGTCCGTTAAGATATTCGAGACCAGCAACTCGACGCACACTGACCTGTAACTTATTAAGCACTTGTTTTTATTCTTAATCGGCAACCCGCAGACTAGCGACGTAAGTTTAATTTTTCGCGCATTTAGTTATGACTATTATCGTTAAAATTAAAGCGGAAAGATCATTACTTGTACAAAATAATATGAAAATACAGGAAATATTAAATATTCATTAGTAAATACAATAGACATAGAATATAAATAAAATATACGGTATTGGACAATATAATTTGAATATTTAATCAATAACCTCATTGACAGTGGCTTATAATTTTAGGAAGTCATTACAAGAGGCTGATATAAAATAAATGGACCATTTAAATTGTTTACTTAAACAACCTCTTATTTAAAAAAATCACCAAATGTTAAAGTAATAAATAAATTTATGCCGTGTAGTGGCGGTGTAACAATTCCGGTCTTTTTACGTGGTAGAGCCATGCTGCAGCTATATTATTAGTATAGTTGTAGCACGAATTGTCCGGTTCGATCGGGGAGAGACCACGCTCTCACAGACTATCAGTGTAAAATAACAGCTTAACGCTTCTGTGTATCGTTTGGTGAGTGTAGAGAACCGGAGACCTTTTACTGGAAGCGAGGCATTCCATCTTAGTTCTCACGAGTGACAATGCATCTGCATTTTGATTCGTAATCGAGGATAGATGGAGATGTCTATGGACCACAGAAAACACTTACCATCAGGTGGACTGTATGCTCGTTTTTCATCCTTATCCTATAAAATAAATCCACTAACCCGTATCGTACCGTGAGTGTCGTAAGAGGCGATAGAGGAAAACTGAAACAGGAGATGACAGCATCATCTTTCTCAAAATAATAAAAAAGTGAGGTTGCCAACCCGTCCGCTAAGCGTGGCAATTATGGCAAAATCCCCCTGCATGAGGCATCAACGGGGAGGCCTATATTCAGCTGTGGGCTTTTATGGCTGGTAACGTATAAATACATTTAAGACGGCCTTACTTAACACACAAACTCTCACGCCAGTTACCCAAATGGCCAGGCAGAGACTCCAGACTTACGTTTGGCATGATCCTGACATACCTCTCTCACTTCTTTCAGACCCATATATCTATGCACATGCTCGTTGATTAAGGTTACTCTTAAACTTGGTCCATCTTCAATTTATCGCCAATTCGGTCGATAAACTTCGTTATAAACTATAAATTTGCTTTGTTCATCTTTTTGCATTCATGCTTTCTACATGTTCAAACCACCGAAGGATTTCTATGATAACCTCGTTACAGATAATTTGATTGCTGCTAATAGGGAGAGATCACCATTAGTCAACATAATAATGATAACAGAGTTTATATTTAAGGGGCACAGGTCAAGTATATTGCGATATCGATTCCGATAATAATAATAATACAAAATCACGGAATGTAATATAAAAAAAAAAATATATTTTTTTATAAAATAAGGATGAGAAATCAGCACATAATCCACCTGATGGTAAGTGGATGCTGTGGCCCATAGACATCTACATTGATCCACAGTTAAGAATCTAAATGCAGATGCGTTGTCACCATATATGACTAATGTCATGTGTAAGGATGGAATGTCTCCTTTCCAGTAAAAAGGGACTCCGTTCTCTACACTCACCATACGAAACACAGCAGCTTAAAGCTGATATTTTACGCTGGCATTGTGTTACAACATTGTGCTACAACATAAATATTGCTGCAGCATGGCTCTGCCATATATATAAATAAGTGTTGTTAGTTGTATATATTGTTAAGTTATATATTTATTAGCTTTTTTACGGTTGAACATGAGCATTTAATCTTTTCAATCATTGGCAGGATTAATAATAATTGCAGCGGTTGGTAGACGGGTTCACTTTCATGCTACTTACTGACGCTGGTCTAGGTATTATATATCTAACAAAGATTGACCGGGTAGTGGCTGTGTAAGAATATCCACTAGGTACCCCATATCGTCTCCTGAGTGTCTTAAGAATCGACAGAGGGTGACAAAGCAGGAAACGGGCAGCAGCTTCTTCGTAATAACAACTAGAAAATAAAAAAACTGTGGTTGTCAACCCAAATGGCAAGCGTAGCAAAGCGGACAAATGTCCCCCATATAAGGCAATTTACCTATGTTCAGTAGTGAACTTTGATAGGATAATTATAATGAATGATAAATGATGAAATATGCAAGACAGTTGTAAGATAATATTTCGGAGGATATGTGATGCCAGAACTGAAGTTTTCTTAATATCAATAGTTTTTTTTTATATTATAGGGTGACAAACGAGCACACAGTCCACCTGATGGTAAGTGGTTGCTGTGACCCATAGATATCTACATCTATCCTCAATAAAGACTCAAAATGCCGATGCGTTATCACCCGTGAGGACTAAGATGGAATGCCTCTTTTCCAGTGAAAATGGTCTCCGGTTCTCTACACTCACCATACGAAACACAGCAGTGTTAAGCTGCTATTTTACGCTGGTATTCTGTGAGAGCGTGGTCCTTCCACGGTCGAGCCGACCCATTCGTGCTACAACTATACTACTAATATAGATGTATCATGGCTCTACCACGTATAATTTTAAAATATTTTAAAATATCTTCTGATAATACTTCATAAAATGTAAAATTCCGTATACACGTATTTACGTTTTGTTTGAGTAATGGTTCGGCGACGGCAGGAGAGAATTCAGTGTCTTTGTCGTTAAGATCGGAATTTTAGTAAAATATTTCTCAAAAGCTATTGCAAAGTCCTCATACGATTAAGTTTATTTATTCTTAAAATTTAATTATTAGTTGGAGTTGCGAGACTTGACCATAACAGTTTTACTCCGTGTAATTTTAATTTAATTAGAATACAAAGACTTGGCTGTGGGTTATTTATCAAAGGCAGTTGCCAAAACTGTACGTATTAAAGTCATGTTGCAGCATATTATGGATGCAGTAGGAATGGGTCAACAGAGTGAAATTACAGAAAGACTGCTATTTTTCGCATGGTAGGCAATAAGAACTGGAGATTATTTTTACTGATGACGAGGTATTCCATTTAAGACCTCAGAAATAATAACGCTTCTGCATTTGGATTCTTAATGGAGGATTGACAAAGAGGTCTATGAGGCACAGCATTAAATAATCATCAGACGGACTTTTTAACATAAGATTAAAATGACAAACTTACAACTTATCTGATTGTATGACTAATGCTACACATGGATAGCTGAGACCAAACAAAAAGAAGGCAACAGATGCGTCGTCACCTCTGAGAACTAAGATGGAATACCTCGCAGCCTGTAACTATACTGGTTCTCTAAGCCCTTCACACTGGAACACAGAAATGTACGCACTGAAATTTGGCGGCAGAACTAGGCAAGAGAGTAGTGCTTACCTGGACGGACTCTCAGACAAAAAAGAATACCTAAACCTAGTGTGCTCATTCGTCACCCTTACTTCTATAAAAATGCCAGATTATCTAAATTCCGTGATAAATCTAAAACAATCTTTAATATTACGTTTATATTTAAATTTAGTTTCAATCTAGTGATTAAACTTTAAACCCTACAAAATCATATCCTATACGTATTGTATCGCCTCGTATGTAGGTTACCTTATGAAGGACGCTTCGTTGGTATTTTTGTCATGGGAATTACTCGTGATTCATCACATCCGATGTAAACAAACGTCAACTTTTTTGTTACCAGTTTTATAAGTATGGACATTAGATCCGCGTGCTAATATCGAAAGAATTTTATTTGTAAATTCTTCGCTTTATCTACTTCGATAGGTGGTTCACCTTGTTTAAGGACTTAAGAATTTGGCGCGTATTTATTCTTGTTACTAAGTGATACTATAAAAATTATTAACAAACCGGTTATTTAACGTGTTTGTAGATTTTTTTTAGAATTTTGTATGTATTAGTTTTTTGTCTGCTAATTTATCTACTACAATCATCACATTCTTCTTCATGTAATCTAGAGCAGCCTGACAATCACTGCATTAGTAGAGCGACACCATAGATTCTTCACGATAATGCGAGCGGCGCCTCGCCATACTAACACCTCTCTTCCCCGCGACTCCACCTAGGCTGCAGAGAGCAGAGTTAGAGAATAATCTTCCCATCGCATTGTACCAAAAGGTATCCTGTCGTATCCTGAAGTACAGTCGAAGCGGCCTCTTCGGGCCGACGCTTCAAGTCGGGCCGCTATGTAGGTTCCTCTTTGTTCACCGTGGTTGACAAAGCCACGGCTACTAACACTATGGAAAATGCAGTCATATGCTATATAGGAAGAAGAGTATATATTATGGAGATTTTAAATTCAAACCATTATGCCTAAAAATACGAGAGGAGTAAGTGATTGTCTCATTGTGTAAATACGATCACGTAGCAATTTTCCACTCGAGAACCTTTCTTGAGTGGCAGCCTCGTACCGGTAGACAAAGTATAGGGCGACCCCCACTAGATGGATTGAAGACCTGATAAGACATGCAAAAAGTCGAAGGACGTAGGTGGCTCAGGACCGTGCTTTGTGGCATTCCTTGGGGAAGGCCTATGTTCAGCAGTGGACTTGTAACGGGCTGTAATGATGATGATGATGATGAGCTATTTTTAAATTAATTTTGAGGTTTTTGATTGCACAAATTGTACCATATAGCCATTAATATTTATGTGTGCGATGTCTGACGAGGGTCAAATGTCAGGTGCAGTATTATAGACGATAATTAAGGAAAATTATTGAAACCACGTTCCGCTGGCATGATCTGATGCTGCAATAAGAAAATTTTCGATATTGCGTCGCAATAAAATATGTATTAAAAATTCATTATTTTATATATAGAATAAGAGTGACTAACGAGCGCACAGCCCATCAGATGGTAAGTGGATGCTGTAGCCCACCTACAATCAAAATGTAAATGTGTTGTCACCCCTGAAAATTATGATACTCGTAGAATGCCTCGTTTCTAGTGAAAAGGTACTCCGTTTTTTACACACACAGCATAGGAAACACAGCAACATTAAGCTGCTATTTTACGCTGGTATTCTGTGATAGCGTGATCCGTCCCCAGTCGCGGCGACCTTTTCGTGCTACAACCATAACATAGCTGGTTCTACCACGTATGTCAAAACATTTAAAAATTAAAGTAATATGGCATTTATTTAGTTGTAAAATTAAATAGTGATACGAAACGCCATCTTCATCAAACTTCCCATCGGTTATCGGTTTGCCCTTCAGCTTACTAATCTGTTGGAAATTGTTAGTTATGTACTCTGTTTCTACTATGGATATCCTAATTATGAAATCTTCGAGCATAGCCCTGCCAATGCTCACCAAGAGAACTTGAGCTTCCTCATACCGGTAAGTAAAATGCAGATGGCTCAGTACCGTGCTTTGTGGCGTTCCTTGGGGGAAGCCTATGTAATGGATGGATTGAATTAGTAACATTAGTCATTTAGAAATTAAATTTATTACGCTGTGAGGGGGATAACTTATAACGTATAAGCTTAATTATGAATTAAATATCTATATTTAATTCATAATTAAGGATAGATGTGTGGGTGTATTCTATAAAATTATTCCATAAAAATGTTTTTGTATCTCATAAAGCGAAAGTCTAACAGTAGAATTACGCCGCAAAATATTTAACATTTCCTTAAATATTTCAAAAAGGGAACAACTGACGTCACCCAAGAAGTAGCCGGATCTAAAGCGGTTCAACGGATTTCATATTTGCGGTCACTGAGATGTCGTACTTTATGATCTATAAAGATAACAAAACAGTTTCAATAAAATTATTTATCCTTGTGAATTCAGAGCACTTATTATCTGATTGCTGTAGGTCTCTCAAAGTAATGATTAAATCATTTAGAACAGGCTGACAACATTCGAATATTTATGAAGCTATCAACGATGTATCACATGTTCAAACGCAACGGCACTTACTTGAATAAATGAACCAGATGTAGAAGTAGCCGAGACACGAGAAGAATCACAGCATAATGAATGATTACTACAAAACAAATATCTGCATTTTGCACAAATGGGTCCACTAGGACATTTCATGTAAGTCTCTAGGGGTGGCAAAGATCCCGTTGTAGGACACCACACTACGAGGCCCATGTCTAGAAGATGAAGAAATTGTAACTAAGCACTTAAAATAACGATTAACTAGTTCAGTGGTGCCGGTGGGGGTCGAACTCAGATTGCTATGAAAGTTTAAGGTGAGCGCTTATCCCAAGCGCGCCCACGGCCCTCTGCCAAGAAAAGTGTTAATAGAAGCCCTATCACTGGTTAGATCAATTTTCTATAAGGTACTTCTACTGTTACTCGCAAAATAGGAACAAGTGGTAAAATTAAAAATTTTGCGCAGCCGACTTCAATATAAATAAAATGAGAACATCGTCAAATGTCGTCGAAGTCAATTAAATACACATTATTAAGGATAACTCAAAACCTACTGGACAGATCTAGATCAAATTTATATGGAACCACATAAAAAGCACCAGCTATCAAATAAAAAAAGAATCATCAAAATCAGTTCACCTATAAAAAAAAGTTCTCAGATAACATACATAAAAAATCAGCCGAATTGAGTACCTCCTCCTTTTTTGAAGTCGATTAAAAAATGGAGGATGAATACCCAAACTCTGTCCACAAACGGCTCCTTGATAGTATCTATATATTTTTCGGAAATATCGGGATTTACATCAGAACATGTATTTTATAAACGCGCCAATATATTTATTTAACAATTTATGTACACGCTAACAACGGAGATTACATAAATATGTGGTAATTTGGAAATCCCACTATGCTACGTATCAGTTACCGTTACTATTACAGCCCAAAAGTCAGATGCCGAACATTGGCCTCCCCCATAAATTCACTATTTGCCATATTTGGCCATGCTTGGCAGGCAAGTTGGCAACCACATTTTTTATATTTTAATTGTTATTAGGAAGACTTATATCTTATAGGCAGCAGGCCTATCTCCTGGTTTGCTTGCCCCTACTTTCTTATAACACCCACGGAACAATACCACCAATAAAAAATAAAAAATAACCGCGAAAAGGAGTTAAGTAAAACTGTATAAGGAGATATGGGTTAGTTGCTTTTCTTTCACCGACACCATACTGCAGTCATTTAATATTTTATCTAAATGTATGTTACCTAAAGCACAATGCGGATAAAACATTTTCTCATTTCGTCGCTGATTTTATTCAAAGACCTATTCTTCAACAGACAAAGTTCTCCGTAAACAAAGGCTGTGACAACAGTTCGAGTACGAAATTGTATATAAAAATTTTGTTAAAAAAATTAATAAGTATATAAAACTTAAATTCGCCTGCATATGGAAATGTTTCTTTCCTAACTTGTCTTTATAGCAAAAGTTCTCTTTCTAAAAACCGAGTTACTGTTTATGTTTAATAAGATCAGTATGTTTATTTCTCTTTGTATAGACGTAACAACTCATAATAAGTTATTTCTTTTTTTATATAAAATAAGCGTGACATACAAACACACAGTCTAACTGATGGTAATTCGATCTAAAAAAAACCGGTGTTACCTTCGTATGGACTACGAAGGTAACACGTTTATTTTATATTCATAATCCATTAATTCACTTTTTTATATTGTATCATTAATTAAAGAATTTTTATGTGCTTTCCGAGGCACAGAGTGAAATACTACCAACTTCCTTACTCCAGACTTATACTGAAAGTTTCTTGAGAGAAAAATTAACTGAGTTTGACTTGATCCGGTATTCAAACCCGGGGTCACTTTGTTTGTGATCAACGAGGCATTCAAAACAGTAACGTGGATACACGTCGTGGTACACGAGAGCGTAACGCGTAGATTCTAGATGCTGAAAAACTAGCATATTAATCATTGTTTAATTCCCGATGAGCTCACTCTGCTACTATTCTATCTCGATCTAAAGTTTAGCAGGTGAGAGAACGTGAAATCCACGCTGATTCCTTGCCTTTGAGACATCCACATAATCAATCACGGCTGAGTTCCAAACATTTAGCAAATGTTTTTAGTTTGCTATTTCTAGGTCACTTGTAAGTAATAAAAGGAACGAACCACAAATGATTTTCGTATCTCGAAGATGTACGCATGTATCTGTTGAAACTGTTCTTAGCGTGACATGTCACGTGTTTTCGATATATAAACAAATAGTTTATATATCGAAATAAATTAACCAGAGCAATTAATATACGAGATTAGTATATCGCAAGTTTCGTCATAAGATCTTTCTGGCATTTTCCATAGTCACCCCTTACACCCACGGATCAATGTGGGGTGATGGATTCCCTTATCCCACCAACAAACTTCACAGACAGGTTTATCTAATTAATCATAATCATAAAAAACATTATCATAAGCAAAATACGTTTAATTTTACTGATTATTTGACGTAACATTCATCCCATACTGTTCTTTAAAGTAACCAATAGTTACGAAATAAAACCATTTTTTATTTCGTAACTATTGGTTTTATTTCTTTCGTTTTGATTTGAATTTTTTTATCGACTTACTACTTTATACTACTTTAGAATACTTTAAGTGTTTCTATTAATATCATTACTATCATCAGCCCTTTACAAGTCTTCCTGCTGAGAATTGGCCGAAGAAAGCACAAAACACGGTCCAGAGTAACCTGCATCCACAATTAATATGGTAACATGTAATTTAAATAAAACAGTTTTCTTTTTATTATTATAGTTTTTAATATTGTATTTAGTAAAATATTGTATATTATATAAGATTTAAAAAAAATAAAAAAAAATAAAACACACATTTTATTATAATAGTATTTTCCATACATAACATTTTGCATGCAAACAATTCACATAGCTATAAATTAATTGTATTCTTCCTAATATTAATAATGAAAAGAAGATATTTATATACAATCGAGAAATTCCATTGCCGCCGCGTCGAATATTGAATAGGAATGTCTGCTACATTCCATAACAAATTTCGAGCTATAAATCGTCGCTGTCGTTTATGCAAATTGCGAAGAACACCAAAAAGTGTAGCCTGCATTTTAATCTCTTACGTAAATAGTAACCAAGAATTTGCATCTTTGGGTCAGAGCCACACCGGATCTTTACTTTTACAAATGTGCATAAAGCATCTTCAAATTATGACTAACGTGTTTTTACCTTACTATGACGACGAAACACAGCAGTTAGTTTACCTAGATTTTGCAAATACATACATTAACTCTCAAGCTGATCAACCAGAAGGGTAGGCTGGCTGCAGCCAGGCATAAATTCGAAAAGAAAATTGTTAGGAACCATGAAAATGTAATAAATGTTATTAGCTAAATTTACGCCTTTCTTTAAAGAAATATCTTAGACACACGTCATTGTCTTATATTCATGAGCTACATTATCATCAGTCTATTACTGCACTGAACTGTTGCAAGAAATGTCAAAGCTTAACAGATCTACTGACGATGTGAAACTATCTAATAGACACTAAAGCCAGTCATATGATATTCCTTTTATTACTGCTATTTACATTTTACATTCGCCTAATAGATTCTCATACGATTCACATAATGTTGATAATAATGAATGTTGATAACATAATGATCTCAAAATAATTATCGAATTCATTGTTCACAGTAGTAAGTGGTTCTTTGAAGAGAAGAAATTGAGAAAGGGAAGAAAAGAAATATATTTCTCATTGCTTCTTCTTCGTGTGCGAACAATCAGTAAGAATAAGTCTTAAAGCCTCCTGTTATCAGAAAAATCACTACCAAGGTACAACGACCTGAATTCGCGAGTGTTACGAAATAAAATTTTCTAACACCCACCTCGTACATTATCAAGGCAAAGATCAATAACATCGTTGACAAATATTTTTCTTATCTTTATTACCACTTAGCTACATAAATTATTTTAAAAATACAAATAGATGTCTATAAAAATTTCTCCTAACAAAATAATACGCAAATGAAGCAACCAGAGTATTTCAATTTTTAAAGTCGCTGCATAATAACATCCTGTTTTATTCTTAGACCTAAAAAGAATATAAGACGAAGCGCAGCGTACATTTCAAATGACGTGCAAACCAAACCAAAACCATATTCAACCTATTATTGTAAGAACACGCACCCACGTACACATACGAACCTAAAATTATTTGACCAACACCATTGTTACAAGTACTTATATCTTATGTGTGCGTCAAGCAATGCTTTTACAGGCTGTTAAGGAAAGAAATAAGAAAGATGTGTGCGTGAGTGCGTGTCAAGAAGTTGAGCACGGTTTCATCATCACTTGAAACGTACGCAGCGCCTATTTCTCCACGTTAGTGTGATGTTTCATCTCTATATATAAAAATCAATTGCTATCCGTTAGACTCGCTAAAACTCAAAAACGGCTCGACCGATTTTGATGAATTTTTGTGCGTGTGTTTGAATGAGTCCCTAGATAGTTTACATTTACATTTGAACCAGGTAGATGGCGCTGTTGTCGTAATCCAGAAATCACCCGTGCGATGCCGGGGCGGGTTGCTAGTAAAGTAATAAATACTAGTTAACACATAAAGTATTACAAAATAATATATTTTATAGTAGATAGTAGATTATCGTCGAGCAAATTATATTACATAACATAACACGATGCTTGTGCAAATGCTATACAATGCGTGTTGTTAGATTTTAAAAGTCCAAGGAATATTTAAAAAAAAATCAAACATCAAGTTTCCTTACCATGTACGAGTATACCGCCTCGTACGTGTTGCAATTAAGGATTCTAGTTATTAATAAACTCGTAAAAAGTCTTTCTATATATATATGATATATGTATATCTATATGTATACATACATACATATATAATAGGAATGATATATAGGATACATATATAGGAATGATTTCATCCAGACAGCTTTATTACGCAAAGAATTGTTCACCACGAATAGCTATAACATAAATTATAGAATTAAAAAAAAACAAAACTGAAATAAAAACACAAGATAATGACAGTTGAGGAAAGTAAAACCAGTACATGAAAGGACGGGAAGTAGATATTTAAAAGGAAAAAAGGATTAAACATAACGAATATGTAGAGGCAAAGGAATTCTACATGTTTACAGCTAAAGCAGAAAATTATTTATTGAAGAAGGAGGATTAATGTACGGGAGTACGAAGAGAAAGATTGTTAGAGAGGTTTTAAATTTGCGATCACTAATCATTCCGAAATATGAGAAAGTTGCCAAGTTATATACATATATATATATATATATATGTGTGTGTGTGTGTGTGTGTGTGTGTGTGTGTGTGTGTGTGTGTGTGTGTGTGTGTGTGTGTGTGTGTGTGTGTGTGTGTGTGTGTGTGTGTGTGTGTGTGTGTGTGTGTGTGTGTGTGTGTAGGTAAGTATTCAAGATAAAAGATAACATAAATTATAACCTGTTTGACTATAAAAGTGAGACAATAGAATTTGCTATGCATATTTATACAACTGTAATTTTTAATTCGTTTATGTATATTATAAGAGATTAAAGGAACTCACCAAGTGAAGTTCAATCCTTATTATATGATGTGTTTTGTTGTTCGAAGATATATATGTTACCATGTAGTTTCCTTCATTTTACTGCTAGTTGAAACGCATTTGTTCAGAGTTTCTTTATTTTTGTCATGTCCACACTCTGAACCTGGTAACCCTGTAACTTATCTAGCAATGTCATTCCTTTTTTTCGCGCGCTAAGCTTAACACGCAATTAAATTTCATCGGGTAAGAAATCGTGATCAGTATAAAAAAAATAATGCCGAAAAGGCGAAAAGAGGATATAGAACGTGATTTACAAAGATATTATAGAAAAATCAGGAAACTAGAAGAAAAACAACGTAGCCGCGGTCCGACGACCCCATTGTAATACGACAATTTCGACGAAACTCAAGGTAAGCACCTACAAAATTAAGCAAAATTGCTACTCGGGATGTGTACGAGATGCACACACGAGCGTTACTCGTATTAGGCCCGGGGAATGTCCGCGAGACATTACGAAAGCACTCTGCAAGCGCATATTGTACGCGATTAAAAAATAATGGTATAGATGCTTTGTCACCGTTGAGGCACTAAATAAAATAAAATATAAGTGAAAAGCGTCAGTGCAAATCACAAATGAATATGAAATGTCATCAAGTGACAACAATCACAAGTATAAAATATAATTATGTCAAGTAAAAATAAGCAAACTTGATGATAAAAAGTACAAGATAAAATGATCTTAATCACTTTGGCAAAATGTTAAGTTCAAAGCCACACATTTTAAACCCTACATTAAATGTTTATCTACCAGCTTTTGTCTCGCAGTGTTATCCGCGTCCAAGTTGACGATACAACAGGCAGTCATGACCTAAGCTTATTATGAGATCGCATAACACGGTAAGCTCAAGCTATCACGTGGAAACTTTCTATTTTTTTTAATAATCACACATCCCGCCTGATGGTAAGTGGATGCTGTGGCCGATAGACATCCACATCTATCCTTGATTAAGAATTAAAATGCAGATGCGTTGTCACCCGTGAGGACTAAAATGGAATGCCTCGTATCCAGTAAAAAGGGTCTCCGGTTCTCTACACTCACCATACGAAACACAGCAGCATTGAGATGCCATTTTACGCTGATATTCTGTGAGAGCATGATCCTTCCCCGGTCGAGACGACCTATTCGTACTATAACCATAAGATAGCTGCAGCATGGCTCTACTATGTTAAAATATCATATTTGGGAATTATAATGATCGCAGATTTTAAGTCAGACATAGGCCCTTCGAATAGTGAAAACTACTCTAACAATCACTCTTCGTACTCCAATACATTCATCCTTCTTCATCAATAAATCAATATTTATTAAAACTGTACGGTCATGGGACTCCTTGCCTCTACATATACGCCGTGCTCAATCCCTTTTTCTTTCAAAAATCTATTGCAAGCTTTTAACTTGGAACTCTAATATTTTACATCATACTTCCCGTCCTTTCTTGTATCTATCCTATTTTCCTCAACTGTCATTATCTTGTGTTTTTATTTTTGTTTATTTTTTTAACTTAATTTTATATTTATTTATGTATACCTTCCTCCTTACTATTCGTTGTGAGCAATTCTTTGCGTAATAAACTTGTCTGGAAGAAATTGCTTCCAGAACGATAAGACCTATTGTACCTTCTTTATTTATTTCATTTTGTTTTTGTTTCAATGTTTATTGTAGTACATTAAATATATTGGTTGATTGATTGATTGAAAACCGCATCAAAATAGTTAACAATTTTGTAATAGCTGTCATTCCCTATTTTCCCTCTTGGGTGGAGTATCTAAAAATCCTTAAACACGAGTTACTTAGTTTCTAATCGAAAGCTTATTGTAGTGTTATCAAAGATATAATTAAAATCCTTAATTTTACCCCCTTATTGTCAAAAATACTGAAACGCGTGTCTCCATACAAATTTGAACCCTCTACTCCCACGTAAAGGGTTGCCTTGAAAAATACGTACTCATTTATTTTATTTACAGCTATTTTTTTTATATACAACTATATTGATGCTGTTTTCAATCAATTAATCAATATGTATTCTTTACTGTACAATAATACACATTGAAACAAAAACAAAATTAAATAAATGAGGAAAGGATGATTTTATCCAGACAGCTTTATTACGCAAAGAATTATTCATAATGATTTCTTATACTTATCTGTGACACCTCTGACATATGGTACTACAGCAGGCACACGCTCGACTGTGGCGGGCTTCACTCGGTCACTGTGACGTAGGCGCGGGACACGAAGCTTGTTGTCGTGCAGAACCTGCTTGACGTGCTGAAGCTCGGCGGACAGGTGTTTGCTGTCACAGATCCCTCGTGCTCTCTGTAACAAAGATTTGCCCACGGTAGCTAACTGTGAAGGATGATGGTGGGATTCACCATTTAAATATCGGTTTGCATGGGTCTTTTTTCTATACACAGTGTGACCTATGGTGTTGTTAGGATTTCGAATGACTAACACATCTAGGAAAGCTAAAGAATTATTTGCCTCTAACTCCATAGTAAATTGAATTTTACAGTTTATGGAATTAAGATGTTCTAAAAATGCAGTTACTTTGTCTGATGGTAAAATTGTGAAAGTATCGTCTATGTACCGCTTGTAGAACCTTGGAGTTACTGGTGCAGTAAGCAGGGCTTTCTCCTCAAAGTCCTCCATGAAAATATCGGCGACAATGGGAGATACCGGTGAGCCCATTGCAACACCATCTACTTGCTTGTAAAACTCTTCCTTCTACAATAGATAGCCAGATGTAAGGCAATGTCTAAGTAATATTCTGCTGGCATGTTGTTTTCCTCTAGTTTCCTAGTTACAATTGAGATGCAGTCTTCAGCATGTAAATAGAGACTGAACATCAAAACTGACCATAGTTTCATTCTCAGTAAGACATAGTTCTTTTATCTCACTAACAAAATGGTATGAATCCTTAGTGTGTGCTCTTGTGTATCCTCTGAGTGGTGATAGTATTTATGCTAAGAAATGAGCCAATCTGTAAGTTGGCGAATCGATCTGACTCACTATTGGACGTAATGGAACATTCGGTTTGTGTATTTTTGGTAACCTATACAACTTCGATGGTTTGGCACACGCAGGTATTATCGAATTAACGTCTAGATTCAATTTCTCGGAGTATTTCTTAATTATATCGCTAGTTGTTTTAAGCGTATTAGTTGTAGGGTCTGTTTTGACCTTTACGTACGTACTTTCATCCGATAAAAGTAGTTGTATTTTAAAATTGTAATCCGTCGTATCCATTATAACCGTAGCAATACCTTTATCTGCGCGGAGAATTGTTAGATCTGGTCTGTTGCGTAAGTTTTTCAATGCATTAAATTCATCTTTGGGAAGATTTAATTTCGGCACTGAGCATCGACCTAACAAAGACGAAATGTCTTGACGTATGGCCTCTAAATCTTCCTTACCAATGTTATTTTTATACAGACAGTCCTCAGCACTACAATTATTCACCACCAATGGCTAGAAGAGTGTACATAAATTATAGAATTAAATTAAAAAAATAAACTAAAATAAAAACACAAGACAATGACAGTTGAGGAAAGTAAAAGCAGTACATGAAAGGACGGGAAGTATTATGTAAAATATTAGAATTCCAATTAATAAGCTTCGAGTAGACATTTAAAAGGAAAAAAGGATTAAGCATAAAGAATATGTAGAGGCAAAGGAGTTCTACTAGCTTACAGCTGTAACAGAAAATTATTTATAAGGAGGATGAATGTCCTGGAGTACGAAGAGAAAGATTGTTAGAGATGTTTTCACTATTCGAAAGGCCATAGTCTAACTTAAATTTGCGATCACTAATCATTCCGAAATATGAGAAAGTTCCCATGTGATAGCATGAACTCTCCGTATTACGTAATCTGATATTAGGCGTGGGTCATGACTGTCTGGACATTACAACTTAGACGCGGGTAACATCGTGGGATAAAAAGCTAGTTCTCTATATATCACAATTATCGAATACAATATTTATTAAAAGTATATCATAAGAATATTTATTTCTATGCTACTGCGGTTTCAATAACATATCAAATGAACTTTACATTAATATAACTACGAGCAGGTTCTGATAATTACGTGGTAATATTTAGCAAAGCTACTATTATAATTATCCAAAGATTTTAAAATTAATGTAAATTTTTCAATTTATCGCACTAGTAACAAGACGGGAAGCTCCATTTTATAATGTAGTAAGGATGTCTCTTATTTTAATATTACCGGATTGTTTTTTAATACTAAATTATTATTTTTTTCCGTCAGGGTACGTAACGCAATACTAAACTCGAGAACATAGTCAAAAGTGCTGCTGGCTGTACAAATTAGCTCTATCAAAGTGATAAGTAATACAATTTTTTAGTGCGATTTTTATTTAATTTTTAAGTGGACTAAGGAATATCAAAAGCTCAAGGTAGCATCAAGAATATCCTCTAAATGGTTACATTAAAAACTTCATCCCCTAGTTTTTCATCTTTAGGGGTGAATTGATAACAACTCAATACAGTAAAATATTGCGGTTGCCAACCCGCCTGCGAAGCGTAGCAACTATGGCTAATATCAGCAGTCGCAATTCAAATGCAATTTCCCAGGTTTTGCAGTTGTTCAGGGACGACAGCAGTCACTCACCATCAGGTGAGGCGCATGCTCGTTTGCTTCCTCTAATATTAAAAAACCTAGCTTTTTACCCGCGGCTTCGCTCGCGTGGTCTTCAATTTGGAAACATCATTAAATGCTATTCCGTGCCAAATTTAGCAAACTTCGATCAATTTTAGAGTCACTTCAGTGTCTGTCTGCGTATGCGATATTTAATTAATATCATTGGTCCCATTTCATATTGATTGGCACCATAAAATAATAAATCACGTAACATTTTAACTTTTATTTAAGCGGGTTGTACAAAACACATCTTCGTAAGAAAGTTTCATAAAAAATTACGTAAAAGAACATATTGCTGATGTGAAGCACCGACGCTCCGGGAAGTCTGAAGTATGTCAACATGTTCAATATCGTCCCAACCATTATATCAGATCTGATAGACAACAAATCCTCGCAATAGAACACTGATTCCTACCAAGGATGATTTGCGAGGCTATTGAAATTAAAAACATCCTAAATTCAATAGAGAAAATGGCTGGGTCCTACCATTTACTTGGGATCGTATAATTAATAAAATTACTTCAAAATATTGTAAGCTCGCCCTGCGTAGATTGGACCATACATGATTAGTTAAAAGTTGATTGTAGTCTTCGTAAACTATGACATCAGGACGTTAAACAAATCCCCCACCCCCCGTCTCCATGGGTCTTAAAAGTGCCCAAAACGTCAGGAATTAAAAAAGTTAAAATTCCACACGATAAAATCCTTAAGATTACTTTTATTGCAAATGAAGTAGCCGTGTAGTGGCGATTAAGAATATCCACTACCCCGTGTTTTCCCGTGGGTGTCGTAAGAGGCGAAAATGGGAAACCGGCAGGAGATGGGCAGTAGCATCTTTCTGATAACAGCAATATTAAAATAAAAAAACTGCGGTTGCGAACCCGCTCGCCAAGCGTGGCAACTATGGCAAATATCCCCCCATGATGAGATTTACGAAGAGACGGCCCCAAGTCCCCGGTGGCCCCGCTATTCCTGGCTACGGTGGCGACCATGGTAACGGCGGGCCCCTGCCCCGTACTAAGAATCTCCGGTGGAGGTTCGGTTGCCACTTAAGACGACTCGACCTGGCAATATACAACGCACGCACCCTGAGGACTGACGAGAAGATTCTGGAGCTGGAAGAAGAGATACGCTGGCATATTATAGCATTATCCGAGATCCGAAGAGAGGGGGAGGACACGGTAATCCTCGAATCCGGCAACTTGTTCTATCACCGGGAGGGCGACCATCTGTCCCAAGGAGGTGTCGGATTTATCGTCCACAAGTCTCTCGTTAACAACGTTGTAAAGATTGTGAGTGTGTCGACGAGGGTTGCGTACCTTATACTCAGAATCACCAAACGGTATTCGTTGAAGGTCATACAGGTTTACGCACCAACCTCGGCACATCCCGATGAGGAGGTGGAGGAAATGTATGAGGATATCTTTAAAGCCATGCATTCCTACAAAACCCACTATACGGTGTCAATGGGAGACTTCAATGCAAAACTCAGCACAAGAGAAAACATTGAGCTGAATGTAGGGAAATTCGGAATAGGCCAACGGAACCCAGGGGGCCAGCAGCTGGCCGACTTCATGGAGAAAAAGGGACTCTTTATGATGAACTCTTTCTTCCAGAAGCGGCCCCAGAGGAATTGGACCTGGTTGAGCCCCGACGGTTCGACAAAAATGAGATTGACTTCATTATGATGACCAGACGACAACTGTTCAGTGATCTCTCAGTGATCGCGAGGGTGAAAACTGATAGCGATCACCAAATGGTTAGAGACACACTGAACCTAAAAGTAAAGTTGGAGCGGTCTCGTCTAATGAAGTCAACGCTCCGTCCCCCTCGTGCGGTTTCAGTGCCTAGAAGACTGCAATGAAGTGGACGATATAAATGATAAGCTCGTGGAAACTATCCATGCGGTCGGAGCTAAGTTCTGCAAGAGCCGCCGCAGAAGAACACAAAAACTCTCCGATCACACTCTTAATCTCATGGCTGTTAGATGGGAAATGAAGCTGCAGTCTTCAACAGATTTGATAGCATACAGGCAACTGAATAGACAGATCTCCAAATGCATGCCGCGGGACTTACGCAACTACAATACAGCTTATATTAAAGAAGCGATCAAGCGGAACCAAGGCTCCAAAGTCTTTGCCAGAGATCTGTCTGCCAGAAAGAGCCAACTGTCAAAGCTGAAGACCGAGTGTGGCAGCATCGTTTCCGGGACACCTGAGATTTTGAGTGAGATTGAGAGGTTCTATGGGCAGTTGTACACGTCATCGTTAGATCGTTACTCACACAAAAGTGTGGGTAACGATCCAAGAGCGAGTCTTATCCGACACTATTCCGATGATATCCCGGACGTCAGTCTGAGTGAGATTAGAATGGCTCTCCAGCACCGTAAAAACGGCAAGGCCCCAGGTGAGGATTGAATTACAGCGGAGCTTCTGAAAGCGGATGGAAAACCGGTACTTGAAGTCCTTCAGAAGCTCTTCAATTCCGTCCTCCATGGTGGCACTACTCCGGAGGCGTGGAGCAGAAGTGCGGTGGTCTTGTTCTTCAAGAAAGGCGACAACGCTCTCTTGAAAAACTACAGACCGACTTCCCTCCTGAGCCGCGTCTACGTGCTGTTTTCGAGAGTCATTACGAATCGTCTCGCACGCAGACTCGACGACTTCCAGCGCCCCGAACAAGCCGGTTTCCGAAGAGGCTTTAGTACCATGGACCACATACACACCCTTCGGCAAATTGTACAGAAAACAGAAGAGTACAATCTGCCACTTTGCATTGCGTATATGGACTATGAGAAAGCCTTTGATTCCGTCGAAATTTGGGCGGTGCTGCAGTTCTTTCAGCGGTGCCAAGTTGACTGTCGGTATATCGAAGTACTGATGTTTTTGTACAGCAGGGCTTCGATGGCTATCCGAGTACAGAACCAGAGTACGAAACCTATCTAATTGCAGAGAGGTGTAAGACAGTGTGACGTTATATCCCCGAAACTCTTCACCGCTGCATTGGAAGACGTTTTCAAGCTACTGGACTGGAAAGGATACGGTATTAACATTAATGGCGAGTACATCACTCACCTTCGATTTGCCGACGATATAGTCCTTATGGCAGAATCGCTGGAGGACCTAAGCACTATGCTCAATGACCTCAATATTGTCTCCTAACGGATAGGTCTTAAGATGAACATGGGCAAAACAAAGATCATGTTTAATGTCCATGTCACACCGTAGTTGTTGGGAGCACTAAGCTCGAAGTTGTTGACGAGTATGTTTACCTGGGACAAATAGTCCGACTAGGTAAGTCCAACTTCGACCGAGAGGTCAATCGATGGATTCAAGTCGGCTGGGCAGCTTTCGGGAAATTGCGACACATCTTCTCGTCAGGTATACCTCAAAACCTGAAAACTAGATTGTACAACCAGTGCGTGTTGCCAGTGATGACTTATGAATCTGAGACGTGATCCTTCACTGCTGGCCGTATGAGGACGCTGAAGGTCGCTCAGCGAGCTATGGAGAGGGCTATGCTCGGAGTTTCTCTGCGTGATAAACTTAGAAATGAGAATATCCGCAGTAGAACCAGAGTAACCGATATAGCATAACGGGTTAGTAAGCTGAAGTGGCAATGGGCCGGCCATATAGTTTGAATAACCGACAACTGATGGGGAAAAAAGGATCTCGAGTAGCAGCCTCGTACCGGAAGGCGAAGTGTAGGGCGACCCCCCACTAGATGGAGTGACGACCAGGTAAGACATGCAGGAAGTCAATGGATGCAGGTGGCTCAGGACCGTGCTTTGTGGCATTCCTTGGGGGAGGCCTATGTTTAGCAGTGTACTTGTGAAGGGCTGTAATGATGATGATGATGATAAAGTTCTATTCACAGTGAACGTGGGTAGAACTACACTCATGATCGGAAGCAGAAATGAAATAAAAACAGAATAATTGCCCTATTAAAACTAAAAAACCTACATACATGTACTACATACTGGACACAGGCCACAGAGCTTTTGGTCAAAAAAGTGCCAACGCGCGATGACCTCAACTGGGGAACTTCTCAGATATGCAGGTTTTCTTTCACCGCCGAGAATGTGGTAAATCGACACTTCAAATTGCAATTAACATATATGTAAAAATATATAATAATGCTTATGTACTATGAAATTTACGTTTGGATCAGTTTGATTACCACCTTTGACCAGTAAAATAAAATAAACCTTTCTTTAAGTAAAATCTGCTATTTTTGATATTTATAGTACTTTTCGCAACTGCCTGTTCATTTACATATTTCATGTGAGCTATGAAACCAGGACTATCACAAAAATTAACATATGAATTTGGTAAAATGAAACCTATGCCGACAGACACCCAATATATTCAACTAAAGAGCTTCTTTCTTAACCTCAGTATTGTGTACACTGTACTGGATACTGTGCACACAAAACACACATATTGTGTATAACAGTGTTGTTAGCCATTTTGCCAAACGTGGTAATTGTGGTAAATCATCCCGATAATGGCCACACTTAAAAATATCTAAATTTTTAAGTGTGACAAATTTTGGTGCTGCACGAATAAGTATTCAGTAGCATTCTAAAATTTAATTTTATCTGTTACTTATAATAGTTTATTTAGCAGAAAGTAGAGGGCGCTATACATTAAAACTGAAAGTCAAAACTATACTATCTAGTAATATCAGCTATAGAAGGTAGGGGTGCGACTGGCTCAAGAGCCACCCCAAAGCCAGGAACATTTATTTATCATATAAAAAAGGTATAAAGTGATGTTGATTCTGTTAAAAATTTGTTTCTGTTAAAAAAAACGCTATCAGCGCCGCTAGCGGTGAAAAACTATTTGACGATATGACCATATTATCATGAAATAGCAATGTTATGAAATAATGATTTAATGAGAATTTTGCAATTATTGCATGCAAACCAGTTTTAATCAGTTTACATACAGATGAAACAACAGTGAACAGATAATGAACAGTATCAAACTGTATGAAAATTGATATGTTTTTAGTTCAAAAAAATATCAATTTTAATAAATTTGATAGATGTCACTATTATCTATTATTTCTTAAATTTTAATTAGTACACTTTTAAATTGAAATAACGATTAAATTAAATGTTAGGATTCTTAAATAATTTTATAATTCTTATTATTTGAACATATAAATGTAAGTTATTTATAGTATTTAATTTATTAGTTAATAAGGCCAAAATATAGGCTTTTTTCATTTGATGATAGATGGCGCTGTTTTGATAATTAAAACGTATATCGTCAGCGGAGTTTCAAATTTTTATGCAAAGGTTAAAACTAATTTTAAACTTTATTTACAAATATGATATTTATTTTGAAAAAACACCCGTCATCCCGCCTATTAACTAACATAATCATATACAATAGAAAAATAACATCTAAAGGAAGAAAAATATTTAACTTTCTTTTTTAAGATCCGTAATCGGATAAAATAGTAAAAATCGGAGATAATAGTAACCTATAAGTTGTCCCGGGTTATTAACTACCAACATATAAAATTTAACGGAAATCGGTCCAGTAGTTTTTGCGTGAATCGGTAATACACAGACAGACAGACAGACAAAAATTCTAAAAACCACTAATTTGGCTTCAGTACCCTTGATTTAGTCCCCTGGACTTGTTTTTTCAAGAGTATATTAGAAATACAGACACGACTTTTCTACAGATTTATTATACCTATGTATAGTAAAAAATTCTCACAAAAGGTCAAAAAATTCTTAAATTAACTTTAAATACAACAGCCTGGACTCAAGCTACTTTACCTATAAAATTTGGTGGTATTGGTGTGAGAAATCTTTCTAGCGTTGCATTGCCAGCTTTTCTTGGTTACGTGCATAGTGTCAGTGACTTATGTAACATAATTTTAAATAATAAAGTAGACCTGTGTTTTGCCACGGAGGCAGGGGAGACATGGCGAAGGCTCTGTCCCGGCGAAAATGTTCCACTGGAAGTTAACCAATAAAAACAGTGGGATATTCCGTTGATACAGAACGTGCAGAAAGATTTGTTTCATAATTTCCACAGTGACCAAGATCAGGCACGCCTTCTAGCTGTTTCGACTAAGGAATCTAGTCACTGGTTACACGCTTTACCATCAAGTAGTCTCAGCCCATCAATTACTTGATGGGAAAAGCTTGCGCATCGCCGTAGGAATCCGACTAGGAGCGGCGATTTGTCAACCCCATCAGTGCCACTGTGGTAGCAGCGTCGACAAGTTTGGGCTCCACGGACTTTCATGTAAGAAAAGTGCTGGTAGGTTTTCACGGCACGGTTCTTTGAACCATGTCATCCGAAGGGCTCATGTCTCTATAAATGTTCCCTCAGTTTTAGAGTCTTGTGGAATATTTATAGACGATGGCAGGAGACCCGACGGTATGACATTAGTACCTTGGGAGAGAGGTAAATCCCTAGTGTGGGATGCTACTTGCGTAGACACTTTAGCGGCCTCTCATCTCAGGGGTAACTCGTTTAGAGCCGGGGCGGAATCAGAGGCAGCTGAACTGAGTAAGTGGTGCAAATATGAGGCTCTGAGCGATGACTACCTACATATTTGTGCCATTTTCTGTAGAGACTATCGGTCCGTGGGGTCCTTGTGCGGTGAAGTTCCTAAAAGAACTTTATCTGCGACTGGTCGTTGCTGCTGCTGATAAGAGGGCTGGTTCTTTTCTCGCTCAAAGGCTAAGTATAGCCATTCAGCGAGGAAACGCAGCCAGCGTTCTTGGCACGATAGCTCGGGGAGTTGGACCGTATGCTAATTAAGTTATAGTATTTATTAAAGATTAAATAAAAAATAAATCTTGCGTGGATAGGAGACAAATGTGCTGCAGGTCGTTATGAGTTTGACAGAGAACGACGATTGCCGATATATGTACCCTTAGTCATTCTTCGCGCTCTCATTGGCTGCGGATCACGTGAACTTTTACAGCTGTACTGGCAGGATAGTATTAACTTAAAGAATTTTCGTCTGATTATATTGCCTCTAATTTTCGTCAGTTTGTTTGTAATTTTTAAAATCAGTTGTTAAATACACTATTTTGGATTGATAGTTCTTATTAATTCAAGCAATCGATTACAATGAAATCTGTTTCTTGTGTATTTTATAAAGTGAAAAATATTGGTAGTGTTATCACATTCTCAGAAAGTACATTACAAAGGTGCTAAACATTGTTAAAAATTCGACATGAACATAAGCTAAAATATAGTGATGTCGTTTTACCAGTGAATTTACCTCTTAATTCCAACCCAAGGTTATCATCGTCAATGATAGATATAGATATTTTTTTTTTATTGTCAGAATTTTTTCTAATGTAACCAATGAGACAATTAAAAAAATCTTACTTTTATCAACCCTACAATTATTTCCTTATTACTATTAGCTGTAATTATTGTTGTGCATTTAAGTAAAATTCATTTTTATCTATATTTTGCAATTTTAATCTAATAAAATATATATTTCAATATATAAATATTTAAAGTAAGTATAAACATTTTATAATATAATTAAAACAATATATTATATAATATAATTACGTGTAATATTATGCCTATGCATATCTTTCATGTCAATTGTAACAGCTGTACAAGATCACGTGATTCGCAGCCAATGGGAGCGCGAAGAATGACTAAGGGCATATCGGCGACCGTCGCTCTCTGTCGCACTCATTACAACCCGTAGCACATTTGTCTCCTGTTCACGCAAGATTTATTTAAATATTTTTAAATTATTAACCCCTGGAGAAACTGTCTGCCCTTTTGTGAGATTTTTTTTATTATATATAATAAACACGCTGTAAAAATGGCAGATTAAATTAAACACTTTTTTGGAATTTTAAAAATATAATTTTGGGGTAGTTTTCCCCTATGTGAACCCCTTCAGAAGTGTCTGCCATTTTTTTTCTTAATTCTTTATCAACTTAGCTGACGGATAGTCATTATTATTATTTGAATTAAATACTTTTTTTGGGCAAATTTTTTTACCAATTACCTGTACGCGCAGTACCAGGTGGCAAACAGTCATATACCTGCTTATTGAGTGGACTGATACTTTTCAACAAAGTTTCATGAAGCATCAAACACTTCATGAATAATGCGTCATGAGCTCTCGATACGCGCGCCAACAGTAGGTGGCGCGCGTATCGTACCGACAAATTTATTTGAAAATTATATATCATTCAACTTCAATGAATATATTATCATTCCCAATTAAACAATATAATCCTTCCAAATTTAAAACTACATTACCGCAATTATTTCCTTTGCGGCTGCATCGCGCCAGGTACCAGCTAGTATATACATCTATACAAATAAATAAAATTGGAATGTCTGTTTGTAATGTCAAAATAACAGCTTTTAACTAAATGCATATGAAAGTATATACGGTACTTATAACAAAAATACAATTTTTGAAAAAATTTCTGTCTGTCTGTCTGTTTGTTCTGGCTAATCTCCGAAACGGCTGGATCAATTTCGACGGAACTTTCACTGGCAGCAGCTTATATTATAAGGAGTTATATTTTAGAAAAAGAATTAGGGTTTCGCGCAACATAATTAAAACCCTAAATTACACGCGGGCGAAGTCGCGGGGAACAGCTAGTTTATAATAAAAGTAGATAAAGAAGACTGAACATATCATTCGGAAGGTACTGTTTCATAGCTGAGCACAAAAAAGGAAATAATGTGTTTATGTCGCCGTTAAGGCAGGTAAAATAACAAAACGGTTTAACGATAAAAATAAAACATTTCGATCAAGTTCACGGCTCTATGATTCCCTTGTCTTCCCTATATGATAAAATAAAACAAAATTTTACTGCATAACGGAGCCTTTTTATTACATTTAAAGAATCATACTCGATCCTCGAAACAAAAAATTAAAACTGAAAATCACAATGCGGCGATTGAATTTAAATAAATACCGTGTATTATCTAGGTCAGAAATTTCAAATAAATGTTTTTTTTTAATTTTACTTTACGTTATAATATTATATTTTTAAAGATGTCGCGAATTTGTTAAGGGTAACAATAGATTTGCGATTATTTAGCATTTTTTTAGATTCATTTCAATTTTTTTTAAATTATTAGATATCAAAATAAATTACAATAACATGCATGCATCAATTAGAAATTTTCAAGTTTCTATTGATTTTCCATTTTTTTTTCATTAATACGAGACAAGGACAAATTACCTACGCATGTACCTTTTGCCTTTGATCTGCTGACGTCTGCTGATATGCCAATGCTATGATCATAATTCTAGCCTCTGAGTATAAGCAATCACTTCGCTTTATGGTAAATGCCGCAGTCTGGAGAAAATTTGCTTCAATTTATTTCAATTATATAACATGTTCCTTTTGAATAAATATCATTATTATACATTTTGAAAGATTAAAAATTTCATTTTCGGTAATATTGATAAGGCACCACGGTTTAAAAAAACGTACCTAAGTATAATACACGCTTTAATACACGCTGGACATAGGCCTAGTCCGATTTCTGAGAAGGTTTTTACCCTCAAAATATATTTCATTGTATAAATATGCAGATTTTCTAATGAAGAAATAAGGAAATCTGCATATGATGATGATGTATGATTTTTTTTAGTTTTTAATAATAGTTTTTATTTTATACTAAAAGTTTAATTTTATACCCATTTTAGTAGCCTTAAGAATATTACAAATTCTAGGGAACGACTAGAATATCGTCTAAATGTTGACATTAAAATCTTCACCCCTATTTATCTACCCTTAGACTTGATCCTTTTCTTCAAATTTATATAGACAACACCTATGTAGTTAAACCGCTTATTAAATAAAAAAAACATTTTAGTTATTTTAGCCGTTTCTGAGAATTCAGTGAACCTATATTAAAAACATACGAATTACAATATCAAGAAATATTATTTTTAATGAACAGAAAAGTCCAGAATTAAAACGGAATATTCATATGTGATGATGATGAACAAAATGCTGAAGTGGTGATAGATAACACTGAGATGAATACAACTGATCAGAGTTGGGGAAGTGATGACAGCACACATACTGCCATTGATGAAAATGATGAGACCTATGAACCTTCACACGAAATTGATCTTACTAACATAGATCATTCAAATGTTATTTTGCGACCACGAAGAAATACATTTTTAGGCAAATTTAATGGAGTTGGATGTACCTGTGACTTATGATGAAGCAATAAATAGTAAGGAATGTGAGTTATGGCTAGAGGCCATAAATAATGAATTAGAAGCTCATCGTACCAATAACCCCTGGAGTTTTGTGGATCATGAAAATCAGAGAACTGTAACGTCTAAATGTGTTTTTAATATTAAAAGAAACCAAGATGGTCAAGTAGACAGATATAAAGCTCGACTTTATGCCCGTGGTTTCACACAAATTAAAGGGATAGATTACAATGAATTTTTTTCACCTACTACAAGATATGATTCATAAGAATACTGTTAGCTATCTCTGCTGAATATAATTGGAATATAAGGCAATTAGATGTCAAGACGGCCTTCTTGTATGAAGAGTTAGAAGAGGATATTTTTATGGAAATTCCAGATGGAGTGAAAGCACCAGAAAATAAAATATGTAAATTCAACAAATCCCTGTATGGTCTAAAACAATCATAAATTGTCAATTTTTTATTGAAGTTTGGTTTTGTTCACTCACAAGCAGACAATTGTGTATTTGTAGGTGCTTTAATTATGTGTCAATCAAATGCAATATTAGATCAAATTGTAAGTTACTTAAAGCAAGGATTTAATATCAAAGAGTTAATTTTAAATCGGTTTGTTGGTTTAGAAATTTTAAAAACTGATAATTCTATTTGTATCAGTCAAAAACAATATATTGAACAGTTAATAAACAAATTCAATATGAGTACTGCAAACCCTTGCAATGCACATGTTGATGTAAATGTACAGTTAATAAAAAAATATTGATAATGAACAGGTTCATTTTCCTTACAGGCAAGCCAAAGGGTTATTACTAAATAAATAAATTAAAAACAAAACCATGGGAATGAGATGATCGCCACCATATTGGTTCTATTAAAACTCATTTAATATGTGTACAAACTAAATTATTTTAAAGTGAAATAATGTATAATTATTTGTATTTATAGAACACCAAATTCGGAAATAAGTGTATTTTTTACTAAACTTGATGCTTTATTACATAAGCTACGTGAAAAAATAAACAAAAAATTATAATTGCGAGTGACTTTAACATAAATATGTTAATATTGAATAATATATCTAATAGATTAAGAACTACATTAAAAAGCTATGGATTCCAAATGCATATAACGGAAAAAACGAGACAACATACGTGTATAGACCAAATGGCAAGTAATATTCAAGGAGCCATCGGAAAAGTCCATAAATTAGGTCTATCAGATCACACGGGGCAAACGTTAGGTTTTTTATTAAAAGATACAACAAAGTCTCCTGGGCATTATTATATATTAAGAAGGCAATACACCGAAAGTAATATTAACACTTTCTGCAATCACTTAAATTCATTATCATTCTTAGACGTTTATGAGGAGGATAACGTAGAAAAAGAATTTACTAAATTTTATGACACGTTTTTATTAATTTATAAACTGTGCTTTCCCATAAATAGAGTCAAAGTAAATAATTTTGATCAAAAATTAAAATGACTTACAACCGGTATAAAAATTTCCTGCAGAACCAAACGTGCACTCCGCTATAAATATTATAAAAATAAAACTCACGAGAATAAAAAGAAAACTAAAGCCACTTGGAACCTAATAAAACAAAATAGTCAGATACATCAAATCCTTATTGATAGACTCACATTCAATAATCACAATATACAAAATCCCATTGAACTAGCTACAACATTTTATCTATTCTATTAAAGACAGAATATCACAAAATAGTACGGGAAAAGTAAGCGTAACTAGTCTAAAAAATGACTCTATTATTTATTTAAGACCATGTGATGTAATAGAAATTAAAAATAATATTTCATCACTTAATAACACAAAATCTACTAGCTGTGATGAATAACAAACAAAAATTTTAAAAAGGTGCCCAGGCAAAATCATAGACGTATTATGTTTTCTCATAAATAAGTCACTTGAAACGGGAATTTTTCCTAAACAATTGAAATTCTCCGTTGTTATACCATTGTATAAAAAAGGTGATAGAAATAACATTAATAACTATAGACCAATTACATTAATATCAATACTATAAAAATTGTATGAGAAAGTTATGCAAAAAAGACTCTTAGAATTTTTTTATAAGTTTAAAATATTAAAACCAGAGCAACATGGTTTTCAAAAAGGTAAATCTACGACACTTGCTACTTTTTCCTATATAAAAATTGTAACAGAATACATAAACAGAAAAATACCAACTTCGGCAGTGTATTTTGATTTGAGTAAAGCATTTGATAGTGTCAGTTATGATATTCTCTTAAAAAAAGTTGAAGCGTATGGCATAGGAGGGCCAGCTCACTCCTAGTTACATAGTTATTTAAAAGATAGAAAAAAATGTGTTTAAATACAACAAAAAGATAAAAAACAGCAGGAAATTTTAAAAATCGTACTTACAAAATGATTACGGAGTGCCGCAAGGGAGTGTTTTGGGTCCTTTACTTTTTTAATTTACATTAATGATCTACCAAATTACATTAAATATAACACAATATTATTTGCTGACGACATTTCTATATTAATACCAAAAATAAATTTTAATTCTAGTTGTAATAAAGAATATGAAAGTGAAATAAATAATACAATTGAAAATGTTATTGAATGGATAAACAACAATAATCTAAGTATAAATCTATCTAAAACTAAATTTATGCAATTCTACAATGTCAAAAGTAAACCGCAATTACTTGACATTAAATATAATGATGAAAAAATTACTGCTACTGAATGTACCACATTTTTAGGTATAAGTTTAGACAAACATTGTAATTGGAAAGATCACGTAGATAAAGTTTGTTCTAAAATATTCAAATTTAATTTTGCTTTACGAAGACTAGCTTCAATCTCGTCAAGAAACACTTCTCTTATATAGCATATCATGCATATGTTGCTACTGTATTAAGATATGGTCTCATATTATGGGGAAACTCGACAGATGTGAACCGTGCTTTTATAGCGCAAAAACGCTGTATACGAGCAATTTGTGGCGTTGGGCCATTTGTTCCTTGCAAATCACTATTTAAAGAATTAGGTGTTCTTACTCTGCCATCCATGTACATGTTTGAGCTTTCAATATTTGTAAAAAAGTATCCGCATTTTTTGTACCAGATACCCAGAAAAAAATATTTTGCCTTCATTAAAAACTAGTCTGTACTCAAAAAATTGTTATGTGATGGCTATTCAAGTGTTTAACAAAATCCCCAATGAAATAAGGCAATGAGATTATAATCAATTTAGACGTAATTTATTAAAGTGGTTTTGAGAAAAACAATTTTATTCGGTAAATGAACTGCTAAAAATAAAAGAACGTTTCTAATGACTGTTAAACGCTGTTTCTTCTTTGATCATGTTTTAAAGGGTAAATATCAAAATTTTACACTGAGGCATGTTTAATTTTACTTAAATATTGTATTTTTTATCAAAAGTTTTCATATACCAAAATTGGTGAAATATGTAATACTTTATTATTTTATACGAACATCTTTGTACCATATTTCTTATGAATAAATTTATTATTATTATTATACAAAATATATTTGAAGGTTCTGAGCGACATGTTCGGCTTCTGGTAATATACTTCCAATTAAATGGTAGACCTGGCCTTGTACTTTAAAAGTCGGTGAAAAACCATCTGCTGTTACCTGTTTACCACCAAAGGAAGTCATCTGGAAACAGGCATTATATTTACGAATATTACGCATAAAATGGTCATGATCTGGGTGTAGATCATTAATCAATTAATCATAATTGTATGTTCAGGCAGTTGTTTCAACACTTGTTACACTTTTCCAGCATTGCAAAAGTACACTTGTATGTCATAGAACCCAAGGCTACACTGCAGTCAGTTCTATAAGCAATATCAGGTTCATACTCCATAGCGGAATGGACCTTGTTTTTCCATAAACGCAGTGAAATGTTTTCCTTATACCGTGACTGAATTGCTCTATGCACTTGTGGATTCGCAGTTTGGTAATTTGCTACAGCTTGCCTGTGTACATCGGGATGTTTTTCTGATAAGCGGACACAGCTTTACGATTTGAATCTGGCTTGTTCTGCCTATATCTTTCTTGTGCACTTTTAATTGACTTTTTCTTGTGTAATTAGTAAATCTCGACCTTCGTTTGTTTTTCTTTTTTCATATGTTAATGTCGACGATACATATTGATCTGTTCCGCTGGTTGGAGATGATATTTCACTGTTTACAAAAGATGTAACAGTTAAATGGTCAAGCTCTGAAAAAGGATCCCGCTCTTCGACAGGTACCTCCATGCGACGCTGTGAAATTTTCTTCGCAACAATAGGCAGATCGGCGTCAAAATGTCCATTAGATAAATTATGGCTAAATCGTAATCGCCTTACTGGACAGATATCTGTTCCGGACTCTGTATATAGCAGACCGTTTCGATATAATTCAAACCGAAACGGAAATATCAATCCTGCAGCTACCAATTCACAAAGTCCACCGTAAGTTTCATTTTTTAACATATCCTCTGAATATTCATTTGCTATTGAATAATTATCGCCATTTCTGTCGTGGGTCATAACTGAAAACCTAGGCCAATCATTTACCACAAATCTAACAATTTTGTGAACGCACCACCATCGCATTTTCTTGGGTTCCGTACATTAAAAATGAAAGAGCACGAAACAAACAGGCGCCGTCACCTATAATGGGGACAACAGTATGTTCTTCCATTTATTTTTTAATATTAAGAGTTTCTGTAGTGATTTTTTCAGTGAGAAAAATACTTCTATCAACAATACCTAATCACAAAGCAAATCGAATTTCAAATTTTTTGTTCAGGTGTAATTTTGTGCAAATTTTTTGTACAAATCTTCTTGTCTATTTTGTTTTATGTTTTTGTGCAATAAAAGTATATTCTATTCTATTCTAATAAATTAAGTTTAAAATATTTATCAATACCATTTACGTTATTTACGACCCAAAAACCTTAAAAATGACTCCCAAGTCACCCAGCCCATGATGATTTTTACATACAAACATACATCCATCCATCCTTCCATCCATGTTGGTTTCAAACCATAATCAATGCAGTTTTCGTAATGAATGTTCCAAAAAACCATAAAACGACACCCATATTGACATTTTAACCACATCGCACCCCCACAGGGGATGATGGTAGGTATTTCCCGTCTGCTACGTTGGATTTTATAGTTGTTGTTTTCGTAATCAACGACCCGATAAACCATAAAAACGATACCCATGTTGATTGTCAGAATTTGTCACCGCTTTTCCATCTTTTAGGGGTTGAATTCTTGGGCACGCCACTATAGCGGCGATAAGACCCCTCTTTGAGGAGTGGCTTGAGAGACGCCACGGTGTCCTCACCTTCCGCCTGACGCAGGTCCTCACCGGACACGGTGTGTTCGGGAGGTTCCTGCACCGAATCGGGCGGGAGGAAACGCCCGGGTGCTCCCACTGCGAGGATCGACCGGAGGACACGGTGGAGCACACCGTGGAGGTGTGCCCTGCTTGGGCGGAGCACCGCCGTGTACTCGTAGCGGCGATAGGCGGCGGCGACCTCTCGCGTCCGGCCCTGGTCGAAGCCATGGTCCGGAGCGAGACGGAATGGGATGCCGTCACCACCTTCTGCGAAGCAGTGATGCTAGCGAAGGAGGTGGCGGAGCGGGAGAAGGAAAGAGCAACAGCTTCCTTCCCGGTTGCCGCGGAGACGCCCCGGGCGTCGGGGCTACGTCGTGGCCCCTGACCACCGTAGGCGCGGACCTGTGGACGGCGAGCAATGGGTAGCTCGCCGTCCGTCCGTCTAACGACGACAGGCCGTGTCGACGGCGCGTTTTGTTCCACGCGCGCCTCAAGAGCTGTCAGCAGCGTGAAGGGGCCCGGGGCCGACGCCTGCCGGGGCTGCGGGCTGTTCGAAAGAGATACCGCGGCTCCGGAACGTAAGGGCACTGAAGGAACACGGATGGTTTTAGTCAGTAAAGTCTGACACTCCTTCCGCTCCACCCACAGCGAAAGGCGTCATTAGATGATTTTCCATCCGCAAAAAAAAAGGGTTGAATTCTGAAAGAGCCTGAAACACTTTTAGGAATACTCCTGTGAAGTTTCGAATAAAATAGTTTAACTAATCTTGTTTCCCCATACAAACTTTCAACCCCTTTTTCACCCCCTTAGGGGTTGAATTTTCAAAAATCCTAGGACACTTAATTGTTTATTTCTAATTGTTAACCTAAGAGCAAAGTTTCAGGCTCCTAGCTCTAAAAAGGACGGACTTCCATACAAACTATTAACCCTTTTTTCATTCTCTTAGGGGGCGAATTTTCAAAAATCCTTTCTTAGCGGATGCCTACGTCATTACAACTGTCTGTATGCCAAATTTCAGCGAAATTCGTTCAGTAGTTTCGGCTGTGCGTTGATAGATGAGTCAGTCAGGTTTGCCTTTTATATATGTATATAGATAATAGGACTATTTTCAGCATTGAAATTTTGATAGGTTGGTCGCTCTCTATATATTACAGTATTTGTTTTACTATAGATAATAAACTGTACATAGATTTCTGAACTGTACAACTATCATCGTTATCATCATCATTTCATAGACCAACAGCGTAAAATAGCAGAAAAACCACGCTGATCCGCTGTGCTTTCGTATGCTAAGTCAGCTGCCAAGAACCAAGTCATTCCTTCCCGCAAGATAGAGGACAACGCACATACATTTTCATTATTAATCGAAGATGTATGTAGGCGTCACCACAGCATAAGTGGATGCTTACACCGGTGGACTGTGTGTTCGATTATTACCCTGGCTTCCTAATGAATTCAATCATCATCATCATAAACATCATCATCATCATTACAATCCATAACAAGTCCACTGTTGAACATAGACCTTCTCCAAAGAATGCCATTAAACGCGGTATAGACGACATCGACTTCTTACACTCCATCAGGGGGACCTCCTTGAGAACCTTTGTCCCAATTCGGTGGTCGGTTCTTCGAGCTATATGGCTGCCCCATGGCATCTTCATATTACTAATTCGTTAAGCTCTATCGGTCACTCTAGTTTTATTGCAGATATTCTAATACCAAATCTATCACACAGAGAAACTCTGAGCATAGCCTTCTCCATAGACTTCAATATAGCCATGAAATAGTTTCATAATTCATATAAATTTTGATTTAATAATTTAGCTGTTATGAGTAAATATATATTTTTGTATTACAAATATTTAGTGATTTACAAAGACCTACTTTCCCACAGACATTATATGTGAACAAAAACAGTGAACAGTCTCAATACAAGATTGGAAACCCAAATTGGGGCTCAGTAAAAATATTATATGAAGCAATAGCTTTTACGTTTGCCTTTGTGTATTATATAGCAACACTGCTTTATTAATAAATATTATTTTTACAGTACTATAATGAACAGATCTTTTTTTGTTGTTAGATATGATTTTACGAAAAAAGTTTTATTGGGTATCATCATTACGGCCTATCAAATTCCACTGATGAACATAGGCATCCTCCATAGTTTGCCTCATAGGGAATATTTGTAATAATTGCCACGCTTGGCAGGTAGGTTAGCAACCCTAGTTGTTTGTTGCAATGTTACTAATATTATTCCTTAATTTTCTTTATTTTTCTCATTGAAATATAACAATGTTACCTTGTTTTGCAACTTTCATTTTTATAATTATGAAAAAATCAATCAAGTCAATAGTGCATCTCCACATACTATATTTTATATATGTATGTTGTAGCATGAATGGGTCGGCTCGACGAAGAACGGGAGTGTAGAGAACCAGAGACCCTTTTTACTAGAAACGAGGCATTTCACCTTATTCCTCAAGGGTGACAAGGCATCTACATTTTGATTCTTAATCAAGGCGAGATGATTAGATGTCATGATCAGCTGTCACTTACCATCAGATGGACTGTGTGCTCTTTTCTCATCCTTATTCTATTAAAAAATGTAGGTGTCAATGAAATAAGCATTGGTAATATTTTTGTCATAATATTATTAATTTTAACAATATTTTTCTAGTAATACTCTTCTCAAAATCTTGCCAGATGGATTTTTTGGTATATCCTCTATGAAGGATATTTCTTTTATTCTTTTATAAGGAGCCACTCTTTCAGCTACAAAATCGAGGATTTCTGTATCACTGACTTTTATGTTTTCTTTTAACACTATAAATGCTTTAGGTCTTTCACCAGAGTTGGCATCAGGTATACCCACAACAGCAACATCGTACACTGCAGGATGTTCTTTACAGACACATTCTAATTCTGCTGGAGGTACTTGGAAAGCGTTTACCTGAAAAATTTTAGAAACATAATTCACATTATTATTAAGTTTTGAATAGGTGAAAGTTCCGTATGTACCTGTTTATTTTACTACAATTTTTTTAAAGTGGTACTTTGTTTCATGTCACAGTTTTTAGGGTTCCGTAATTACACAACAAGGAACCCTTATAGTTTCGCCATGTCCATCCGTCCGTCCGCGGTTTTACTCAGAGACCCCAAGTGCTAGAAATCTCTAATTTGGCATAGTTATAGATATTAATCACGCCTACAAAACTGTAAAATAATAATTTAAAAACATTTTTATTTTGGGTACATCCCATCCATACTAATATTATAAATGCAAAAGTGTGTTTGTTTGTTTGTTTGTTTGTCCTTCTTTCACGTCGCAACAGAGCGTCGGCATGGCATGATTTTTTGTATGGGGATAGTTCGGTGGCTGTAGAGTGACATAGGCTACTTTTTTCAGCGGAAAAACATATCATTCCCGTGGGAAAATCGAATATGTTGCAAAATTAAATTCAGCTAGGTGGCGCCACTGTGATTCTACAAGACGGACGACGGCACGATGGACGAACACAGAAGGTCAGAATATCTGGATTATTATGTCTTTTTACCAAAATTAAGATAAAAAATGTATGGATCTGTATTTTTCCACGCAGGACCGGGAAGAGAGCGATAAAAAACATAAAATTCACCAGCTGATTTTCTTCAAACGTTTTGGTGCATCGTAATTCACAGAATAGGCGATAACCTCGCAGGCGATATAAAGTAATCCGTTGATGCTCTGCCTACCCCGCAAGGGTTACAGGCGTGATTATAAGTATGGATCAGAAATACTATCACCACCTGTCACGCTTTCACCCTTAACTATTACTTAACAATGGTAGAAACAGTTCTTAGTAAGCCTTATTAATAAGCCTTAGTAATATTTATTGAACGGAAATGAATACAGTTCTTATATGTGGTTATGAATGAATCGGTATTACAATAAGAAAAATTGTGCAAAATTATAAGAAAAATATTTTTTGAGAGTTCTTATTAACTAACGTATACATAGTTTAAATTGATTCCGCTAGATGTCGTTACTAGGTTTTTAAAACGCGGTAACGAAATGTATCCTGACATGTACTTTACTCCCGCCGTTGAGCCGCGCGTCAACTTATAGTGCATACGGTACCTATACGCTTAAATTGTTTCTATTTCGTAGCTTATTCGACTACCTGCTTTCGATTTCGGTTGTTTGTTATTTGCTTTGTGATTTGGTTAAGGTTGAATGGATTTATATTGGCTTTCATTTTCGGATTTGTGTATTTTCTTGGATCGGTTTTGTTGATTTGGTTGGTATTCCTTTATACATATTTAGACTCTGGCTTTGATTTTGGATTTTGTTTATTTAGAATCGTGAATTGGTTTTCGTTGTTTTAGGTTGTTTAACAATATTTCAAAGGAATATTAATAGTATAGATAGTGTAGGATATAGGTACCGTATACAACGGTACCTATACACTTACTTCTTTTTTCGTTGGTTATATTTATATTGACTACTGCTTTCGATTTCGGTTTTCTGCGATTTGTTTTGTGATTTGGTTTAAGTTGATTCGATTTTTTTTGGCTATCGTTTTCGGATTCGTGTTGTGTCTTGAATTGGTTTTGTTGTTTTGATTTTAAAAAATATTTAAAAGGAATATTTATTCCTTTTAGATATTTTGGATTTGCTTTAAAAATATTTAAAAGGAAATTTAATTCTTTTAGGTATTTTAACGTTTTTTTATAAATAGGTTTTTTCTTACTTCATAATGCCTCGCAAACGTAAGTCCAGCCTTTCAAGAGTATCTTCTCAAAGACAAGCGAAAAGATTAGCTCGATCGCTAGAATCTTTAGAAGATGCTGAGCTGAGAAGGCAAGAACAAGCAGAGCGTCAGGCTGCTTTTAGAGCATCTGAAACACCTTTTCAACGTCAGCAAAGGCGTCTTGAACAGGCAGAGCGTCAAGCTACTTTAAGAACTTCTGAAACACCTTCTCAAAGTCAGCGAAGGCGTCTTGAAAAGGCAGAGCGTCAAGCTACTTTAAGAGCTACTGAAACACCTGCTCAAATTCAGCAAAGGCGTCTTGAACAGGCAGAGCGTCAAGCTACTTTAAGAGCTACTGAAACACCTGATCAAAGTCAGCAAAGGCGTCTTGAACAGGCAGAGCGTCAATCTACTTTAAGAGCTACTGAAACACCTGCTCAAAGTTAGCAAAGGCTATTCGAACAAGCGGAACGTCAGGCCGCCTTAAGAGCCGCGGAAACACCTGATGAAACTCAACACAGACTCATTGAGCAAGCTGAATGTCAATCTACTATAAGGGCATTTGAAACACCAGAACAGACACAGGCGCGAAGAGATGCAAATGCACAGCTCCAAGCTGAACGTCGACAAAATTTTCAAAGAAACAATTGGTCGGTTTTTAATGACGCAGCTTTCGATTATGATCCGTTGATTGATTATAAAAATCACAGGTTAGTTGTTATCGGACTGATGGACAAGGCGTGTCGATTTTGCAGCGCTTTAAAATGGAAAGATGAGACCGCAGGCATGTGCTGTTCCAATGGCAAAGTGTCTCTTCCGTTACTTGGGGAACCAGAAGAACCTTTGAAAACTCTCTTTTTATATGATGCTAATGAGTCACGGCGCTTTTTAAACAGGATCCGGAAATATAACTCATGCTTTCAAATGACGTCCTTCGGAGTTGACCGGGAAATAATAATGCCGGGATTTTCGCCTACATTTACGGTGCAAAGGCAAATTTATCATAGAATAGGTTCACTTTTTCCAGCTGAAAACGAACAGCATAAATTTTTACAAGTATATTTTATGGGTGACTTTTCTTGCATGAACGTAACATTTTAGTCAAAACATTTAAAACTGCTTTAGAAAACCTACCTAAAGAGGATTATGAAAATGACGAATTCACGCAGATCGGACCCCTCGAGGAGAGCATGAAAGGCGCTACAATGCACCTTTGATAAACGAAATAGCAGCCGTAATTAGTGGTGATCAATTTTCTTCACGAGACATTGTCTTGCGAGCACGTGATGATACGTTACAACGGGTGGCCGATACACACAAGTTTTATGACGCTCTGCAATACCCATTGATTTATTGCAAAGGACAAGAGGGTTATCATTTTCAAATTCCACTCATTAACCCGGTCACAAAGGAGCCTACTCCGAACAAAAAAGTATCATGTATGGATTTTTATGCGTATCATATGATGTTGCGAGAAAATGATTTTAACGTCTTAGCCCGGCGTAGACAATTATTTCATCAATTTTTGTAGACATGTATGTGAAGGTAGAAAGTGAACGTCTCCATTATATATCTTTAAATCAAAAAAAGCTGCGCGTTGAGAATTATATACATTTACAAGATGCAGTTTCTAGCGACGCCAATGTAAACCCCAGAGATTTAGGTAAAATGGTAATTCTGCCCTCATCATTCGTTAACAGTCCCCGCTACCTACATGAGTACACACAAGACGCATTCGCCTATGTACGAACTTACGGAAGACCTGATCTTCCCACATGGAAAGAAATAACCGAGAAGCTAATGCCGGGCCAAAAAAGTACTGACAGACACGATTTAGTTGCTAGAGTATTTAGATTAAAAGTACAAAAATTAATGTATGTAATTAACAAAGGAAAATTTTCGGAGAGGTGCAGTGCTTCATGTATTCAATTGAATGGCAAAAGAGGATTACCGCATGCTCACATTCTAATATGGCTTAAAGAGAAGTTGCGGCCCAGCCAAATAGACAACATAATAAGCGCCGAGATTCCGGATCCTGAGCAAGATAAAGAATTGTATGATACCATCGTCCGAAATATGATTCACGGTCCATGGAGCACGAAATTCAATATCGCCATGTATGAAAGAAGGAAAATGTACAAAGAAATTCCTAAACAGCTATTAAAAGAAACAGCACAATGACAATGGCTTCCTTTATACAGACGCAGAGCTCCCGAAGATGGTGGCAGGAAAGTTACAATCAAATCTCGCTCTGGAGCGTTCGAACCTTAGATAACAGCTGGATTGTCCCGTATTCGCCCATTCTATGTAAAATGTTTAATGCCCACATTAATGAAGAAGCATGTAGCTCTGTCTGCGCAATCAAGTATATCTGTAAGTACATAAATAAAGGAAGCGACCAAGCAATATTTAATCTCAGGAGTGAAGGTGAGGCAAACCTAATGAAGTACAGATCTTTCAAGCAGGGCGTTATGTCAGCAGTAACGAGGCAGCGTGGCGTCCTTGGCTTCCTTTACACGAAAGGCACCCAACAGGTACTCACCTTGCTGTGCACTTAGAAAATGGAGAGCGTGTATATTTCACCGAAAGAAATTTCAAGAAAGTATTGCATCACCGCCAAAACTACACTAACAGCCTTCTTTCAACTTTGTCAAACTGACCTTTGCAAAAACGTTGTTATATTCTGAAGTCCCCGCCATTATACTTGGAACACATCTAGGAAGGAGTGGAACGCCGTATTCAAAGCGCGCCTGTTGCAAATTGGCCCGTGTAAAGTCATCAGATGCCCTTGGTCGTGTGTATACCGTCCATGTAACTAATTTTGAATGTTTCTGTTTACGATTGCTGCTGCACCATGTTCGGGGTCCTACTGGATATAAAGACCTTAAAACTGTCAACGGTCAGGAATGCGCAACTTATAGAGAAGCATGAAGCTCTGCATCTAGAAAACGATAATCACTGGATGAAACCATGGAGGAAGCTGTGCAGTGCCAGTCACCAGCCAAAATTAGGGATCTTTATGCAACTCTCATATCATCTTGCGGGCTATCTAATGCACATAAATTGTGGGACAAATATAAAGAGTACATGGCGGAAGATATTTTGCGAAGGTTACAGCAGACACACGCGAACATGACATACAATGAACACATTTATAATGAAGCATTGGAAAATTGAAGATAAAGTAATGGCAATGGTAGGCAAAAATTAAGCGATTTTGGAATGATAAGCCCTCAGCGAACAATCGAAAATAAACTAAGTGATGAAATTGTACGTGAAACAAACTACAATATACCAGCTTTGCAGCAGCAAGTAGCTGAATTGTACCCTGCTTGCTTCCCGAACAAAAACGAGTTTTGACAAAGTATTAGGACAAGTTGAATCTGGAAATGGTGCACTTTTCTTTTAGATGCCCTGGAGGAACTGGGAAGACATTTTTGTTAAATTTATTATTGCGCAAGTACGGAAAGATAAAACATTGCTGTGGCTGTAGCTTCTGGTATAGCCGCCACTGCTAACAATGCACTGCACATTCTGTTTAAAACCCTCTAAATCTAGCCCAGGAAGAATCGCTGATCCACCCTTATGCAAAATAAATACGAGGTATAATGCTACGACAATGCAAACTTTTAGTGTGGGACGAAAGTACAATGTCGCAAAAAGCAGAAGCACTAAATCTAACGCTCCAGGATTTGCGCAGCAATACCGATGTAATGGGAGGAATAGTGGTTTTACTGGTGACTTTCGCCAAACTTTACCTGTCATTCAGGGCACACCTGCAGATGAAATTAAAGCATGCCCAAGTCGTCTATTTTATGGAACAAGGTGACAAAATTCAGTTTAACTACGAATATGAGAGGCATTTGTATAATGATATCAATGCTGGAAACTATGCTGACATACTATTAAAAATTGGCGATAGGCGGTTGGAAACGGATGCTGGGGCTACGTTAAATTTACGAGAGATTTTTCTAATTTAGTACAGAGTCATTCCGAATTAATTGCGAGCGTTTATTCAGATTTAACGAACAACATGCATGAAGACAAATGGTTATGTGAAAGGGCGATTTTGCACCAAAAATGAGAGCGTTAACAAAATAAATTCAGATATATTAAGCGAAGTAGCAGGAGAAATAACAGAGTATTTGTCAGTAGACACAGTTATGGACACAGAACAGAGCACTTATATCCAGAGTTTCTAAATTCTCTAGAGTTGTTGTGTGCCCTCACATAAGCTTTAATTTAAATTAGGCGTCCCAGTCATACTAATGCGAAATTTAGATGCTGCTCGGTTATGTAACAGGACAAGGCTGCGTGACACATCTTGACGGAACATAATCGTGCTACAATTTTGACAGGCGTAGGAAAAGGTGAAATGTTATTATACCACGGATCCCTATAATTCCTACAGATCTTTTCAATTCAAAAGGTTGCAGTTCCCTATTAAGCTCAGTTTTGTAATGACAATTAATAAAGCGCAAGGGCAAACGTTACAGGTAAGGGGTCAACTTAGAAACCGTGCTTCTCTCAAGTCAGCTGTATGTAGCATGTTCATGTGTCAAATGCCCAGAATTCCACATTCTTTTCCCGAATGGAAAACATATAACATTGTGTACAGTAGCGTCTTAAAATAGTTTTTCCAAAATTCCACAATCAATTAATCAGAATTTCACAGATCTTCCTTTCAATTCAAAATTTCCTATTAGCTCAGTTTCTTTTCAATTCCAAATGCTGCACCTCTGACGGACCTATAAGCTCAGTTTCCTTTCAACTCAAAAGGCTGCATCTCTGACGGACCTATTAAGCTCAGTTTTCAACTCAAAAGGCTGCATCTCTGACGGATCTTTTATTTGGCTCAGTTTTCAATTCAGAAACTGCATCCTGACGAATCAATTTAGCTCAGTTTCTTTTCAAAGTCTGCATCCCTGACGGATAATTATGCTCAGTTTCCTTTAATTAAAAAATATCCCATTTTTTTGAATAAACAGGCTATTTTCATGCTTTCCTATACGCTGCGTTTCAAAACATTTAAATAGGCTGACGAATCAATTTTGCTCAGTTTCCTTTTAATGGCTGCATCTCTGACAAATCTATAAAACTCAGTTTTCTTTCAATTCAAAAAGCAATGAATAGTTCATTTCCCAGTGACCATGCGGGCGAAGCCGCGGGTAACAGCTAGTACAAATATAAATATAAATGGAGGATGATTTTTTTTTACCCGTCTGTTCCGTCGTGTGGGGTGTCGTTGGATAGGTCTTTTAAAAACGCTGGGGCTGTGGAACAACATCTTTTCGATTCAAGAGTCCTTTTGCGAAATATTTAGCTTTAAAATGGTATTTTTCATTAGAGTCATGTGTCCCCTCCCTCACGGGGATGAGGTTTAGTTCGTTACGGTCGTGTATATATATCTTAGGGTTGCACTGCCGGAAATAATATATAGATAAACAGTTAACTGTTATCTTTGTACTTACTTGGCATTTGAATGATTTGATGTAAATTGTATTATTTTTAAAATCGATTTTTTTTTCTTTTTTGAATACCATTCCCTTTAAATCTGATTTGAAAATAAGTCGTTTAGTTACCATCTTCCTATTTGGGCTCATTTTAAGTCGTTATAGCGGTCAAACGCCGAATTCACTTATTATGCTCATTAAGAAAGCCCACGTATCGTGACGGGCAACTACGGAACCTCTACATTGTGCGTGGCCCGACACGCACTTGACCAGTTTTTCATTTGCCTTTTTTCTTGACTAACTCTTAGACCGTATGAATTTAAAATATAATTGTGCAATAATGATATGTAAAATATACCTATTCCCTTATGTTACTTTCACACTGCAGTAACTAATTGGATAATAAATTTTACCCCATGTTACTTATTCTCCTCAAATGTGTGAAAATCCACTATTTATTTATCTGTCTAATGATATTGACACTATAACCGGAAATAAAAAAGAGAGATTATTAAAGACCTTACTACAAAAATTAAATACATGCAGAAACTCTCACGACTCACGTCAAGGGACTGTGGACTTTCAATTTATACGATCCTGCCACACCTATATCGTTTTATCTCAAAATACAGATTAGCTTTCGAGAAGCTTCTTTTAAAGTAGCGGGCCAATTTTAGCAATTACCAATTTAAAAAGTATGTACAAACATGTAGCAAGTGTTAGTTAAATTAAATACGAGTATTGTAGTTATCTCATTGATTTTGAAAAGGCAATCCCAGTTTTAACTTTAATGTAAACTATTATATATTTATATATTATCTACCTTTTTTAATTACTATTTCAATTTTATGCATTGAACTATTCTGCTTAACTATATTTTTAATATTTAGAGATAATTTTAAGAACTTCCCATTAATTCAAATCATGAACAAAAGTAGTCTTTGATGAGGACATAAGAAGACCCCATCTTATTCTGGGGTGTCCTGAATTTCAAATTAAGAAAACTACAGAAAAATCTCTCGTAACATTTGGAAACGTTTACTTGTTTAAGCAAAATAAGCAATTACTTGTTAAAAGAAGAGTAGAAAGCAGAGTAAAGAAGAAGAACCTGGTATATTTTATGTGCGGTTAACTGTTCACTACCTGGAGACAATAAGAAAATTGCCTCTTATGTGGTTTAACTCAGTTGTTATTAAATTCAATTCAGAATTCTTAAACATATTGTCTCAATTTTATAATTTGACAAGCTTCAAACAAAAATATCATATTAAGACATTACCTTTATCAATTCTTTAAGCCGGTCTGCAATAGTAACGGCACCGAATTCATCGATCTCAGCTAAGTCGCCAGTCTTTAGCCAGACATCGTCTACAAATACCTGTTTATTGGCTTCTGGATTATCTTTATAACCTTTCATTATATTTGGTCCTTTTATTAGAAGTTCGCCCACCTGCAGTATTAACAATCAGTTTACTTGGAACATAATAGATTAATACGATACCTTTATTGCATTGTTTAAGCATAACAATACATAATTCAAATATTTACTGCAGATATAATACTTTTACATTTTCCACACAGGCTTAGGTTTGAAGTACGAACATTCAACATGAGAAATGGAAAAACATTTATTTTTGAAGGTTAAAATAGAAAGGTATTTTAATTAACCGTGCGGGGTGTCAAATGAAGCATTATTTCAAAAACGTGTTAATAATATTTTGTAATTTTATTGAAGCCATGGTAACTCATGATCTTTTGCTTCATCACTGAGCAAGTTGTAATTCTAATTAGCTATTTAAATTAAATTATCAAAACAGTTTTAAACATTTACCTCGTTAGGACCAACATTATTACAATTTCCGTCAATAACACAAAACATCATGAGTTACCATCTCATGATGTTTTGCTTCATCACTGACCAAGTTGTAATTCTGTCCTTGCAGAGGTCAAACTCGAATTATTGCTTGTGCACTCATAGCCCTTGTGTTTTTACGTCCTTCCCTTTATTAGCTATTTAAATTAAATTATCAAAACAGTTTTAAACATTTACCTCGTTAGGACCAACATTATTAAAATTTCCGTCAATAACCCTTAGTTCAATATTTGGCAATGCAAAACCAACTTTTTTGTAATTTTTGTAACCAATAGGATAGGCAGTTGCAAGCGGACCAGTTTCTGTTAAGCCATATGCTTGGCTGAAGTGAACGTTGTCCTAAAATTATAATTCGATTATGTCACATATTTTTTATTTATTTCATTTATATGATTTATTTATATAATATACAATATTAATTACAATAATAAAACTAATAACTATATAGTCCTATTCCCCGTGTTATATTGCCAAGATCAGTGCAGTGGCTGCGTTACCTCGCTGAATGGATATACTTAGGACTTAAGCATTTTAAAATCTGTTGTATATTCAAATAAATTGAAAACTTATTTAACTCTGCACACATAGAACGAAATCGATTGTACATACATGATAATTTGGTCCAAAAATATGTGAGATAAAATGTTAACTAATATTAGTACCTACAAACGTGCAAATTCATACAGTCTTTAAGACATTTATGTCTTAGTAGTTAATTAGTAAAAGTAAACCTTGAAATTTGAACTACTAAATCCTCACATGTACAATTAAGCCATCACAGTTCACAGCTACCCTTAAAACTACTAGTAATACAAAATATTATAACTTACGGGTACTTTACTCAAGAATCTTTGAATATCAGCCATAGGTAACGGAGCAGCTCCACAGGCAACACATCTTAAATGTTCGAAGTATTTGGAAACCACTTGAGGATGTGTTCCGAGGAATATAACTGAAAAATTATTGTTTCTTTTGATTTTGGTTTTTATTTCAGCGGTTGTAATGCTTTAATTAAAAGGCAACTTTAAAAAATCCGTGACTAGAAAATAATTCATTTTTACTGGTTGTCTCAAATTAAAAAATTGCGTACAATTGTTGTATCTATGTGTATTTATTTTATACACTAGCAATGATTTCATGAACTGTTAGCTAAGTTAAAGGTATTTGCTTGCCTTGCCTTTGCTTGTTCATTGAGAATTTAAGATGACATATACATATTCAAATTAAAAAAAAATTTGTTGTGATGTTCCGTTCTATCCGCCAATTGCTAATGGAACAATATCGCGAACTCTTTTATTGAAGGAGTATTCACAATCAATTTCGAGTGCCAATTACAATAATATATCCAATGATGATACCTGATATTTCACTGCTTGCCGTATGAGTAATATTAATGTAATTCAGTTTTACAAGACGATGATAACGATGGTAATACTTATCAGTATTTTAATTGATCGTTATATTAATAGAGATAACAATAGTGAATGTATTTTTTTCTTAATCAACCTTTCTAAATAGTCATCATCATAATCATTATAGCCTATCCAAATCCACTACTGAACATAGAAGAAGGAGAGAACATATTTGCCATAGTTGCCACGCTTGGTAGGCGGCTTGGCAACCACAGTATTTTATTATTTGAGTTGTTATCACAAAAGATGCTGCTCCTCACCTCCTGTTTCGGTTTCTTCTGTCGCCTCTTACGATACCTACGGGATAATAATGGGGTAGTGGATGCTCAAACGTCGCTACTACACGGTATTTTTAAATAGTAATAACTGATAAAGGAATAACTATGACAAAACGACTAGATAATATACCAATGTATTTATGTCAATTAGTATTCTTAGTCATTGACTCTTCTTTTTAAAATTTCGTATCATTCTTTACTGTACAAAACCACACGCACAATATACCCATACCTTGTAGCCATATTTCTTTATATTCAAAATAATTATGTGCGGTTTTATATAAAATATATGTAGATTATCAAATAGAACTAGAAATAAAGAAATGAAGTATACAGAAAAATAATTTACGAAAATTAACAACAGCATGTGTTTTAATAAGGAGTCACAAGTCACAACCTGCGTGATTACTGGACTTGCTGATCAGCTTTTCTTTCTACAGAAATGATTTCTGAACTCTTGTCCAATCAGACCTGATATTTTCCTCACATTTTTGTAGTTCTTTTTTATGTTTGCTATTCTAATCTCACAGGCGTTGCATACTTATATATTCGCCCGCTGTGTGTGTGTGTGTGTGTGTGTGTTTTACATCTGTGCATGCATAACTAGCATAAGACATGCATATTGCATATTTCATATATATAAAATGATTTACCTATTGGTGGTGCCAAGTAAAGTAAATTAAAATGATACTTCGACAGCGCGTGTACAAACGTTTCTGGGTGGAACTTTGGCAGTGTCACTAATTTTAAACCAACGGAGAATTTATGCAGTGCCAGAATTGATAGACCATATAAATGGAACATTGGCAAGCAAACCAATAAGTTATCTTGATGCGAATCTGTGGGTTAATAGAATGGTTAATTGAAGGGTGGTATAATATATAAAACATTTATATTTCCCTTTATGAAGTAAAAGTATTTATCTGAATTAAATTCAATATACTTTGTTGAGGTACAAAAATGGACTTAAATATATTTTTATTTAATTATGTCTTAATATAAACTAAACAAATCTTATCAAAAATAATATTGATTCTAACCCAAATGAAACTGGTGGTCAAAATATACGATGTTCATCAAAATGTGATAAACTCCGTTAATATTAAGAAATAGCGTTTTGGTGGCTGCTTATTCCATCGCTCCATTTCATCCATTAACCGTGGGAAAAGCCAGAACAAGTTCATGGTAAAATACGATTACACCTGATGGTAAGCGACTACTGCAGTCTATAGACACCTGCAGCCAACTTCAAAGAAGAAGGCTACAGATGCGTCACCTCTGAGTAATAAGATGGAATATTACAATATAATTATACTGGCAATTAAATAAGCAAGAGTTTGGTACTTACTCAGACAGACTCCAAGGCAAAAAGTGTTTCCTACCACCTAGTAAAACCTCCTTCCTTTAGGAGAGGCCCATTTCCAGCAGTGGTATGTTGCGGGCATGTACATGACTTTTATTTAAACCGTAAATAATTATAAAATGTTTCAGGATCGTGCCAATTGTAAACCCGTAATTTTTGCCAATCTTTCTGGGTAAAACCTTAATAATTTATCTATGTATGTGAAATGAAAAAAAATACCTATTCCAAATTTAAAACTTAAAAATAGAGTAGATTTAAATTTATTTAAAAATAACACATAGTATGATATATACCTGTAGTGTATGCATAAAATCTTAAATTGTTGTTCTGTTGCTCCGCGTTGGCAACAATATTTCTGTTAGTCAGTTCTACGCCCTTAGGTAATCCGGTCGTACCGCTGGAGTAAGGTAAAAATGCAACATCGTCAGCACTTCTTTTAACTTCCTTTAGAATGTTGATATCAACATATTTATCTTCTACTAGTTCCTTAAAAGATATTGTTCCTTCTTGTAGATTACCATTAAAATTAACTTCTACCATCGGAATATTTCTTTTACATAAAACTAATGCTTTTTTAACTGTAGAAACCACCTCAGGTGTGACAAAAATTAACTTTGTGTCCGACATTGAAACTTGTCTTTGAACTTCATCTGAAATCATAAAACAAATGAATTGGAATAACTCAATTACTCGTAGATAGAAATATAGATATGTAAAGCATTTATTTCTTTCTCCAATCACACACGTACATTCAGTGACTAAACTTGGTACTTCTTAAATTCACGTAAAGGTTACATAATAATAAGATCTAAAAGTATGTGTGTTGCAGCATAAGAAATGAGTGCTAGCTCAGAGGCTAATATTGCTCAGGGAGAAAACACTGATTTTCAGTTATTACCGTTGTAATGACGAGACGAAAATGAGCACAATAAAAAAATCTGTGTAAGTATGAATAATTGATGTGTACATTTAGCCCTACGTCTTGCATATTGGGTTCAAATGAAAGTGAAAAAAGGCCACGACAGTCTTGACAAGTTAACAGAAAAAGATAGCATGCTTTAAATAGCTGGCGAACAAGTGTTTTGAGAATACGTTATTTTTGGTTATTTCAAAGATATGTTTTTAATTTATTATTAAATTGTATTTAGTATTAAGATTGCTTAGTGATGGTGGGATGTTATTCCAAAACTTCATAGCCGGAAAATACCAGTAAAGCACCAATATAATAAAGGCTGCTGTGTTTTGTATGGTGAGTGTAAAGAACCGGAGACCATTTTTCTGGAAACGAGGCATTCCATCTTAGTCCTCAGGGGTGACAACCCATTTGCATTTTGATTTTTAATCGAGAATAAATGTAGACATTTATGGACCACAGCCATCACTTACCATAAGGTGGACTGTGTGCTCGTTTGTCACACATATTCTATAAAAAAAATATATTTATTTACGTTCTATGTTTTGACTTTGTGGGGCTTAAGACCAGAGCATTTTGCTTTGACCAGTCAGCAATTCTGTCTAAATCGTCATTAAGCAGCTTGTGATAGATTATCCGGCGAGTTTGACACGTACACTTGCACATCGTCAGCGTAGTAGTGGCACATGAGTAAAGAATTTTCTTTACTCATGTGGTAGTGGTACATATAATGGTTTATAACTTTGATAAGATTAACACTGTATACTAAAAGAAGTTGACCAAGTATTGAACCCAGAGGAACACCGCGGTAAGTGAGCGTAGGGTGAGAACTAACTGTAGTACCATCACTTTTTACTAATTTTACTGACTGGTATCATTAAGTAAAGTAAGTATCATTTAAACATTCGGAAGCACGGTAAGATTCCAATAGCGTTATAAGCGTATTATGACCGAAATCTTGCACAGCTAATTCGTTGTCTATGACATTGAGCAAAGCCGTCGCTGTGACACGTCATTTGCGAAACCCGTATTGTAAATGAGGCAAGATGTTAGTCGCTTTAACAAAAGCCAACTGTTTGCAAATAGCTTTTTCCAGCAGTTTCGCAAGGAACGGCAAAATACTAATGCGCCTAAGGTCTTTTAACTCGACTGGGTTTTCATTTTTGGTATTGTAGTACAATGAAAACTCAGTAAGCAATATATTTTTCATGGACTGCAATCAATAAATGAAGCGCGAAGTAAATCTAGAACATTTATTGTACTTAATTGTAATTAATAAATTCTGAAACTTACGAGCACTATAATTTGGATTCAGAGTTGTTACTAAACCTCCAGCGTTAAGTATTCCAATAACAGCTGTTAGGTATTCAGGCAAATTGGGTAACATAATTGCCACAGCGTCCCCATTATCGATTTTAAATTTCTTCCTTAGGTGTGCTCCAAGAATTTGAGATTGTTTATATATTTCTTCATAAGTGTATTGCCTATTCGTTACACTGCATATCTTTAAAAATATATTAATCAGTTGTTATTTCACATAATATTAGTATGAGCTTTCTTAATATATTTGTATCTACAGCAAAACAAGTACACGACTTAGTTTCTTTTTTAGTTTATTATAATATTTATAACCTGTTTCATCAATGCGATTGACGTAAAGGTCAACCGAGATATTTAAAAAACTTTTAGAATATACATATTATGCCATCACAGTTGTACAAAGGTAAGTCTTCAAACATATCGAAGACACGAGAAATCTGACAACACGCGTTGAGGCAGGGCAGCGAACCTTTCCTTGACCTAAACCATCTCAGAAATGAGAGGAACATACATAAGCTGTAACTTTACTTTCAGTCTTTAAACTGATAGAAACTTGTACCAGCTTAGCCTCCTAAACACACACAAAATCACAAGGTTCTTTATGACGTTTGAACGAAAAATAACAAGTTCGGGATGCGAATAAATAACATATGAAATTTAGCTCTTATTTCTCCAAACAAAATATTCCTATTTTCTAACTGGTTGGTTGTATAAAGTTATTTATCAATATAATTTGTTTCTTAAATTATACCATACCAATTAAATTTGTCACATATTAAACAAGTAGTGATCCATTTTTACTACTCCCTTGTAGCGGCGGCGCAAGAATTGCCACTAACCTTTAACGTCCCGTGGGTGTCGTAAGAGACAACAGAGGGTAATGAAACAGGAGATGAACGGCAGTATCTTCCTGATAATAACTCAAAAAAATAAAAAAAATAGTGCCTCATTACCTCAGGGGGGCTATGAGGCACTCTACTAGGAGTCCTATGATAAGCACTGGACTTTTGATAGACAGTAATCATGATGATGAAAGACTCATTAAAAAAATATAATATTACACAATAGTGTTACATTATGATATTACCATGGCAGTTTTTGTTGGCCACTTATCTAAATTTCTCCACACGTATTCCGCCACTGTTACGTTTGGAACTACGACGTCTTGGAACGGAGACTTTACAATGTTATCACTTGTCCACACATGTTTCTTCTTTAATAATACACATAAAACACCTTTAGTATCATGTTTAAGTGTTTTATTCGTAAAATTTGTTATTTTAAGCATTATCTCCTTTAAATATTTCTATTGTAATTGTTAAAATTAACACAACTGGTAGATAGTAAAATAGTGACCGTGACAAAAACTCACACTAAACTACTGACTTTAACGTATTCAGCAGCACACTTATCGCCGTGACTACAATATTTCGGTCGCCTTTCACATAGAACTGATCAATAGAGCCGAACGTTCGGAGAAGAACAATGATAGTCCTCTCAGAAATTGGAATGATTCTGTTTCCAGCAGTGTCGAGACGTTTTGATGTACGTACTGTGATCCCCACTACAGTAAAAGAGGTCCATATATATCAAAATATTGTTACGAGTTTACGATAAGAACATTAATGTATTTTAAAATACATGGAATGAACAAATTAATGCATAAGGTCATTAAAATCAAAGTAAACTCTCAAATGTTTTAATCCATTAACCCAATTAACATCTGTCATCTGTATCTTCAACATTATTATCATTGCTCTGAACGTAGGCCTCCCTCAAGTAATGTCAGGAAATACGGTCTTAAGCCACCTGCATCCACAGACTTCCTGCATGCCTTACCAGGTCGTCACTCCATCTAGTGGAGGGTCACCCTAGAGTCCGCTTGCCGGTACGAAACTGCCACTCTAAAATCTTTCTTTCCCATCGATTGTCAGTTCGTCGAGCTATATGGTCGGCCCATTGCTTTTTCAGTTTATCCGTATCTTATTCACAATTAAATTAAATTAAATTCAAATTACTTAAAAATACTCCGTCTAATCAATAGTCTCTAATAGATTTATTTATCTTTGTTATATTCCGTAATTGTTTATACACTTTGGTGTAAATGAGGACTTAATTATTATTTATTGATAATTTTGGAGATTAACGCGTTAAATCAGTTACACAATGTGAACAAAGTACGTGTTTGCCGTGACTTAAAAAATCATTCGTTAATTACAGCCTATCAAAAGTATACTGCTGAACATAGGACTCCACGATACGCTGCCTAATAGAGGGGATATTTGCTACAGTAACCACGCTTAACAGGAAGGTTTGCAAACGCAGTTTTTTTTTTTTTGATATAAAGCTGCTACTAAACATTTGTTTCATTTCCCTCTGTTACCTCTTACAACACGCAGGGTATGACATGTTGTGGTGGATTATATTATTTTGCTATTGCACGGACTGAATTACACAACTAAAATAGAAATAGTATAAGAGTTTAAAAAAAAAACTTAAACAACACGCATTGATCAAGAGCTATGATGATCCTGATAACTATTTTATTTTATACTGGTGATCTTGATCAGGATTCTAGGATAAAGTTGTTAAATTATTGTATTGTCATCGGTCCTTGATACGAGTGTGCAAATTTTCAAGTCGATCGGCCGTCTACAAGTTGATGAAAATTCCATTAAAAGATTCCGTTTCATAGATAGATAGATAGATAGCGAAGGTAATAAAAGCGTGTTAAAAACATTTACAATATTACCAAATATTGACGTTAACATGTTAATTAAATGCTCTATTATAAATTAAAGTTTTTACGAATTTTATAGAGATTAACTATGAACTATTACAATTATATATCATATTGAGAATAATAACAATCGGCATTTATTTTATCTATGTATGTTTATAATTACAGAGTATGTAAACACGCTTATCGCTAGGGGTAGGTTCAACGTCCTTTGTCTGCGAGCAGACTTTTGTTTCGCATTATACTTATAATAAGCTGAAATGATAAATACAGTGATTATTTAATAAAGAGCCGTGGTAGCTCAGGGGTTATGCACTCGCTTTTGTTTTCTTGGTACGCGAACAACCAGATTCGATCCGCGCTCCTACGAATAAGGGTGTTACCACACCGATTGATCGATCGCCGATCGATGCCATTGGTCGACTCGATCGATGACGATCAATTGGTGTGGTAGCTTTAGCTAATCGACGAATACTGGTCGATAAAACGTTGTTCCATCATCGAACGACGTCGATCGACAATTAATCATCATCAGTATCTTTCAAAATGCGATCGGTGGAGCGGGGCGGGATCTCGAATAATCAAGCAGCTCGATCGACGTCGACCAATCCATTCTACCATCGATCGATCGGTGTGGTAGAAATTATCGATCAACGTCGACTAATCCATTCCACCATCGATCGACGCTATCGATCGACGATCGATCTATTGGTGTGGTAACACCCTAAAATTGTTAATTTCAATTTTAGCTACTGTCTTCATGTGGTGTTACAGTTAAGGTAAACATCGTGACGAAAACGACATGTCTGAGAAATTTAAATTACATTTATTTAGATAACATAATATACAATATTTTAGTATATAAAATATTGAAAAACTATAATAAAAAAAACTAAAACTAGTAACTTAATTATCATACAGTCCTACTCCCCGCAGTATCGTGCCAAGAACGCTGGTTGCGTTTCCCCGCTGAATGGCTATACTTAGCTTTTGAGCGAGAAAACAACCAGCTCTCTTATCACCACCAGCAACGACCAGTCGCGGATAGAGTTCTTTTAGAAACTTTACCGCACGTGGACCCCACGGACCGATAGTCTCTACAGCAAAGGGCACAAATATGTAGTCATCTCTCTGAGATTCATATTTGCGCCACTTACTCAGTTCAGCTGCCTCTGATGCCACCCTGTCTCTAAACGAGGTACCCTTGAGATGGGAGGCCCCCAAAGTGTCTACGCAAGTAGCATCCCACACTAGGGCTTTACCTATCTCCCAAGGGACCAATGTCATACCGTCGGGTCTCCTGCCATCGTCTCTAAATATTCTACAAGGCTCTAAAACAGAGGGAACATTTATAGAGACAAGAGCCCTTCGGATGACATCGTTTATGGAACCGTGCCGTGAAAACCTACCAGCACTTTTCTTACATGAAAGTCCGTGGAGCCCAAACTTATCGACGCTGATGCCACAGGGGCACTGATGGGGTTGACGAATTGCCGCTCTTAGTCGGATTCCTACGGTAATGCGCAAGCTTTCTCCAACAAGTAATGTGCCGAGATTACTTGATAGTAAAGCGTGTAGCCAGTGACTAGATTCCTTAGTCGAAACAGCTAGAAGGCGTGCCTGATCTTGCTCACTATTGAAAATAATGAAACAAATCGTTTTGCACGCTCTGTAACAACGGAATATCCCTCTGTTTTTGTTGGTTAACTTCCAGTGGAACATTTTCGCCGGGACAGAGCGTTTGCCATGTCTGCCCCGCCTCCGTAGCAAAACACAGGTCTACTTTATTATTTAAAATTATGTTACATAAGTCACTGAAACTATGCACGGAAGCAAGGAAAGCAGGCAATGCAACGCTAGAAAGATTTCTCACACCAATACCACCAAATTTTATAGGTAAAGTAGCTAGAGTCCAGGCTGTTGTATATAAAGTTAAATTTAGAATTTTTTCTATAGCTATTTTAAGATTATTATCAATATATTTTAAAATATCCGAACATTTCCAGCCTGGACTCGAGCGGAGTAAGTACGTAAATCTAGGTACAAGGAGACAATATTTTAAAATTTTAAGAGCAATGTGGGTGTTTAAACTATATAATTTATCAACGTGGTTTAAAAGCTGATCAAATTTTGTTTTTATAACAGGTTTAATATTAAAAACAAAATTAATAAAAACAACTGGGCACGTAGCAGTGTAGCGATTCCGTACTGACAGTTTTTATTCCTGGAGTAATAATATTGAAATTTTTAATTCAAGTTTCTCTATTAAAACTAGATGAATTATTGGAAAAAATATATTTCACATTTATTGCTATTTGGTTCAAACCAATATTTTTGAAATTTCGAAAAATATGATTAAGATCACTAAGGACGTCATCTGCTCTACCTCCCAGTGTACCGTCGTCCAGGTACCAGACCTTCAGCTTGGATTTCAAATTTGAAATAATGGGTTGAATTCCTAAACTAAGAAGTGCTGGACCTAGTGGGCACCCTACTGAATACCGACAGCAAAATCCATAATATAGTTTTCGTAAAACAAGTCAGTAATTTGACTGTAACATTGCCAAACGTAATGATAAATTTTGGGGGTATTTTAGCCACTTCTTTCAGCAGGGTTACCCTATCAAGCGTTAAAAGCCTTCCTTAGATCAACCTTCACAAGAACATCTGCATAAAAGTTTGTTAAAAATTTACGCACTGAATGTACCGCCGTCTCACAGCCTAGTGCCAAAGCCTAGTTGAGTAGGCTGAAATTTTGTCTTAGTCTTAGAGATTATGTGCCTGCAAGTTAATTTTGAAGTTAAGTGTCGAAATGTGGAGCCAACGGCAATAGGACGGATACCGTTATCCTTTTTTTTGAGGCCACATAATTTTGCCCCATATAAGAATGGAATGAAATTTGGATTAACATTACCAGAAAGAAAAAGAAAAATCAAAAAAGAAGAATTAAAAAAGATTAAAAATTATCCAGAAAAATAGTGTAACCCTAGAAACTTCTTCAAGAACCAGTAAAATCTTTTATTTTTTATACAAGTGATGGCATCAAACGAGCACACAGCTCACATTATGGTGATTAGTTCCTGCGGCCCATAAGTTTAGTATCTATGTAGGTACATCCTCCATTATGAATTAAGTTGCAGATGCTTTACACCCCTAAGGACTAACATGAAATGCCTTAGGTAGACATGGGTAATACTATTCTTACCCTATAACATATCATCTATCTGATATTGAATATATGTATATGGTTCAATATCTATGTACCGCTTGAATCTACGTGATTCTATAAGGAATTCAATATTAAGTACTACAAGGTGATACGAGATTTTTGATGGATTTGGTTTGCTTGGATATGAATATATTTTGTAATTTGTTAATACTTATTGGCTAATATCTATGATATTCTAAAACCAGTATATCCTACATCCAAGAGTCGGAGTAGGTATATCTGTTATTCACAAACTAACTCGTATTATTTCGTGGGCTCATGATTCGTTCGAAATTGGAAGCACTGTATCATATATATTTTACTATATTATTACTTCTTCGAGTTCGATGTTAGATGTTCTGTAAAGTGACGCTGATCTGCAGCGGTATCTAATACATAAAGTTAGTCTGTTGCCCGATATATAGATATTGCATCTATACATTTATCTATATAGGGTTATTTTTCAAAGTGTCCAAATTTTATATTTAAGTTACAATATATAAATAATGATATACCGTTATTGCAGTTTTTGAATATATACGAGTAAATAAGACTTTTACTTTTATTTAAAATTATCCCAAACTCGCACTGTAGAAAGGGTCGTGACGAAAAAATCTTACACTATTTCTGGCCTAGCCCCCATCCGCCAAATTCATACCGTGCGATAAGGAACTTCGTTGCAATAATAAAGATTATATTTTTGAGAATTTAAATTACATCGTTGTTTTTAATTTATATTTGGTCAATTTGCTTCTCAAGTTTTAATCTCTTCAAGTTTTAGAAATTCGAAAACAAACAAAATGTTTGACATTTTTATATCTTTTATTTAACAATTTAGCGTCCTTTTAAAAATCTGTAGGATAAAACAGCATTCAACGATACCCATTGTTCAAAACTTCGTTGAACTCTGCCCTTATTAAAAGAGTAATTTAAAATGACGTTAGCTTAGTTGCGTATTGTAATTTTAAATTTATGTCTTTACTTGCAGGGTACTCTTTTTTTTAAAGATCATAAAAAGGTCGCTTTAGAGAGATTTTTAGAGAGCCAGTATAATTACAGGCTGTGGTAACCCATTTTAGTCCTCAGAGTTGACAACGCGTCTGTAACTTTTTTGTTTGAAATTGGCTGCAGGTGTCCATCAGCCACTTACCATCAGGTGGGCTGTAAGTTTGTTTGTGACAAATTGTTTGTCAGTTTTATAAAAAAAGACGTAATACCTACTAAAAAGAGTTTTTGTTCTTTTATAATGAAAAATTAGGCACTCGATTAAATTCTATCTATCTTTATTACTATTCTATCTCTAAATGTTTTATCGTAATGTCGTTAGAGTAGTAATTCAACACTATCGCTTCTTCGAATATACTTTCAACAAAATTAAATAGGCCTTACTGCTCACATTGAGAAGCCAGCTAGTATTACATTGATATATTAGTTGAGGACTGCAACCTATTACGACTATTTATACACATACTCAGTTTTTCTTAGTAGAATGAGTTTTAGTTATCCACACCTATTAAACTTTTGCCATGTCTAGTATTTCGTTTTTTTTCAATAACACATTGCAAAGATTATTAAATAAATGTTTTCCACATAAGATCTTATATATTTCCTTCATCTAATTAGGAAATATCGAAATTGGATTGATGATTCTGGGGATAAGGTCTGTAAGTATAGTAAGCCTTTTTATCTCAGTTACTTCACTTACATGATTTATTTTAGCTGACTTACCTTTACTGCGCTAATAAAAGGGCGGACCCTTTAAATTACCACATATCTGGTTCCATATATTATAGAAGTGTAAGTGACAAACGAGTACTTTGTACTAGGGAGTTCATTTGTTTACTGTATTTCTGTTTTAGATCTGCGTCTCGATCTAATTTCTTTTCGATGGAAGCGAGCCTCTTTATTGCTGTGTCATAATTGCCAGGCATCTTGATATCCCTTTTTTTCCAGAGAAGTGCCGTTTCTATGTGCCCGTCTTCTAACTGACGGGTGCTGCTATTAAGTATATCTTCAGCTTTCTTCTCTGGATCGGAGTCTGGTCTTCTTGTGTTGATGATAAGAGATTCTAGTGCGAAATATTCGCGGAGTTGATCGTCTATGGTCTCCTCGCTCGTGGGCAGCTCATTGGCCGCGTGGTCGCGCTGATGCAGGGCTTTAGTGTGGCCCCCGTGTAGCACCCATCCTAGTTCTGTGAGCGAGGCGATAGGCTGGTGCGGCGGACCTCTGCGGACTTGAGTGGCTATCAGAAGTTTCCAATTGTCCTGTCCTATCAGGATCCTCGGGTTGCCGGAGTCATACGTCAGCTGCTCTTTTAGGTTTTTTAAATGATTGCACTTTGCTATGTCTGCTGCACACACAGTCTGTGGCCCCAAGTTCAGGCTTGTGACCGTGCGTGCTCTGAACGGCACCTTTTTGCTGTGGTGACTCTTCAGCGTAACTTTGACTCTTCGGGACCCCGGTGAAGCGAGAGTAGTGTTCCCGATAGCGGTGATCTTGAAGGGGTCCAACCGCCCTGTAGCTCCAACCTGTTCGGCGATCTCTTCATCCATTAATGAGACTGTTGACCCATCATCCAGCAGGGCGTGTGTGTTTACAGCTCCCAATTACTCGAACTGGAATTACTTTGAGGTAGGCTTGATGCTTTGACACAGGGAATGAGTTAGCCGCGGTTTCTTGTGGTTCCTTTTCTAGAATCCCTGTCTTCTCCTTTTTATTACTGTGGAGAAGTCGATTGTGTGTCGCGATGCATCCTTTTATTCCACACTTGATGGTTTTGCATCTGTGTGTTAAATTTCTGTAGCGCAGACAGCGGAAACATAAGTTATTTTCCTTGCGAGTTCCCATCTTTTGTTGACATTTGCTTCTTTATATTTGTTGCAATCGGATCCGTAGTGATCTTCTTTTTCACACACTCTGCATCTCGGAGACGGTTTGGTAGTAGCTACGTGTGTTCTATGTACTGGACGACGGTTGCTCTGCGCTTCGTTGATAATTCCTGGAGGTGCGAATGCACTGCAGAAGCGAGCTTGTTCGGTGACAAAATTGCTGAAGCAGCCGAGGTCTGCTCTGGAGTTGTACTTCTCGGTGTATATTCTATACCACTGGGCGCGTAGAGAGTTTGGCAACATGTCGGTGAGGTGTCGTAGTAGCTCTGCGTTAATGAGGTAATGGTCTTTCTTCAGTGCTTGAAGTGTGACGACGCATCCCCTCACTTTACTAGCGAATGTGCAGATGTCTCTAGGTGCTTCGTAACTTCTCGGTCTCTGCTTGTGCGATTGAATCCGGACGTCCAAATTGCGGCTCTAGCTCACGCATGATCTCATCTGGCTTAGCATGCCCGATGAGTTCTGAGCAGACTGTTTTCAAGGCTCTTCCTTGTAGACTTCTTCTTAGTCTTGCTGTGTTTTCAATATCATTGAAGTAGCCTCGGTTGTCTCGTAGATGGCACGGAATGAAAGCCATTCGGTGTGTACTCCGCTGAAGTTTGGCAGTGTCATTATAGCTTTCGACGCTGCGAAAGTATGCGACGATAATGATGCACTCTTTGATTTTGGTTTGTCAGCGAGTGCGGCGATAGCGGATGTGAGCTCTACTATAAATGGTCGGAGCCCCCTGTCGTCATTAGTGGGGAGTTCCAGGTTGAGCTTCTGTGGCATGAGTACAAGAACAAAATATATTATGTGATGTGTGTAATCAAAATTATATTATTATTTATAGGTAGATCTAGATAATTAGGTACTTAGTTACTGACGCCGTAGTTACAGATTTATTATTTGATTTTTCGATTTTTTCGCGTATAATGCCAATGACCTTAAAAATTCGTTTAGTGTAAGTAGAGCTCCCAGTACTAGTGACCGCCTACTAATGCAAGATCAGCATACACTGAAAATAGTTTAATATTTCTCATTGCCACTCTCATTAATAATGAAGTTGTGCCGGACGGGCGAAACTCGGGAGTAAGTGTTATCGAAAGTACTCCGCGAGTCGCTCACGTCCTACACCTATAGGTTCCGGAGAATACTTCTACTGCCGTCTTTGTGGGTGCAGCTGGGGTACTGTGGACTGAGGTTAAAGCAAAATGCACGAAATAGAATACAAATGGCAAGGCAGTGGCCAGCGGTTCGACTGCTCAACTGTTCGGCGGAAATCTTCTGACTATTGGTTATTGACCACGGTTATTGAATACGGTTGTTCAACCACGGTTGTTCACTATCAGTTGGTCATTATATATTTCAAAAGATTTCTTCAAATTATTCTGGTAGTATCAAATATTTATTAGTAGTAGCTGGTTTTATCAACACTGTCTGACTAGCTGCTATTATCAACTGAAATAGCTATTTCTATCACTGGTGTAACTGCAAATATCAGCTTCCACGTTATACAACTAGTTATCACTATCACCTGTAACTGCGAATATCAGTTACCACGTTATGCGACTAGCTATCACTTTCAAATATGTAACTAAGAATATCAGTTACCACTTTATGCTATTAGTTATCACTTCCAAATATGTAACTGCGAATATCAGTTACCACTTTATGCAACTAGCTATCACTTTCAAATATGTAACTGTGAATGTCAGTTACTGTGTTGCTAGCTACTATTCACTATTCACTATATTCTGCTACTAGTTACTACAGCTACTACTGGTTACTACCGCATCTTAATGGTAGCTCTTCACACTACAACGTTACTGGGTCCCGAGCCCCCAAGGTAGACTTGAGCGTTAATTTAAAGTGAGCCGCTTGCCATTGTCCGTTTTGCATTTTTATTGCATAACATTTTCACTACAGAATTGTCATAAATTATAATTTTATTCATACATGGTCAATTCCTACACTAATGTACTATATATTATTAAATCGGCAATTTAGTCCTTTATTAGTATACCATAAAGGTTTCTTAATATATTAGCATTATAAAAAGTTATTAATCAAAATGTCCCGAATTTTCATAATATTTGGGTACATTAATTCTTTAATTTCACTTTAAAAAGGAAATAAATTTAATTACGCTAAATATTCTTTTACTTTCTTATTTTATCAAATTTAATCTAATTCAATATTATATTTATAATCACTCCAGAACATAAAAATTATTTCCATCATTTTCGGGATCAACTATTACGCAGTTAATTAAAAACTTCTAGAAAGTTCTACAATACGTCGCGCTATGATTGATCGACTTTTCTTTGTATATAATAAGAGATATTTTCTTAACTATTATCAAATTCGATGTTCTATACTAACACATTAAGGTTATAAATATGTTGTAAAACTATATTAATACACTTTTCACTTAGTTTTGTCAGTAATTTCACTTTTAATATTGTCTTTAATCACTTCGTTTCTTAACACTATTTGGCCATCGCGAACATCTCTCCCGCCGTGCAGCGTCGCGACGATCTTCTTACAGCGGCACTGCATCCATTCCGGTGAGCGACGTTGCTTCTACTTCGGCAGCGGCACGAGTTTCCTGGTTGGCCTTTTAATTAGGCCGCTTGCGGTGCGTACCTCCACAGTACGGATCTGTCCGTCCGCACCGGGGTATACAGCTTCCACCCTTCCTCGTGGCCAGGTGTTACAAGGTAACTGGCCGTCAGCTATGAGGACTGGATCGCCCACCTGGAGATTGGGGCCTCGTCCATGAGCTTCCCGCCGGTTTTGAAGTTCCGGTAGATATTCTCGGACCCAACGCTGCCAGAACATATCAGCGAGTATCTGGGAGCGTCGCCAGTGTTTTTTGCTGTCTATGTCTTTTTCATTGAACACTCCAGGTGTCGGCATTCTCGCAGATCCTCCCAAAAGGAAGTGATTGGGAGTGATGGACTCGTTGTCATTACTGTCTACAGAGATGTGAGTCAATGGTCTGCTATTTACTGTGTACTCCACCTCGCAGAGCAGCGTGGCTAAGACTTCTTCATGTGGATGTCTCTCATGAAAGACGGTATGTAATGCCGTCTTCACGCATCGTATGAGACGTTCCCACACCCCTCCCATGAAAGGCGCGGAGGGGCCCACGTCTTGGCCCCCCTTCCTTGCGAGCGAGTGATCGGCATCTTGATTCGGCGAAATCCAGCGGCATCTATACGGCAGGTTATAAATATGTTGTAAAACTATATTAATACACTTTTCACTTAGTTTTGTCAGTAATTTCACTTTTAATATTGTCTTTAATCACTTCGTTTCTTAACACTATTTGGCCATCGCGAACATCTCTCTCGCCGTGCAGCGTCGCGACGATCTTCTTACAGCGGCACTGCATCCATTCCGGTGAGCGACGTTGCTTCTACTTCGGCAGCGGCACGAGTTTCCTGGTTGGCCTTTTAATTAGGCCGCTTGCGGTGCGTACCTCCACAGTACGGATCTGTCCGTCCGCACCGGGGTATACAGCTTCCACCCTTCCTCGTGGCCAGGTGTTACAAGGTAACTGGCCGTCAGCTATGAGGACTGGATCGCCCACCTGGAGATTGGGGCCTCGTCCATGAGCTTCCCGACGGTTTTGAAGTTCCGGTAGATATTCTCGGACCCAACGCTGCCAGAACATATCAGCGAGTATCTGGGAGCGTCGCCAGTGTTTTTTGCTGTCTATGTCTTTTTCATTGAACACTCCAGGTGTCGGCATTCTCGCAGATCCTCCCAAAAGGAAGTGATTGGGAGTGATGGACTCGTTGTCATTACTGTCTACAGAGATGTGAGTCAATGGTCTGCTATTTACTGTGTACTCCACCTCGCAGAGCAGCGTGGCTAAGACTTCTTCATGTGGATGTCTCTCATGAAAGACGGTATGTAATGCCGTCTTCACGCATCGTATGAGACGTTCCCACACCCCTCCCATGAAAGGCGCGGAAGGGGTGATAAAACGCCACACTATGCCTCGTCGACTGGCTTCTTCTTGAAAAGCCTCCTAAAGTTCGTTGACTGCGTCGTGCATGTTGGTGCCGTTGTTGGAGTAAATCACGGTAGGGCACCCTCGGCGCGCTGCGAATCTTCTTAAGGCCAGTATTGCGGAGCTTGCGCTGAGACTTGCGACAACTTCCAGGTGGACAGCTCTGGATGTGAGGCAGGTGAAGAGAGCCACGTATCTCTTCTGGTGTTGACGTCCTACTGTGATGGAGAGTGGCCCAAAATAGTCCAGACCGGTGAAGGTGAACGGTCTTTGGTGATGAGCGAGACGTGTGCTGGGATGATCACCCGTAGCTGGCACTGATGGTTGCGCTTTTCTAATGCGACACTTTACGCATTGGCTCACTATCTTTTTTGTGGTGGGTCGAAGTCGGAACACCCAGTAGTGCTGTCGAACCTCGTTGATAGTAGGTTCGGTTCCGCAATAATGCAGGCTACGATGCGTCCAGTCGATGTAAAGTTGCGTGATGTAATGACTGTGACTCCCTTCACGGCGGCTATGTGACTTCGTAGAGTGGAGCAGTCGTAGGCGGCTATCATGGGCGACCTTCTTATAGTTACGGAGATCGACTATCTCTGTTTGAAGGAGTCTTTGATGACACGTATTAGGAGCTTTTCGGCCTCTCTGATTAATTCGGTCGAGGCCGATGCCGTGATGTATTTTTGACATCTCTATTTTTCACTGACTGGGAGGCTGCGCGAAGTGTTGCGGATTATTTGTCAATTTCCTCCAGTCGGGATCTTGTTCTTTATTTCTTCTAGTCCTTTTGTAGAAGGTTCTATCTGTGGTCTTGCGGCAGAGTGTTATAAATTGTAGCACTCTAGCCGTAGCTCGCAATAAGCGTTCCCATCTAGAAAACTTTACCAGATCGGGAACGGCTTCTCGGAGTTGCGAAGCTCGGTGGGATTCTGTAATGGTGAGGGATCTTTCCTTGCCGGTAGGTTCGGACGACGTGGGTCTTTTGGTCGGCCATGCTGACGGTTCTTTATAAAGAAACGATGGGCCGTTGTACCACTCGTGATTTGAGTTGAAGTTCTGTGGTACGTCCCTCGTGGCGATGTCAGCTATGTTCAATTCGGTAGGTACCCAACGTCAGTCTTCCACCTTACTATGTTCCTCGATTGCTGCTATTCGGTGGGCGACGAAAGGTTTATAACTTCTGGAGCCCTTTTTTATCCATTTTAGGACAGTTTTGGTGTCAGTCCAATAGGTGACTGCTTCGGGACGCGATGTTCCTGGATGACGGCGGTGACTACGAGGCCTCCCATCACGGCGGCTTGTAACTCGAGGCGAGGTATAGACGTTACTTTAAGCGGAGCTACCTTCGCCTTGGCCATGATGAGGCTCACGTGTATTGTCCCATCGGGTGTCGTTGACCTCCAGTAGACTGCCGTTGCGTAGGCGCTCTCACTGGCATCGGTGAACACGTGGACTTGGAGTGAACGTGCGTCGCTGAATCCTGGGTAGCATCTTGGGATGCTCACTGACTTGAGTCGTTCCAGGTTTTGGATCCATGTGGACCACTGTTTAGTCAGGTCTTCGTCCAACTCCTGGTCCCAGTCGGTTCCTCGTCCCCATGCTTCCTGCAGTATCTGCTTCGCTCGAATTGTAACTGGGGAGGCGAGGCAGAGCGGGTCATACAGCGACATTACTATTTTGAATGCTTCCCTCTTGGTCGGTGTTTTTTTTTTATAGAAATAGAGTGACAAACGAGCATACAGTCCACCTGATGGTAAGTGGTTGCTGTGGCCCATAGACATCTACATCTATTCTCGTTTGTGAATCAAAATGCAGATGCGTTGTCAGCCTTGAGGACTAAGATGGAATGCCTCTTGTCCAGTAAAAAAGGTCTCCGGTTCTCTACACTCACCATACGAAACACAGCAGCATCAAGCTGCTATTTTACGCTGGTATTCTGTGAGATCGTGGTCCTTCCCCGGTCGAGCCGACCCATTCGTGTTACAACTATATTATAAATATAGCTGTAGCATGGCTCTACCACGTAGATATTTTATGCAGCAAATTGATTGGAAGTCGAGCGAGCTTTAGGTTGAAGCTCAACTGATCGGTACTCGGTTTCCAGATTAATCCGAGTATCTTCTCTTCGGTTCCCTTGTTGCCCAGGTCGACTGACTCAGTTGCTCGTGGTCAGGTTCAAATTCTTTTATAACTTCTGGTGCGTTGGAAACCCATTTTCTTAAGTTAAAGTGCGCATTTTTGTGTATGTTGCGTACTTCCTTCGATATTCGCGTTGCCTCTTCCAGGGACTGGAAACTGTCGAGTTTAGTCGTCCATATAGTGGTTTTGGACGATTGTTTCTACGGCTTCTAGATACTTCTCTATGTGTTTTTAGCGTATCAGTTCTTGGCGAATATGTCTGTGCAGGGTGAACTAGCTGCACCAAAGATGATCGACGTCATTCTATATTCTTGTGGAGCTTCATCACGTCGATCCCCTCGCCAGAGATATCTTTCTCTGTTTTCGGGTCTGACTTTAACTTGCATGAATATTTCGGCTATGTCCGCGGAGACAGCGATACTATGGCGGCGAAAGCGCATCATGACCCCTGATAATGATTGCAGTAGATCTGGACCCGTGAGCAGGAAGTCGTTCAATGCCAAATTTCTCTGGCTTCATCGGTTTATGGACGTCGAAGTGGGGAAGGTACCATGTCCTTCCTGGTGTGCTATTTTTCGGCGCTATCTTGGCGTATCCCTTTTGTACTAGGGAATTCATTTGTTCACTATATTTCTGTTTTAGATCTTTGTCTCGATCTAATTTCTTTTCGATAAAAACGAGCCTTTTTATTGCTGTTTCATAATTACTAGGCATCTCGATATCCTTTTTCTTCCAGAGAAGTGCCGTTTCTATGTGCCCGTCTTCTAACTGACGGGTACTATTATTGCATGCCGTAAGCGCTAGACACGACGGTATGTTCTACTAGGGCCTAAAAATTAAGATTCCAACGTTTTGTCGCATGAAATCGTATCTAGCAATCATATTGTACATATAAGTGATATAAAAGCACATTGCCAGAAAGATAAATGATTGTTGAACTTATTAGTATTTTTTTTAAATCGATTAATTGCTATTTTTACATAAAAAGGGTTTTAGTGGCTTATGGTGTGGATTTATCAAGTCCACATGGCTTCGTAAACACGATAACTTTGAAAATATCCATTGTTCAACTCAATCTATTTTTAAAACTCTTCATCTATCATGTGGGAAGCCATTGAATGTAAATGGCAGTTTAATTTTGTTTTGTTTAGTTATAATTAATTTTTTTCTTCTAAGAAATGGCGAAATTTTCGGTGTTTTCGGCAGCCTTGTATGAATTAATTTTTACTAAATAGAGACTGCGTCACTCCGTTAGTTTGGCGTCAGTCGCCGTCGTGAGTGGACATTGTTTCGGTTGTTTGCAGCGGCTCAAAAAGATCGCTGTACAAATACACAATATTCAAATAACCAAATTTCTTAAATACTTGATTATAATAATAATGAGAGATTTTTATTACAATATTTTAAAATCACAGAATAAATAATAGTAGTACGTACTAAAAGTAAGTAGGATTTAATATTTATACTTAAATACGTCTTGGACTTTATGGAGTGACCTTAATGATGATATGATGATAATATGAGCATTATGAGTCGTACACTTTTGGATTTTCCAAACTTTTTTTTAAATTGAAGCTTGACATAAAATTATCGGAAAATTGGAAGTATAATGAGGTTATTAGTGAAAACTTGTGTGTTAAATACATTGTGTGTATTTAAACTACTTTAAAAAATTCCGTATAATCATGTTATACGTAATTTTTTTTAATACGCTTAGGGCATGCCCAATGGATTTACCAATATTTAGTATATATTCAGCTTTCTTCTCTGGATCGGAGAAGAAGGCCCACGTCTTGGCCCCCCTTCCTTGCGAGCGAGTGATCGGCATCTTGATTCGGCGAAATCCAGCGGCATCTATACGGCAGGTTATAAATATGTTGTAAAACTATATTAATACACTTTTCACTTAGTTTTGTCAGTAATTTCACTTTCAATATTGTCTTTAATCACTTCGTTTCTTAACACTATTTGGCCGTCGCGAGCAGAAATCGCGTGTCGCATGTTTGTAAATAGCAAAAAATGTGAAAAAGACAAGTGACGACTCCGTAGCACAGTAGTTTAGTAATGAGTTGTAGCGCTAAGGGCCGCGGGTTCGAATCCCGGACGGAACAAGTATTTGTATGGCCTACAAATAATTGTTCTAGGTCTGTTCTATGTACGTAAACTGTCCCTGCGATACAGGAGAAAACCCGAGTGTGGAGGTAACGTTTTTTTAAAAAGAGAGGAAGAGAGACAACTAATGAAATTAAAAATTTTTCCTATAACCGACTTCGATATTAATACGCATTATTAAGGATAACTCCCAAACTACTGGAGTTTTTTTTGCATAAAATTATACATACTGCGGCTGCCTGCGTAATATCGTCACTTGAAGACATATTGTTGCCAACAAAACTTTGGTGGAGACAGCAAGTTGTCAACTAAAATGTTTCTCAAATTGTTGGCGACATGTTTCAATTCGGTGTTGAAACATCGGAAACAAAAGTTGGTAATTTTTGTTGAGCTGCAAACAGTTGGAAACATAAATGTTGTCAACATTTTCGGTGGATACGCGGCTAAAGTTTAAATGTTTTTAATGTTTTGCAATTCGTTCGGGAACAATTCGTGACAGTTTCAGTATTATAATCAAGAAAGAAAATAAGTGATATTAGGGAAAGAAGTGAAAGTTTCAGTATCACATTTCCAAAGGTAATTTAATGAAGAAATTAATGTTTTATTTCAAGATCCTTCAGTGTTCACCCTAATAGTAGGATAAAGGAATATACAGTCCACTTAAGCACATACGACTGGCGTCAAGGCCGGGACCATTTCCATAGGGAGCCCCTCATTCTTTCTTTTGAGAGAGGCTTGTGATCGTAATCGAACATCTTACTCTGGGGTCACGCCCACCTCGTTGTCCCGAACCCAGCGTGTTGTGGTATTGGCTTGTGAATAGAAGGTTAATAATTGGTTGATCTCCAATGCAGTGCGTGAGATGAAGACCAGACCCTTTACAGCATCTATCATCAATTAAGAATCAAAATGCAAATGTTTTGTCATCCATGTGGACTAAGATTATATGCCTCGTTACTAGTAAAAAGGGTCCGAGGTTTTGCACCATACGAAACATAGCAACATAATGTCACTATTTTACGCTTTGTGAGAGCGTGATCCCCGGTCAAGCCAGTCCATTCGTGCTGCCGCCATACAACTGCAGCGTGGCTCTACAAAGTATTAAAATATACGATTCATATTTTAAGGATCAAGAATTATTTATTAATTTATTTAGACCAAAATTTACTGTATCACGCAAGGAAAGAAGTACGTGCAAAATAAATAGAAAAATCTGTATAGTATAATATTTATTTTCATTTATAAAAAATATACATGAAATTTAAAATGTTTAAATAGGTAATATAAAATTGTCCGTCATTTAGTAAAAAAAAATTATTTACAAAAGTTTTCTTTCAATACCCTTCTTAGAATTTTACCAGCTGAACTTTTAGGTATACTATCAACAAAAACTATATCATCTATTCTTTTATAAGGTGCCACTTTCTCGCTAACAAAATCGCTAATTTCCTTAACATTAGCTTTATTTCCACTTCTTAAAACTACAAATGCTTTAGGAGATTCCCCTTTTGTGGGATGAGGAACGCCAACAACAGCTGCATCGGTAATAGCGGGATGTTCTCTTAAAATAGCTTCAAGTTCCGCCGGAGGCACTTGGTAACCTTTAACCTGCAATTATATTTTAAAGGTTATTATATACTAGCTAGCACGGCAGACGTTGTTTTGTTGTTTCCGGTAGGTGGTGCGATGAGACGGCGAGTGAATCTCCAGCTATCTAGGTCCAGACTTTGTGATTTTCATACCATGAATATTAGTGATTTTGGTCAATAACTAAAAGAAATGTTATTAACTTTACAGCAGCATCTATCAGATCCTAGCAAAGCTATGAATCATCGTCTCGACTAAATAAATTTATTGTGTGAATATGATCTCAATTGGTCAAGTAGCTCAGTTGTACTTCTCTTATACGAGTAACATGGCAGCTGTGTATTTCATTGCAAGATCATCTTCGCAGAGATCGTCTGGTTGACAATAATGTCTTTTTCTTAGTGCACAATTAATAGTAAGTAAATCCATTATTGGCTGCATGTTTAATATAATTTATAAATTACCTATCACATAAGAGTTTGGGAATTTTTTGGAAATTTGTAAATGAAATACAAAAATAGCAAGTTAATTTTAACTTGAAAACACAAAAGCTGATTTGTATTAGTGTTGGGGTCTATGCTTTAGCATTATTATTATTTATATTACTAAATGTTTCCTATTAATTTATACTCACTACCCACCCATATATGTAAGATATGCACTTAATTTCTGTAGCTTAAGTGTAATTCGAGAGAGATATCAACAACGAATATTTATAACAAAAAAAATATAAAAAAATTGGAAAAATATCTATGAATAGACTCTAGTGGTACTTGAGCAGAAACGCGCGAACTTGTGCAGCAAAATTGCCTATTGCACAACACATTGTCTGCGGTACAAAATTGCTAATGTAATTTTTTGCACACTTTTATGTTTACTTTACAAACCTATGTAAAATATCTATTTTCTTTTCATTTTTAACTAGCCTTTAAAGTTTTCTACGTATCGAATTAAACTCCCGCAAAACCGCGGACTAAAAATAGTTGAGCAATGTTGAGTTTCAATTAAAATTCCATGGATGTAGTATGCCTACGAAGTGGCTTTAATTTGGATATAAATTAAATGTACATGAACTTAATCATTATAATTGTATTTCTCATCACCTATAAATAATCATCATCGTCATTACAGCCCCTCACAAGTTAACTGAAGAACATAGGCATCCACTCGCACAAAGCAAGGCATCAAACAACAAGGCAACAAAACAAAACCATCTGCAGCCATCGACTTCCAGTATGTCTTCCAGGTCCTCAATCTATCTAGTGGGAGTTTGCTTACTGGTACGAGGCAGCCACTCGAAAATCCCACACCAATCTTTCTTCCCCGTCTGTTGTCGGTTCTTCGAGCTATATGGCTGGCCCATTGCCACTTCAGCTTACTAATCCGTTGGGCTATGTCGGTTACACTGGTTCTATTGCGGATATCCTCATTTCGAACTCTATCACGCAGACAAACTCTCACCATAACTCTCCACACCTCGCTGAGCCTCTTTAGCCAAGATTATGGCCATTTTTTATAGAATCTCGGTGACAAACGAGCACACAGTCCAACTGATGTTAAATGGATGTTGTGGCCCATAGACATCTACATTTTATCCTCGATTAAAATCAAAATGCAGATGCGTTGTCACCCCTGAGGAATAAGACGGAATGCCTCGTTTCCAATAAATAGGGTCTACTGTTCTCTACACTCACCATACGAAACACAGCAGCATTAAGCTGCTATTTTACGCTGGTATTCTTTGAGAGCGTGGTCCTTTCCCGGTCGAGCCGGCCCATTCGTGCTACAACCACAGTATAGTTGCCACGTGGCTCTACCATATAGGTATGAGGAATCATACGGCCAGTTACCAATGGTGCATCATGTTTTCAGTATGATAAAAAACTAGTTCATAACGTCAAAGACTTAGTAATTTCAAAATACAGCAATATTCAAAAACCTTTATGAAGGTAAATCTAAACATAAATAAAATTGAAGTGTTTGTCTGTAATAATCAAATAACTGGCTTCTATTTAGCTCAGGGGGTTTTTTAAATTTTTGCCTGTCTATCCGTCTGTCGGTCTGTACGAGCTAATTTTGGAATTGCTGAACTGATTGTAACAAAACTTGACGAAAAGACCAAAGCCAGAAAGATGTAGGTTATATTTGAAGATTTTTTTTTTGAAAAAACTAAAAATTGTTAAAATTAGGTCTTTGATCTAACAAAAAATGAACCTATCCAGCCAAAGCCGGGGCGGGTCACTAGTATTTAATAATATATTTTTCAATACCCATGATGGTTGCCGATATTTTCGTAGCGATGTTTACTTATATTTACGCGAAGACTACACATTAAATGAAACTAATTTTTACGGATTATATCGCGTGTAATTTTAACTTTTTAATTCCCGACGTTTCGGGTGCTTTATAGCACCCATGGTCACGGGGGGGACTGAGGTGTTTGACGTCCCGATGTCATAGTTAGCCCGGCTAACTTCAGTTTTTTAATTTAAAAAAAAGTTAAAATTAAAGAAAGAAAGAAAGACATTTATTCACTGGAACTGTAAACATCACAAAAATAAAAATAAACAGTTAAAAGTATGGTATTACAAGAGATGGGGTGTGTATCGAGCCAGTGAAAAGGTTATGACTCAGCGAAATGCTGCAGGGTAACCTGCAGCGCTGATGATTCTGCCATAACCACAGATACACGCACGATCCGCCTGGATGTGTTTATGAAATACATATCAATAATTATTTTATAAATCGAAATATTTCGTTGCTCATAAATATACCTCTATATACATTTGGGGATATACACACATACATACAAGACATATTATACATAAATATATTCATATCATATATTCTATATAAAAATAAAAAGCTTTCAAAAAATATATAAAAATAAACGTAACGATAAGCTTAGTAAATACACCCTAAAAACAAACATATAATGCTCAACAATGCTGGAAGAAACATCTGCTGTAGGCTCAAGGTTGAGCTTTTTGTGAGTGTAATAAATGATTTTTATAGTGGTATTTAAAATTGTACTTTGAATTACACTCACGAGTAGGTGGAGGAATGTTGTTCCAGCACCTCGTAGCTATATATTTAAAACTACCTCTGAAAGCTGCAGAACAGTAAGTGGGATTGGCAAGCGGGTTCGTACAAGACCTAATGATGTTTTGTCGATTTCTCCATATAAGTTTATCATATAAATATAGGGGTGACTTAGTTTTGACAACATCAAATAGTAGATTAGCGAGGTATAGTTTCTGTCGCGCTTTCATTTTTAAAATACCTGCTTCATTGAAAAAAGGTGTTACATGCGACCGTTTTGGTATTGAGAAGCAGTATCGTGCACATGCATTTTGTATACGTTGAATTAGACGTTGTGACTTTTCCAAAATACAGGGTCCATACACTGTAATGCAGTGGTTTAATTTTGAAAGAACGAGAGATTCACACAGTCTAATTCTTAAGTCCAACTGAATGTATTCGCGGATTCTGTATAACACCTTTAACCTATAAAAGCAGTTGCGGACAAGCTCGAGTACGTGTTTTTCAAAACGCAGTCTGCCATCCATAACTAAACCGAGGTTACGAGCTTCACTTACACGCTCCAGAGGGACGTTTAACAACATGATTTTAGGGTTTTGATTCTCTAAAAATTTAATTTGGTTTTTTGATCCTAAAAGCATATACTTAGTTTTTAGTGGGTTTAAAATTAGGGAATTTTTCTGTGACCATATTGCAATTCGATTCAGGTCCTCATTGATGTTACTAATTGTAGAATGAAATTCAAGCGAATTGCAGGAAAGATACACCTGTAGAAAAAATGCATGCAATTAGTTATATCAGCAGTGTAAATTATAAATAACAACGGTCCTAAGATAGAACCCTGCGGAACACCTCTATTAAGTGGTCGTTGTTCAGAAACAAGGGAAGACCCATTTGGTTGATTTAATATTACTTGTTGTGAACGGCCGCATAAGTAACTTTGAAACCATTTTATGGAAGATGTTACAAAACCATAAAACGATAGCTTAGACAGCAGCAAATCTATGTTAATAGAATCAAACGCTCTTGAAAAGTCAAGCAGGGTAAGGATCGTACCTCTACCAGAGTCTTGAGATGTAAGAATATTGTCAACCACATCAATTAAAGCAGTAGACGTGCTTCTACCTTTTCTAAAACCCGATTGTAAGTCAGGTAAAATATTGTTAACATCACAAAACTTGATGACTTGATTATATATAACTTTTTCTAAAATTTTAGAAAGAAAGGGCAGTATACATATTGGCCTTAAGTCTCTGAGATCCTTAGGATCATTATTTTTAGGTATAGGACGTACGAGAGCTATTTTCCACGAAGAAGGAAAAGTAGATGTTTCAATTGACTTATTTATGATTGCTGTAATCACTTTTAACGTAGCCGGACATATACATATATAACATATCCCTACTCAACTTATCAATACCGTGAGCATTTGATTTTATTGATAATATAATCTTTGCAACATATTCTTCACTTACATTATAAAGTTTAAATTCATTAATCGGAAATGGTTAAACTATTATTCCCGGAAACATTAAGAAAATGGTTATTGATTATATTTGGGTCGTCGAAAAACACAGGAAGCGCTGTCGATTGCTTAATGTTGGGAAGGACGGACCGTTTCAAGTTCTTCCACAATAATTTCGGATGGTTTAAGTTATTTTTAATTTGATTGTTAAAATATGCTTTTTTCTCCCAGTATATACTAATGTTTGACAAATGTTTCAAAGATTTGTATTGAATTTTATCGCTATCCAAATTAGTATTCTTAAACTTTGCATGGCTTTTATTCCGAAGTTTCATAATGTCGGTACATTGCTAGTTAACCACGGTAAATTTCGATCACGTACTGCTATGGACTTTTCAGGTGCATAGATGTTAAATATATTTAGTAACAAATAAGTAAAGGTTGATACCATTTCATTAACGCAATCCATTTTAATTACACTTTCCCAATCTACTGAGGCAATCATATTATCAAGGTGAATTAAATTGATTTCTTTTATAGGTCTATAATTAATAAATTTTAAATGAGATTTGGGTTTAATTATTTTAAGGGTTGCCAGAATCATTGCATGTGCTCCAAGATCATTCACATGGTCAACTTGTATGCCCTTGACTTCAGCATCAGTACACACGAGGTCTATTAACGTCTCGCTGTGAGATGTAAAATGTGTGGGTTCTTTAACATAGTTTATAAGACTAGTATAATGCAGAAATTGTTGAAGTCTCAAGGTCATATTATCGTTTTCATTAAGAACATTTATATTAAAATCACCCAATAACACCACTTTGTCATAAAACGAAAATGTTGCTAATGAATCAGTGAGAGCATCGAAGAAAGTATCAACATTTACCCATTGGGGTCTGTAGGCTATGCCTATTAAAATTTTAGTCGAGTTGATGACAAGTGAAAGCCACATTTGTTCAACGTCACCAAACGAAGAAGGGTGCGAACAAGTACGGACTGGAATACCACTCCTAATATAAAACCCGACACCGCCGCCACGACTTCGCATGGAAGATGGACGGGGAATATGTTTTAGGGTATATCCAGGTATAGACGGTGCACGGCCGGACTCTCCGGTCCTAAGCCATGTTTCATTTATTGTCATTAAATCCGGTGACAATCGCTCCAATGCAACATGGAACTCATCATGGTTATAGCCAAGAGATCCGGCATTAAAAAGACCAATTTTCAGATATTTTGAATTGAATTAAACCTCTTAAGAAACCACAACAGTAAATTACAGTGGACCTCCAGCCCGATTATTATAAACGAATACACTCGACCGAATAAGAATAATAGTAAAACCTTATATGATACAATTAGAATATACAAAGACACACAAAAGCACCGAATGCGTGTAAATATTATTCGCAGATAAACACTTAACTCAGAACTAAACCTATTAAAATAACACGTAATAAAAATGTTGGGAATTAAAAGACTACGGTACACTATACACACATAATATGCAGTTCCATTTACAGAGCATATTTATCATATAAATATTACCGACGTACAGCAATACATATTCAGATATATATACATATTTATATGTGTCGTGTAGTAAGTGAAATGGTAATAGCATTTTAAAATTATATTTCGTAAAATAAATATTATGTTGGTAAAATATTTGTGATGCATTAATAACGTATATTAAGTCAAAGTAATAATATATAATGAAGAATATTCTAATTGGTATAGATATGACCATCATTTGTTCAATGAACAGTAGTAGAAACCTTGTCATTAACACACATAACACGACACACACCTCCAACGATAGAAACATGATTATATTATGTATACAGTTAAGCAAAGTAAGCGGCTTGGCCAATGAGAAAAACACAAACCACATTAACATTAACAGTTGCAGTAGTAATGAAGTTACATTTTTATAAATGAGTTCAATTAGCACATTAATAATTGCACTAAAATTAAACAAAATTATAAACAAACCTATACAAATAATACAGATTTCAACCTACAAAGGAATAAAAGAAAAATTATATAACTAAAAATAGAGGTAATGAGGTTACATTTTTATAAATACATTAATTTAGCACATCTATATTTACACTAAAATTAAAGAAATTTGTTAACAGACCTATACAAATAATACAGGTAGAATACCAAAGGAATAAAAGAAAAATTATATAACTATAAAATAGAGGTAATGAGGTTACATTTTTATAAATAAGTTCTATTAGCACATTTATAATTACACTAAAATTAAACAAAATTATTAACAAGCCTATACAAATAAAACAGGTAAAATGACAAAGGAATAAAATAAAAATTATATAACTAAAAAGTAGAAGTAATGAGGTTATGTTTTTATAAATTGGTTCATTTAACACATTGATAATTACACTAAAACTAAACAAATTTATTAACAAACCTACGCAGATAATACAGGCGGAGTGCAAAAGAAATAAAAGTAAAATTATATAACTTAAATATACAGGTAAAACTTTAAAATATTTATAAAAACATGTAAAAACTTTTTTTAATTGGCTATTTCGAGCTATTTTCTGATGAAACACCAAAAATACGTTCAATGTCAGCAATAGATAGCAATTGGTGTATTTTTGAACTATCACTCTGTCTAGCAAATATACGTCCCTCTTTCGTCCAAATGTATTTCCAATTAAGGCCTCTCCCAATATCGCGTGCTTTTCCAAATAATTGACGATTAGTACTAGTAAGCCTCTCATTGAGATAAAAAGGTCTAGGTTCATGTGATGGGAGGCCAAGATCTGCTGTTGTAGCCCCACGGCGAACACGAGCATTTCGTAACAATTCTTCTCGAATAACTCGACGAGAGACGTTCAGACGCACAAGACGTCCCAGGGCTTGTGTTTTTAAATCAGAAAAGCGTTGACTATTTCCTACTCTACTGGCGCTAACTATGTCACTCTCTTCGAGCTGAGTGCCCAACTTGGCTGCTACGGCAACAACGATGTGTGGAACCGATTCATTGCTATTTTCCGGGATACCAGAAATCTCTAAGTCATTTAATAAAGCCTGTTGATCACGCTCATTAAGATTAACTTGTAACTGAGTTATAGTATTTCGCAAATCCTGGTAAGTGGAAGGTAAATTTTGGTTTTTTAAAAGACACAACTCAGCCTGTAGTTTTTAATTTTCATTCTCTAAAAGAGATATTTTGTTTCTGAAAGACGATATGTCACTTTTTACCTCTACTAGTTGAGCAGATAAAAAATCTGTAGTTTCCGTAAATTCTTTTTTGAGTTTATCCACTGCTACATCAAACTCTTGCTTAATCTCCTTAGTAATTGCGCTACGCATATGATTTAATTTCGTATCAAGAAGGGAAGAAAGTTGTTCAAGGGAGATATTAATACATTTGTCTGACTGGCATTGTAACTTACTACTGGTGATGATCGTATTAGGTTGCTCACTAGATAGTGACTCATTTAAGTCCCCCTGACCCTGAATAATATCCTCATATGACATGTCAGTCTGGTTAAGCGTTGATTCGAATTGTTTTCTAACAGGTGTGTCGTCCTTAATACGGCGTGATGTTACATTCACACACGAAGGACAACACCATGTACGCTTAATATCATGATTTTTATTCATAAACTGAGCCGTAGTAATGTTTAGGCATTTATAATGATACGTGCCCTTACAGCGTATACAAACTAATAATTCTTCGCGACGAATCACTTGAGAACATGCTAAGCATTTCATGTTTTTGTATTATTCGTATAAATAGTTTATGCAGATACCAAGCAAACGAATTCAATAAGCAGGTACTCGGTAAATAAACCGACGAGCCAAATGTGACCCTCTTGCTTAGCGACAGGCCTTTGAATAGATGCTGGAGCGAGCAAGATGGACTATGCGCAAATACAGGTCAACGATAAAGGATAGGTGACACACCTCTCAGCTGACATTCACGGTACACACAAATGCACGTAATTAATGCACTTTTTAATACACTTTGCACAAGGTATATAATATTAATTATATCACTGTATCTTACTAAAACACAAACATTAAATAGCAAAATATATTGACATCAAAAACGTTTGAAATAACTTTTCAAACTTATTAAGAATAAAATAAAGTAACATCTGACTGATAACCGTGTTTACACTTCAACGGATCGCGCGCGTATCCTGATAACCGTGTTTACAAAAAATTAAACGCGATATAATCCGTAAAAATTAGTTTCATTTTATTTTCGTAGTGGTTTGTTACGATTCATGCATGTAGAATAATATACATATAGTATATATTAATAGTCTACTCTTTCCGTATATTGCAATACTAAAAAGAGACAAATGGAAACGTTATCAAACCGACTTTAATATAAATAAAATGAGTACATCATTAATGTAGTCGAAGTCAATTAAATACGCATTATTAAGGATAACTTAAAAACCACTTTTCAGATCTTGATCAAATTTATATGAGATCACATGAGAAGCACCAGCTTTCAAATAAAAATCGGTACACCTAGAAAAAAGTTCTGAGGTAACACACATAAAAAATACAGTCGAATTGAGGACCTCCTCCTTTTTTGAGTCGGTTAAAAAATTACAGAAAGCAGAGCAAAAACGGAAATTCTTATTTTTGTCATAATGTTATACAAATTATCCGGTGGGCGTTATAAGTGGCGACAGAGGGAAACTGGAAGAGGAGATGGGTAGCAACATCTTCTTGATAACAACTATAAAAAAACTGAGTTGTGAGGCAAGCGTGGCAACTATGGCAAATATCCCCTTAATAAGGCGTTTCATGGGGAGGCCTATTTTCAGCAGTGAATTTTGAAAGGCTGTTGTAATTAATGAATGTATAACAAACTGACAACAACAACTACAAATTATTTAATACTTAACTAATGACTGACTAATACTAGTGGTTGTAGTAATGCGACTGCTGACCATGAGGTCCCGGGTTTGAATCCCGGGTCGGGCCAAAAAAATCAGTTATTGAGTTTTTCCATCAAGAAATTCTCAGTAGCTGCCTGAAGTCAGGAAGTTGACGGTGTCTCAACCCCGTGCCTCGGAAAGCACGTAAAGCCGTTGGTCCTGCGCCTGATCTCTGTGTCAGTTTACCGTCCCATCGGACTATGAGAGTGAGGGAATAGAGAGTGCACCTGTGCTTGAGCATACACTTTGGCACTATAATCCTGTCCTACGCCGATGGCGAGTCTCCGTTGAGACTGGCCGTGACCGAAATTCGGTCTGAATGACATTACTTAACTAATATAATTATTAGTAGTAGTACAAATTTACTTTACATTCATCTTTATTCATAAAACGTTTGGCCTTTGTAGCGTATAAATATTATGCGGCACGTATTTTAAAGGTATCACGTACCAAGAATATAAAATTATGTTCAAGATCTACCGAAATTGTTTTCTTGGTAAACCGAAAAGTAAATTATTAGACTCTTGTAAATATTCATTTTCTCAGCAGCTACTTAAATTAAATTAAAACTCAATGTTAAAATTACTTCTAAAGGGTTTAAATCAGACGTTCTATCTAAATAATCAAGCTTTTATAATATTAAAATTATAATCTTGGCTTGTTATCTGGTTAGGTACTGAAAATTCAATTCTTAGTATACCGAGGCGAGTAGTAATAAAATATTTATTTATTTTGTTACATTAATAAATTCTTAATCAATTTAACCATTAAGGCTATTTAAGTTTTTAAGTGTATTGTTGGGCAAAGGTCTTTCCTAGAATGTTCTAACTGGAAATTTTCCAATACTACCTACCTTTCTTAGCTATATCTGCTGCCCAATACCAATGCTTGCACTACTGTGTTCTGGCCTTCAGACCGGACCTATAGAGAACTCGCATGATTACAGGCTGTGAGCATTCCATCTTAGTCCTCAGAGGATACAACACGCCATGTTTTTAATATCGTTAGCTGTGGCGATACTAACTATTATTTTATTTGATATTATCTTCAATTTGGTGCTCATAATTGGCGCTCATAAGGTGAGTTTAATTTGGAAACACAATTTTTATTTATAATCTAAACTAAACTACATATTACACCGTACTTTAGCAACGCTTTTCATTATTCACTGACCATCAGGTCTTTTCTCACTCTTAATTTTATAGTTAAATTTAAAAAAATGAGACAAATTATTTTGATTGTAAACTGTTCTTTTTTCAAAAATGTCCCATTGCCTTTCTTTCTTTAAAATTGACTATAGGTGTCCATCAGGTGGACTAGAACTTCGTTTGTCACTTTAGTTTTATAAAACTTACAACGCTGAACACGCGGATTGGAGAGCGGAAAAACAATACCAACGCAATAGAAATGTATAATTTTCAATGGCCTTCGCGTCTATTTCAGGTGATTTAAGCAGTGAAATTTTTTGGTTATAGAAGAGGGGGCAAATGAGCACGCGGCTCACCTGATGTTAAGTGACCACCGCCTTCCATGAACAACTGAAACACCAGGGAATTGCAGGTCCGTTGCCGGCCTTTAAGAAAGGAGTAAGTTATTTTCTTGAAAGTCCCTAAGTCGTATCGGTCCGGTAAAATCCCCGGTGGTAAACGATTCCACAGACGAAGAAAACTCCTAGTAAAACGCACAGTAGTGGACCAACAAGCAGATGGTTTGGATGGTATCGTGAGTTTTTTCGCGATGTGCGTTCGTGAAATTTGGCGGCTGAATTATTCCGAACAATTCCTCAGAGCACTTATAGAATATGCAAAGGGATGCAACATCCCTTCGCAGCGCAGTGATCCGAGCCGATCAGAAAGAAATCAGTCATCTACGATTCGAGCTGCTCTGCGCTGGAAGCGGTCAAGTGGAAAGAGCTGGCACTGAGGTTTTTTTATAAGAGAGGGGGCAAACGAGCATACGGCTCACCTGATGGTAAGTGACTACCGCCGCCCATGATTAACTGCAACACTAGGGGAATTACAGGTGCGTTGCCGGCCTTTTAAAAAGGAGTAAGCTCTATATTTGAAAGTCTCCAAGTCGTATCGGTCCGGAAAAATCGCCGGTGGTAAACTATTCCACAGAGAGGTCGTACGCGGAAGGAAATTCCTAGTGAAACGTACAGTGGTGGACCGCTAAGCATCCAGATGGTGTGGATGGCATCGGGAGTTTTACCGTGATGTGCGTTCGTGAAATTTGGCGGCTGGGATTAATCCGAACAATTTCTCCGAGCACTCCCCGTGGTAGATGCGAAAGAAAATGCAAAGGGATGCAACATCTCTTCGCAACGCCAGTGAATTGAGCCAATCGGAAAGGACTCGGTCGTCGACGATTCGAGCCGCTCTGCGCTGGATGCGGTCAAGTGGAAGGAGCTGGCATTGGGGAGCCCCAGCCGAGAGATGAGAACTTTATTCCATTTGAGGCCGAACCTGCGCCATATAAAGTTGCAGGCGTTGTGCTGGCATGAAATACTGTCCCGCTCTGCTGAGCACGCCAAGCTTTTTAGAGGCAAATTTTGCCTTCTCTTCCAAGTGACCACGAAACTGCACGTCACTCGATATGTCGACGCCGAGGATTCCGATACTGGCTGAAGCAACAAGGGGAATGCCTTGAAACTGAGGAGATACGACAAAGGGTTTCTTTAGCAGTAATCGCGCAAACTTGTGTCTTCTGAGAATTAAGCTGGACAAGATTTAGTCGTTGTTGCCCCCAACCCGAGACTTTGTTCAGAAAAGACTCGACTTCAGACACAAGTTTGTTCCTGTACTCGGCGACGGTTTCCCGAGAAATATTGGCACGGCCGGTATACAGAGCACCACTAGTGCTGTCTTAATCTTGAATGTTACCGGTTTGCAACATATCATTGATATGCAGAAACAGCGTTGGTGATAGTACGCAGCCTTGTGGAACACCAGCGTTAATATGCTTGTAATCGGAGCATGCACCGTCTACTACGACCTTGATGTTCCGACCAGCCAGAAAACTGGTGATCCCATTGCACAATTTCTCGGGAAGTCCATACGAACGAAGCTTCGAAAGAAGCGCTTTGTGCCAAACCCGATCGAAGGCCTTCGCTATGTCCAAACTAACGGCCAATGCCTCCTCCATGGACTCTACTGCCTCCGCCCATCAATGAGTCAGGTGGAGCAGAAGATCGCCAGCTGATTGAACCCGATGAAAACCGTATTGGCGGTCACTAATCAGCTGGTGATCCTCTAGATACCGCATGAGCTGGCAGTTTATAATGGATTTCATTATATTGGAGAAGAAGGAGGTGATGGCGATAAGCTTTTAGTTAGACGGATCTGAGCGGTCGACTTTTTTAGGGATGGGGTGGACGAAAGCCGTCTTCCGTGATTTCGGGACTACGCGTGAGTGGCACCACACTCCGGACTAGAAGCCAAGAGGGGCGTCGACGGAGACTTGATATCTGTCCGGATGTCAGAAGGTCCGACAGGGAAGGTGCATGATCCTCCACATCTGGAATCCGCGTAGGCGAAGTAACCAGTTGTGTAAGACCATATACCAAGGCAAAATCATGAACAGATCTCCCCGTATGATCCGTTAAAAGCGAACCGGGCCATTCGGTGTGGTGGGCATTTAAATCGTCTAAAGCGGAATTTTGCCCGGTATTCTGTAAGGTCGTGGTACCACCCCGGCTCGAGCCGACCCATACGTGCAACAGCAAAAGCTGCCGCGTGGCTCTACCACTGTTGAAATGTGCCCCGGCTCAGAGATGAAAACAGTATTCCATGTGAGGCCGAACTTCCGCCTTGTAAAGTTGCAACAGTTCACAAGTCCACTGCTGAACATAGACCTCCCCCAAAGAAACCACAAAGCACGGTCCTGAGCCACCTGGATCCATCGACTTCCTACATTTCTTACCAGGTCGTCACTCCATACAGTGGAAGGACGCCCTACACTTCGTACGCCGGTACGAGGCCGCCACTCGAGAACCTTTTTCCCCATAATTTGTCGGTTCTTCGAGCTATATGGCCGGCCCATTGCCACTTCAGCTTACTAATCCGTTGGGCTATGTCGGTCACTCTGGTTCTACTGCGGATATCCTCATTTCTAACTTTATCACGCAGAGAAACTTCGAACATAGCCCTCTCCATAGCTCGCTGAGCAACCTTGAGCTTCCTCATCCGGCCAGGAGTGAAGGACCACGTCTCAGTTCCAGAGGTCATCACTGGCAACACGCACTGGTTGTAAAGTCTCGTTTTCAAGTTTTGAGGTATACCGGACGAGAAGATGTGCCGTAATTTCCCGAACGCTGCCTAGCCGAGTTAAATACGTCGATTGACCTCTCGGTTGAAGATGGACTTACCTAGTCTGACTATTTGTCCCAGGTAAACATACTCGTCTAGAACTTTGAGCTTGGTGCTCCCAACAACTACCGGCATAGGTGTGACATGGACGTTATACATGATCTTTGTTTTGTCCATGTTCATCTTAAGACCTATCCGTTGGAAGGCACTATTGAGGTCATTGAGCATAGTGTTTAGGTCCTCCAGCGATTCTGCTGATGCTGATCCAGTGATTCTGATTTCTGACTCGCCGTTAATGTTAATACCGTATCCTTTCCAGTCCAGAAGCTTGAAAACGTCTTCCAATGCAGTGGTAAAGAGTTTCGGGGATATAACGTTACCCTGTCTTACACCTCTCTGCAGTTGAATAGGTTTCGTACTCTGGTTCTGTACTCGGATAGCCATCGTAGCTCTACTGTACAAATACTTCAGCAATTCGATATACCGACAGTCAACTTGGCACTGCTGAAGGTACTGCAGCACGACCCCAATTCCGACGGAATCAAAGGTTTTTCTCGTAGTCAACATACGCCAGACATAGTGGCAAATTGTACTCCTCTGACTTCTGTACAATTTGCCGAAGGGTATGTATGTGGTCTATGGTGCTAAAGCCTTTTCGGAAACCGGCTTGTTCGGGATGCTGGAAGTCGTCGAGTCTGCATGCGAGACGATTCGTAATGACTCTAGAAAACAGCACGTAGACGCCGCTCAGAAGGGAAATCGGTCTGTAGTTCTTCAAAAGAGCGTTGTCGCCTTTCTTGAAGAACAAGACCACCGCACTTCTTCTCCACGCCTCCGGTGTAGTGCCACAATGGAGGACGGAATTAAAGAGCTTCTGTAGGATTTCAAGTACCGGTTTTCCATCCGCTTTCAGAAGCTCCGCTGTAATTCCATCCTCGCATAGGGCCTTGCCGTTTTTAAGGTGCTGGAGAGACATTCTAATCTCGCTTAAACTGACGTCCGGAAGGAATATCATCGGAATAGTGTCGGATAAGACTTGCTCTTGGATCGTTACTCACACTTGCGTGTGGCTCCAACAATGATGTGTACAGCTGCCCATAGAACCTCTCAATCTCGCTCAAAATCTCACATGTCCCGAAAACGATGCTGCCACATTCGACTTAAGGTTCCACAGTTGGCTCTTTCTGGCAGACAGATCTCTGGCAGACTTTGGAGCCCTGTTTCCGCTCGATCGCTTCTGCAATACGAGCAGTATTAAAGTTGCGTAAGTCCCGCCGCATGGATTTGGAGATCTGTCTGTTCAGTTGCCTATATGCAGTCAAATCTGTTGGATAACAGAGTTTTGTGTTCTTTTGCGGCGGGTCTTGCAAAACTTAACTCCGACCGCTTGGAAAGTTTCCACGAGCTTGTCATTCTTATCGTCCACTGCATTGCAGTCTTCTAGGCACTGAAAACGGTTTTGTTGCTCGCTTTGGATTAGAGCACGAGAGGGACGGAGCGTCGACTTAAAGTTTAGGTTCAGTGTGCCTCTCACCATTCGCTGATCGCTGCCAGTTTTCACCCTCGCAATCACTGAGACATCACTGAACAGTTGTCGTCTGGTCGTCATAATGAAGTCAATCTCATTTTTTGTCGAACCGTCGGGGCTCGACCAGGTCCACTTCCTGTGGGGCCGCTTCTGGAAGAAAGGGTTCATCATAAAGAGTCCCTCTTTCTCTATGAAGTCGGCCAGCTGCTCGCCCCTTGGGTTCCGTTGCCCTAATCCAAATTTCCCTACTTTCAGCTCACCGTCCTCTCTTGTGCCTAGCTTTCCGTTGAAGTCTCCCATTAACACCGTATAGTGGGTTTTGGAGGAATGCATGGTTCTAGAAATATCCTCATACATTTCCTCCACCTCCTCATCGGGATGTGCCGAGGTTGGTGCGTAAACCTGTATGACCTTCAGCAAAATCCGTTAGGTGATTCTGAGTATAAGGTACGCAACCCTCGTGGACACACTGTCAATCTTTACAACGTTGTTAACGAGAGACTTGTGACACCGGGAGGGTGACCATCTGTCCTTGGGACAGATGGTCGCCCTCCCGGTGATAGAACAAGTTGCCGGATTCGAGGATTACCATGTCCTTCCCCTCTCTTCAGGATTACCATATCCTTCCCCTCTCTTCGATCAGATAATCCTATAATATTCCAGCGCAACTTGTCTATCTCTTCTTCCAGCTCCAGGATCTTCTCGTCAGTACTCAGGGTGCGTGCGTTATATGTTGCTAGGTCGAGTCGTCTTAGGTGGCAACCAAACCTCCACCGGAGATTCTTAGCACCCCCTGCCCCGCCATTACCATGGTCGCCACCGTAGCCAGGAATAGCTGGGCCGCCGGGGACTGGGGGCGTTTCTTCGTTACTTTAATAATGGGGGGTATATTGCCATATTTGCCACGCTTGGCGAGCGGGTTGGCAACCGCAGTTTTTTTATTTTTGTTTTGCTGTTATCATAAAGATGCTGCTGCCCATCTTCTGCCTCAGTTTCCCTCTGTCGCCTCTTACGACACCCACGGGAAGATATGGGGTAGTGGGTATTCTTACCCGCCACTACATGGGCAACAAGTGTGCCGGCATGAAATACTGTTCAGCTCTGCTGAGCATGTCAAGCCTTTGAGAGGCCAATTTAGCCTTCCCTTCCAAGTGATCACACCGATATTGATGCTGAGGATTCCGATGCCAGCTGATGCGGCAAGGGGTATGCCCTGAAATTGGAGAGATACGACAAAGAGTTTCTTTTTAGAGGTAAACGCTCAAACCTGTGTCTTTTGAGGGTTAAACTGAACTAGATTTAGTCGTTCCCAATCCGAAACTTTGTTTTACAACGACTCGATTTCAGATACAAGTGACTGGGCGACACTACTTCTGGTGATTATAAAGACCGATTTTTTAGCGGCAAGAGCGTCCACATCATGTGCAGGCGTAGGACACGACGGATGGGTTCAGCAAGTTTTCAAACCAGGCCCTATCGCGTAGTATTTGGTCCTCTTTGATGCGGATTACCTACTATATCTTATCTTCTGCCGGCCTCTCCAACTCACATATGCTCGATGTTGAATGAGCACTAGCAGTGCATTAGCAGAACATATTACCCCACACTAATCTTTGAAATTTTGTTCAAAGACTTTAAAAGGATTTTCTATCATCAGTTATTCAACGAACCCTAATCTGTCAATCGAGAAGATGCACCGCAAGCTTTAGAGCCACGACGCAGAGTATTATGGCTGCAGCGCGAATGGATCGGCTCGACCGGGGATAGACCACGCTCGCACAGAACACCAGAGTGAAATAGCAGCGTAATACTGTCGTGTTTCGTATGGTGAGTAATGAGAACTTTTATTGGTAACAAGGAAATCCATTTTAGTTGAAGACTAAAATGGCTCACAACGCAGATGCGTTGAATCTTAATCAAGAATCAATAAAGTAGTAAAAAAATAGTCGATAGTCTATGGGACATAGAATCCATTTACCATCAGGTAAACTGTATCACAATGTCTGTGTGTTCATTTTTCATCTTTACTTCTATAAAAAAGTGAGTAACTTTTAAGGGACCAAATTGGCGATAAGTTGAATATGGGCAAAATTAAAATGACCCTAAACCGACGAGCATAAGCGTGGGTAATGTGGATGTAGAGGAGACTAAAGAGGTGTGGAGTTAAATGAAATGGAGTCCAAAGTCTCTTATTAACCCTCTGGGTGAGAGACGTGTTTATGTTATGTTACGCATGGTTTATGTTTTAAAATTCAGAATAACAATTCGAGAAACACTTGCCATATTTCTGATTTCACCCTAACTAAATAATCGTTTAATATACAACCTTGATTAGCTCCTTCAGTCTGTCAGATATGGTGATCATACCGCTGTCATCACTGACTGCAATATCACCTGTTCTGAACCATCCGTCTACTGTAAACGATTCCGTGTTCGCTTGAACGTTGTTTCTGTACCCTCGCATTACTTGTGGACCCCTTACTAAGAGTTCACCTTTCTGTAAGAATCATATCAAGCCACAATAAGCCTACATTTAAAAATCAGTCAATCAGTACGTAATTGAAAAAAGTAAGAGCAGTTTTATTTTTGATTGAGCACCTGACACATGGAAAATCGATTAAATATATTTATATGGATTATATTACTAAAAATATCCAAAATTATAATTTAAATAACTGTTGTGTTATTGAATTTAAATGAAAGTTTTGGGGAAATTCGCAACTAGATAAGCATCCCTCAGGCTTACTTAATAACTATTTCATTACAAAATAATAAATTAAGACTGTGGTGACATCGGTTTTTCAGAAAAATATAAAATTTGTAATTATTGCTCTTTATTGTATTCTTTAATGTTGAAAATATTGTGGTTAAGCATATTGTTGTTAACATTTTCATAGCCCAAAACTTCTTTTTTTTGGAACTACGTATAAAAGAACAAGCTGGCCAGCAGACCTTGTTCTGCCCTTTTCGACGACCATTTGTGCTATAAAATCCTTAAATTCGCAATAAAAAATATTGAGGGTTTGAATAGTTGAAGCAAGCAATACACATTTACGAAACTTCATCAGTTGAGCGGTGTCGGAGATTAGCGTGAACGACCATAGTGACACGGGATTTTTATAAAATATAATTTACTAGCTGGTACCACAGAAGAATAATTGTGGATATATCACTTTAAATTTGGATTTTATTTAATTAGGAATGATAATGCATTCATTGAAGTTGAATGATATTTAACTTACAAAAAAAATTGTGGGTATCGTACGCGCCCCACGTACTGTAAGGTAATTGTACTATGACTATAACCTTCGCACAATTGCAAGCAATAAGTTAACAAAGTTTTACCGCAATCTGATGAACGGTATGGCAGCGCATAAAATACGAACAAACAGACAAACATTAATTTATATTAAGAAGATAAAATAAGAATGGATCCAATCATCGCTTACTTCATTCGGGCCTAAGCTCTTCATTCCACTGTCGACAATTTTTAACTCCGTGTTGGGAATGGGGTAACCCACACTACCATAATTTTCCAAGCCACGGGGAGTTAGCGATACGACTGGAGAGGTTTCCGTTAAACCATAACCTTGCCGAAAGTCTAGCTTGCGCTGAAAAAAAGATGCCTTTTTTTAGCAATAGTAATAAAGCGTTTCATAATTATACCTATATTTTTCTCTAGTGTAACCACCCTGGTCCGTAGAATTATAGAAAATAAATAAATTACTTTCGAAGTTTTCGAATCTACGATATTATATAACATAATATACAATATTTAATTATATACAATATTAAAACTATAATTATAAAAAACTAAAACTAGTAATTTAATTATCAAACAGTCCTACTCCACGCGGTATCGTGCCAAGAACGTTGGCTGCGTTTCCCGCTGAATGGCTATACTTAGCCTTTGAGCGAGAAAAGAGCCAGTCCTCTTATCACCAGCAGCAACGAACAGCCGCGGATGGAGTTCCTTAAATTTCACCGCACGTGGACCCACGGACCGATAGTCTCTAAGCAAATGGCACAAATATGTAGTCATCTCTCAGACACTCATATTTGCGCCACTTACTCAGTTCAGCTGCCTCTGATGTCGCCCTGGCTCTAAACGAGGTACCCCTGAGATGAGAGGCCACAAAAGTGTCTACGCAAGTAGCATCCCACATCATCCACACATCCACACATCCACACATCATCCCACAGGCTTTACCTCTCTCCCAAGGGACCAATGTCATACTGTGTTCTGCCATCGTCTCTAAATATTCCACAAGGCTCTAAAACCGAGGAACATTTATGGAGACGAGAGCACTTCGGATAACATCGTTCAAAGAACCGTGCGGTGAAACCTACCAGCACTTTTCTTACAAGAAAGTCCGTGGAGCCCAAACTTGTCGACGCTGCTACCACAGGGCACTGATGAGTTTGACAAATCGCCGCCCTAGTCGGATTCCTACAGCGATGCGCAGCTTTCCCCATCAAGTAATGTGCCGAGATTACTTGATGGTAAAGCGTGTAACCAGTGACCAGATTCCTTAGTCAAAACAGCTAGAAGGCGTGCCTTATCTTGGTCACTATGGAAATTATGAAACAAATCTTTCTGCACCCTGTACTTGCCTTCCTAAACCCAGCGGTGGATCCGCCACTAACCAAGATTCGGCTGCGGAGGGTTGGGTGAGCGGCGCCTCGCGCCTCTTCTTTACGTGGTAGAGCCATGCTGCAGCTATATTAGTACTATAGTTGTAGTACGAATGGGTCGGCTCGACTGGGAAGGACCACGCCTCACAGAATACCAGCGTAAAATAGCAGCTTAACAATGCTGTGTTTGAATGGTGAGTAGAGAACCGGAGACCCTTTTACTGGAAAAGAGGCATTCCATCTTAGTCCTCACGGGTGACAACGCATCTGCATTTTGATTCTTTATTGAAGGTAGATGTAGATGTCATGGGTCACAGCAACCACTTACCATCAGGTGGACTGTGTGCTCGTTTGTCACCCTATCCTATAAAAAAAAATACCGACACTCTTCTCCTCCGCAGCCCCACCACCACCGCATCAACGGTGCGTCCTCGTCAGAGTCGCGGAGGATAGGGTGAGGCACATCGCCATACCAACACTGCTATTCTTCCATGACTCCACCTTGGCTGCAGTGGTAGGAGAGACACCCTCTCGCCGCAGCCCACCAACACACATCCGAAGTGGCGTTAAGCCCACTCGAGCGGATGGCCAGAACCTAACCTAACCTAATCGAACCTAACTTAACCTTACTTTTTTGCGGGAAACTCATGGACTACCTCCGCCTGGGTAAAGACGGAGGCGTGCCGGACTCTTACCGGCTAAACCACCCGGTGTCTCCTCGCACGCGCGCAGTAGCGGGAATCCAAATTCTTCCGCAGCCCCACACCAGTGCTGGCCCGGTCTGTCGGGCTCGTCTCTGCACGGGGTAGTGAGGTGTTCAACTACCCGTGCATCGCCTCAGAGGCGCGCGCCGACACCGCACGCGCTCCACCGGGGCCATCGAAGAGGGGCGGGATTTCAGTCCCTCGCCCTGACCCATTCATGGGGCCGGAAAGGGCGTTGTCCGCCTTCTCCTGCGCTCGGTGCGCCTTCTGCGGCCGGGGAAGGAGTCGAGATCTCCTTTCCTGTTCCGCAGTTTCTTCTGCGACATCACGTCCTCGCAGAAGGACACCACCGTCCCACGACTCTGCGCTACCGACCATCTTCCGCACTAAGGCCGGCAGCGACAGATCGCTTCCTACTTCATTTCTGAGGACACGGCGCTGCTCCTCCCAAGCTGCACACTCGGCGAGCGTGTGTTGCGCCGTGTCCTCCCGCAATGGACGCAGTGGTGGCACCGAGCGTCCGGCTCCTGTCTATGCGGCACAGGTATTGCCGAAGCAGCCGTGCCCGACAGCACTTGCGTCACCCTAAACGATAGGGAGCCGTGCCTTCCCGAGCCAGTCGTCGAGTACTGGCCGGATCGCCTCGACGGTAGCGAGGCCGGCGGTAGGGCGCAGAAGCCTTGCCGCCATTCCGCCACCAAGACCTGACGGAGCTCCTCTCGGCGCAGCGCGATCTGCCGCTGCACCGGCCTCGAGCCCGTGCCGCTCTTCCTCGCGCCATCGATATAATGACGCGAGTACTTTCGCCTCTAAGTCCCAGGGCGGGGATCCGGCCAGGACGCAAGCCGCCTCGTAGGAAATCGTGCGATACCCGCGGACGACTCTGACGGCCATCGCCCTTTGCGGTTTACGCAGAATGGCGAGAGTGCTGGCCGTCATGTCCATCGCCCACACAGGGCCCCACAGGGCCATGGACCGCACGATTCCACGTACAACCGCCTACAGGCGGCGAACGGGCCCCCAAGTTGGGAAGCAACGTTGAAAGCGCGCCCGCTGCACCCATCAACTTGGGCGCCAGCCGCCGGAAGTGGGGTCCGAATTCCCATCGGCTGTCGAGCACCAATCCCAGATACTTCATGGTGGACTCGACAGCTATCCGGGCCCCGCTGACCACGATGTGTGATCCCGGAGGCGGCGCGTCGAGGCCATGGAACTCGATGGCCTTCGACTTGTTTAGGGCCACCCAGGCCCAGGCGCCGGATGCGGTTCACCACTTGTGACACCGCAGCCGTGGCAACCAACGCTGCCTCCCTGTGCGAGCTCCCCCGGGCAGTGACAAGCGTGTCGTCTGCATAACACGTCAAGTCGGCGCCCGACGGAGTTCACCTCAGCACCAGTCGTAGCCGATGTTCCACAGGAGCGGTCCCAAGACCGATCCCTGCGGAACACCGCACGACATGACGCGCCGACCAGCGCCGTCACGTCCCCGATACGTAACGCATCTCTCTTCAAGGTAAGCCCCTATTGTGCGGCGGAGGTAGGGAGGCAAGCGATGGTAATTCAGCGCCTCCCGAATACAACTCCAGGGTAGGGTGTTGAAGGCGTTGGAGATGTCAAAGACACCGCCAGCACTCTACCCACCCCGGGATACTGTCTCCTCCACCAGGGCCTCACGCGCGTAATAGCGTCTATGGTAGCGCCCGCGACGAAAACCATATTGGTTCTCGTCCAGGTCCGGCCCCTCTCTGCACAAGTGGCTGACGAGGCGATCTGCGATGATACGCTCAAAAAGTTTGCCCGCCTCGTCAAGCAGCACTATGGGCCGGTACGCGGACGGTGAGTCCGTGGGGCGCCCCTCCTTCCTGAGCAGGACCAGCCTCCCCTCCTTTCACACACTGGGAAGGTCAGCTGGAGACATGCCGTGAAGAGCCCCCTCAACTGGGGCTCTAGCTCCTTCAGAGCCAGGACGAGAGCTCGACCAGGAACTCCGTCGGGTCCGGGCGCTGTGTTCTTAGCCCGGAGTCGCGACACGGCCGCTCTCGTCTCTGCTTGCGTCACCTCGGGGACATCGGTGCTCTCTCTTCTGGAGAGTCTGTGGCTGAGGGCGAAGCCATCGCCGGGGAACGTGTCCCACCTGTTCAGGAAGAGAGCCGATACCACCGCCTCTAGCAACTGGGGTTGCATGCTTTGTGTTAGTGGAGGCGCCCAGGACGCAACTTGCCCCGTACCCAACGGCAGGGGCGCCCCACGGATCCCGATCTGGGACCCCAGCAACTCCTCCCTGGCACGCGACTTTGGTCGCCGATGGCCAGCCACAGAGTCTCCTTAGACGCGCGGTACACCTCATATAGCGCGTCCTCCTCGGCGGAATCCCGTCGACGCCGCCTCCGGTATCGGGTACCGTCGACGAGCCGCAACGCACGCTATGCGCAATTGCGCGATCTCGGCGGTCCACCAGTACACCTGGTGCTTTGCGGACCGTTGGCGGACACGGGGCATGGACGCGTCGCAGATCTGCGTCATCGCCCCGCGAAACCATAGCGCCACCGCTTCGACGTCAACGGGACCGTCCGTCGTCGACCCCAGATCCAGGACCGACCAAGGCAGCTTCCTCGGTAGTTCCCTGTCGATGCGCTTTAGCGCCCAACGCGGGCCGTCGTTAATCGGGGTTGTTGGATGGCGGCCGCTCGCGGACTGGGCAGAGACGTCGAACCGATATATCGATGGTCCGTCAGCGTCTCCACCTCTACGGCGACACGCCAGTCGCGGACTCGGCTGGCGACAGAGGGCTAAGCGAGCGAGACGTCCACTATCGACCCGCCCGCTGCCGCACGCACGTGTATTCCGAACCCCGATTCAGAACGACCAGACCAGTCGTCACCGTCCACTCTTCTAGCACTCGCCCTGAGGGTTAGTGACCGGAGATCCCCACGCCGATGACTTGGCGTTGAGATCTCCGAGCACCAGAACAGGACGAGGGTGATAGCGGCTACGACGGCGCCCAACTCGACAAGGAAACCCTCAAAGTCGGCGAGACTTTGTTGGGGAGAATACCCCCTAATAACGATGCTGCCTGAGACCGCAGCAACCCAGCCGCGGCCCCGAGACGGGTCGATCAGAGTCTCGCTAATAATGGCCACCAAACCGTCAGCGCATCCCAACCAGTTGTCACGGGCGGAATGAAGTACGGTTCGGCAACCACACACAGCATCGACCACTCTGCCATGCTCTGGAGTAGGAGATCCTGAGCCTGGCACAGTGGTTAATATTGCCCTAGAGAAATGGAATTGTGCCGTTACTGACATTCCATTCCCTCGGCAACGGTCCTGGGCCGGAGTCGGCCGCGGAGCTGCTATCTGCGGGGCAGCGAGGTTAACCCGGCAGGCTTAGTGCTCCTCTTCTTTCTTTTTCTTTTGGCCTTGCTGGCAGGCGCCCCAGGCCCTCCGCCTACTCTGTGCTCCGCTGGCCTTCCCGCAGCAGAACAAAGGCTGCAGTTAAGCGCCGCGGTGCACAGGGCCGCCTTGTGGCCAGGCTGGCCGCAGCGATAACAGAGGTCACTACGGTCAACCTCGGCGGTGCACTTCGCCCGGACGTGCCCTTTTCCAGGCACCGGAAGCACCGCAAAGGCCGGGGCTGTAGTAGCTTGGTCCTGCCGCCACCCAGCCTACCAGCAATCTGCCGCTATCGGCGATCTTCTTCGCCGACGCTACAGGGCACCGAACACAGACCGCGCCGAGTCCGGTGGCGTCGGTGCATATCGCCAGCCCGCACCTTGTCCGGCGGACACTTCCGCTTCTGGCAACGGCCGCCACCACCTCCTCAGAGGTCACCGAGTCGTCCAGGCCAGCAATCCGCACCTCTGCGGTTTTCATTGGTCTGAGACCCGGACGTCCTCAGGTTGAGGACCTCCTCATCTTGGCGGCCAGTGCATTCGCCTTTTCGGCACTGCCGCTCACAGTACCAGCCACCTCGAACAGCCGCGCACCCGTGACAGCCTGCTTGAGGGTGACGGACTGAAGGCCAAGATCAGATAATTTGATCTTGGCCTTGGCCTCGGCGATGACCGACTGGTACGTCACGCCACGCCCACAGCTCGGGCTGCAACGTTAGCGTCACAGCATTGGACCGCGGAACATGCACAGCCGGTCTCTTGCGACCGCCTTTGGCAGTCCGCCGCGCAGGTTTAGGAGCCGTTTTGCGGTTCCACCTGGGGCGCATGCAGCTGCTGCGGCCTTCTTGGCGGCTTTACGGGCCTTCTTGCGGCCCACGACTTTCGCCCAGGTCTCACCCTTAGACCTGGCAGTCGTGGGCTGGTCGCTCGGAGGGCTCCTCCGCGGGCTTTTTGTTACCTCCGCGGGCTTCCTTTGAGACGCAAGTCTCGGCGGCCTCAGTCCTCCGCGTGTCAGCCGCTAAAGGCGGACGGAGGATTTCCGCCGGAGACGCCGAGAAATTGCCTCCAGCCGAGCGTTAACCATGCTCCCGCACTGGAGCATGCAGAGCCGGACAATGCGCTTGACCTCTTCGTCGGTACGAGGCTTGCCGGTCGCGGTGCGGGAGTCAGCCACTACAGGTGCGGCATCGGTGGACATGCGTCGCTGTTGCTGCTCGCTTAGCGCAGCGACTTGCCGCCGGAGGTCCTCCAGGTCATTTCTGAGGCGGCTGTTTTCCTCCTGCAGCTTTGCGACCTCGTCAGAGGCCGTCCTGTTGAGGAGGATGCCAACCGCCTCCCTGATATCAGCGGCAGCCTCCTTTAAGCCACGGGTGAACGTTCTTTCAGGCTGCCGGACGGTGGCAACCTCAGGACTAAGTCCACCCCATCCAGAGCCAGCTGGCTCAAGGCCACCGCAGATGGCTTCCCCTTCCGCTGCAAGAGCAGCTCGTCGCTCGCGAGCGCGTCGGCCATTTCCGATACTTCGTCGGCCGCGACGGCTTTGCGCTGCTCCTCTTGGCGGATTTGAGCTCCGCCTTTGAGCTCCCCAGCGAGGCACAGCCACCGCCATCGCCAGGGTCCTCCGTAGTGAACCCCATGTCACTTTCTTCACCAGCCGCCGAGGTATTGGAGCACACGAACCGTCCGTGCTTATCCTCCGCGGCTGCGAAGCACTCGCCCCTCGATGCCTGTCGACCCTCCCGAAGTCGGCAACTTGGGGACCGGCAGGTCTTCCTCATCTGAAGATCGGCACACTGACGTTTCAGCGGAAGACGTCCCACGCGACCGATTTCACCGCTTCCAGTATCCGATCCAGCCTTTTTTCAACCTCTACTGTTTTAGGTATTTATTTTTCCATTTTATCCCACGAGTGTGGAGGAAATAAAAGTCCATCCGAGCAGCGCCTCCTTTGCCCGGATAAGCCTATGCGTAACCCGTCAAGGTGTCGGCCGGTACCCTGACGGGGCAACGCTAACGACTGAACATTTACCCATCAGCCATGCAGCTCCTCACGGCGTGCCACGCTTGAGCTTCGTGATTTTTAAAGAGGTTATCATCCTCGCGACTCTAGGCGGTTAAGCCAAGAGCCTCGGCCCTTAGGCGCCGCGAGACGTGATCCACGATACGCCAGAGGATTCGAGGTTCGAACGGTGGCAGAGTCGATACGGGTTCTTCCCATGCCTGCCCAGAGACCGGGTGAGGAACACTGAGCCCATTCAGTTTCCTTTTACAGGGTGTGGTCCCTGAAAATCCTGCGATTACGGGTTGCCCGGCGTCGGCAAAGCCGAGTGCACCTGGCACCTCACCGCGCATGTCACATTCTCTGTTCCTCAATTAATTAATTAATAGATATCTAGCAAATCATTCATAAAAAACTTTTGCTTATAAATGCTTTTTTATGAATGATTGAGATTTAATTAAACTATTTGTTTGCAATTCCTTTATGTTACCTTTACAAACAATTTAAGTCAATTTTGACTGTAATTCTTAATAAGGTTGATTTTCAGTAAAGAAAATATGTTTTATTTGTTCACAATTTATACTTTTTCTGATCTCATCATGGCATTCTATATATTATCTAGGTATTACATACAATACCTAGGAAAGGAAAATGGTAAACGATAGATTACATATTTTATACATTGCCTAAGCAAACTATGCAATAACTAAATTATATGAATTGCAGGTAATAAAACTATCAAACGTGACAAGAGTTATCTTCGTCGTTTGTGAACCAATTTTGATAATTCTTTTTTATTTAGTAGGTAGTCAGGGGTAGTCCCATTTAATATGTAGAAAATTCTTACCTTAAGGGTGGCAAACAGAGGATGAAGTTTTTAATGTAAGTATTTGAACGACATTGAGATTTTAAGTCCACTTAAAAGGGTAAAACAAAACTAAAACCAATAAAATAATTTTACATTCTGAGGTCAGGAATTTAATTCGTAAAACTATGTGTTAACGCTGATTTCACATTGTGAAATTATTTTATTTTTAGAATAAAACTAATTTTACAGATTTTATCGAGTTTAATTTAAACTTTTTTTTAATTTCCGATGTTTCAGGCTCTTTACAGTACCCATGGTAACGGGAGGGACTGAAACAAAGAGTTAATTAAGTTGTTTCCTAAGCAGATAGTAGCACCCACCATCTTCTCTATTGAAATTAGGATGTCTTTTAATTTCAATAGTCTCGCAAATCATCCTTGGTAGGAGTCGGTGTTTTCGTTTGATTTTGATCGTGTTTCGGTGGATTTGTAGTCTATGAAATCTGATATAATGGTTAGAACGATCCTGAACATGTTGACATACTGCAGACTTCCCGGAGCGTCGGTGCTTCACATCAGCGATATGTTCTTTCACGTGGGTTTTTTATGGATTCTTTAAAGTTGGCTTTTAATTTATGTATATTTTCATTTCGTTTTAAAGAAACAATATAATATGATTAAAAAATGGTACCCAGGAAGACGACGAAGCAGTGCTAACGGTACGAGATGTCTAATGCTGCGATTGGCAATCCACCCACCAATAGTGGCGAGTAAGATAAATCCGCTCCACAACTGAGAGAGTCATGTCCAGCAACTTTTTAAGTTTACAATGAGAAGAAGAAGTGGTGACACGTGTATGTTAATAAACAAATATTAAAAGACTACCATCATCTAAGTGATTGGAAAGGTCACTACTTGGTACAGGGCGGGAGGATGGCCTTAAGAAATAAAATGGCAAGGAAGAATTCCTTAACTCCAGTAAAATAAATAAGTTTCTAATTATTTTACTAAAACTGAATTTTAAGCAATTTTATATGGCCGGGTTTAATATTTTAATATATAATATTTTATACTTTATGCATCAATAGATGTCCTTACCTGTTGTCTCATTATGAGTTCTTATAAGTGGTTCATTGATTTGTTCACAGTTCGCAATAATGTTTCTGCTAGAAAGTTCTACACCTTTAGGTAACCCTGTAGTACCACTAGAATAAGGAAGAAAGCAGATATCGTTAATACTTCTCCTCACTTGTTTTAAGCATGATTTGTCAACATGTACATCCTCAGTTAGTTCGTTGAATAAAATTGTTCCTTCTGGAACTGCATTGCCATTGGTCCTGACAGCTATTATGGGAACATTTAATTTAGCTAATTTTAAAGCTTCTTTAACAACGTTGACTGTTTCTGGTAGAGTAACGACCAACTTTGCATCGCACACCACGAGTTGAAGATGCACCTCATCTGAAATCATATATTTTAGTATACATAAAACGTTTTTAACGCATGCAAAAATAAGATCATGGTGTGATCATTACCAAAAATAGATTAATCTGTTACTAGATGGTAAGACTCCTTTTTTTGTCTCCATCTGATTAGGAAACACCCTCTTATCTATTATTGCCGTCAAGCAGCAGTGTGTACACTGATACGTTCCAGTCTGAAGGTACAATTACAAGCTGTGAAGCATGACAGCCTTCTTTGTTTGAAAATGTTTGCAGGTGTCCATGGGTGGACCAGTAGCCACTTACCATCAGATGGACTGTATGTTTCTACATGACGTCCCCGCTGCTCCTGCACGACAACGCGTGACCTCATATTGCACAACAGACTGTCTTCAAGTTACAAGAGCTGGGATTGGAAGCTCTCCGTCATTCGTCGTTCTCACCAGACCTAGCGCCGATAGACTTCTCCTTTTTCATAATTTGGATAACTTTTTGGCGGGAAAAAATTCACTACCGGGAAGCAGTACAAAATACCTTTGAAGAATTTGTTACATCCCGTACAGTTGATTTCTTTAAGAAGGGCATCAATATACTACCACTGCGTTGGCAAAGATGCATCGATTGCATGGGTGATTACTTTGATTAATAGAAATAAAAAAATATAAAAAAAATATATGTTAACTTATTTCATAAAAAGCGGCAATTTCATAGGTAAGAACCTTATATAATTCGGAATCTTGGCTTACGTGCGGTATATACAGGATTAATGGTGCTGACAACTCCTCCCGCTTCCAGTATACCCAAAGCCACTAGAGGGAAGTCAGGAATGTTAGGCAGCATAACAGCAACAATGTCCCCATCTTTCAACTTTAATGTTGTACGAAGATTAGCAGCAAAAGTGTTCGATAGTTTAAAAGCTTGCTCATAGGTGTAACCTCTGCCAGTTGTTGCACATACCTGGAAAAGAAATAGCTCTAGTAGAAACAAAAATGGAACAATTAAAATATTTGCACATATGCTCGTGAGCTAAAACGATCGCATGCCTTACGATCACTACTGAAACAAACAGGTTGAAATCTAAACAGGCTGCAACATTTCTTCAAAAACATAAAATGAAATTAATTGAATTGGTATTGTCCCTTTCTTCGGCCCTGCATATGATCTTACCTTCTTTATAATATTGAATTTTTCCCTTATTAGGGTATTTTATTGTATATCTAAATTGACATTTTCCGATTGTATACTGAAGACAATGGTTGGAGGAAAACGTCACCATTATGCAACGTCAAGGTTATACGAGTAGATATCCCACCCTTCACAAGTCCACTTCTGAACTGAAGAACATAGGCCTCTCCCAATACTTTCCACAAAGTACGATCCATAGCTAAATACATCCATCGGCTTCCTTCATTTTTTACCAGGTCGTCATTCCATATAGTGTAGGGCCGCTCTACATTTCGCTTATCGGTACAATGCTGCCACTGGAGAACCCTTCTTTTCATAAGTTCTCGAGTAGCAGCCTCGTAAAAAATGTAACATGATGTACTCAGTAAATTAAATGTAATAAAATTTGCTTAAAATATTTATATTTAAAAATATAAGGTCCACTTACAGATGCAGTCCTCTCAGGCCATTTATCCAGATTCTGCCACACGTAATCATATAAAGTGCAGTTCGGTATTTCAATGTTTGCATACGGTGACTTAATGATTCTATCCTGTGTCCATGCGTTGAGATTTCTTGCACACACACTACCGTGTTTCAAAGAATTTTCTATCAGACACAAAGTTCTGTTCACTGTTTTAAGGTTTCTCAACATTTTGTACAGTTTATCAGATTTAGTTAGTTTTGCAAATATATTTTATTTTCGCACTTCCATTCGTGTTATTACTTTGCACAGCTGTTCATTCGCCTGAGAGATAAAACTAATCATGATAGTCAATTAATAAACAATAACTAAATAATAGTTACAATCTAACAAATGATTATATTATCGCTTTATTATTACTACTATGTAATGATTATAGCACTTCGTTTCGCTTCATGTTAAAGATAAAATATCTCCTCTTGTTTTTTATTATTTATAATTCAAATAATTCTAAATTTATAGTATAATATTATATTATATTCTTTAATAAAGTTGAAGCCTTTTTACCATACTGGTAAGGAATGCCTTTTGGCATTGAGTTTGCCGTTATAATAAAATAAATAAATGTCGAATATCTTTTATCAGAAACGAGTAATTTGCAATACGAGTATCTCATTTCCTTGATATTGTAAAACAGGTCTTTATAATTATATACTATAGGACTTTGCGTGATGACAATAAAACCCAACACTGAAAAAATCGATTGAAGAAAAATCATATCAAATGAATGAATGAATGAATAGTCTTTTATTGCACACCACAAAATATAAAGGTACAGAAATCATTGAAAATCAAGTAAAGTATCCAATTTAGCAGCTTTACCTCTACATAGAGATCACTTCCTGTCAATCAAACACGTAAAAAAATAAAGCTACAGGTACAAAGATGCAATAAAATATACAATATACATATTTACTAAACAAATAAAATATAATAAATATGTATAAATTATCAATATATATAATAAAATATAATGAAACTATATATAACTGCATAAATATACACTAATCTTCTATATTATATACTATTTTACTATAATAAAACTCTAACCCGACGATTTCTGTACATCGAATTTTTTTGAATTTTGAATTGGGATATATTATATGATCGATACAGATGCCAAAACATTTTCTTGGAAACGTTGTCTGTCTGTCTGTATTATTATTTTAGTGTTATAATCAATTAATTACTTTAATTTTATCTAGATGGCGCTAGGTATTTTAAAGCAAGGTATGGTTTTATTAAGGTGCATTTACGCTAGTTCAACAATAAGTTTTTTACGTGGTAGAGCCATGCTGCAACTATATTAGTAGTAAAGTTGTAGTACGAATGGGTCGGCTCGACCGGGGAAGGACCACGCTCTCACAGAATACCAGCGTAAAATAGTAGCTTAACACTGCTGTGTTTCGTATGGTGAGTGTAGAGAACCGGAGACCCTTTTTTACTGGAAAAGAGGCATTCCATCTTAGTCCTCACGGGTGACAACGCATCTGCATTTTGATTCTCTATTCAGGATAGATGTAGATGTCTATAGGTCACAGCAACCACTTACCATCAGGTGGACTGTGTGCTTATTTGTCACCCTATTCTATAAAAAAAGTTGAGGCAACGGCTTGTCGTACGAAACAGTTTTGAACAATGTTGTATAGTCAACATTAATCAAAGTCTGTTGCAGAAACAAATTCAACACTTTCATTTTACATTCGTTCCACAGTAGTCTACAGTCATGTCTACTGAACAAGTCGTTGCTGCTGCGGCTTTCATAATTTTGAATGAAGCTAATCGGAAAGAAAAGAGAAATAAACGGTGGTAGAAACGGGCAATGTTAAGAAGTGGATGCCGAAACAGTTTACTAAAGGGCATACTACCAGATGATGGATTATTATTTAACAATTTTTCAAGGCTATCAGCGAGCGACTTTGAAGAACTTTTGTGTTTCCACTAACCACTTCATTGATCTATCTGCCGCAGATCCACTTCTCTTTTTTGCTATTCTTTGGTGTTCTCTGGTGACTCTGTTCTGATTTTTTTTATTTTCTTCTTCACCGTCTCTTCGGAACACTCATACCGATTGGCTAGTTTTAATTAGGCGTCTTTTTTCTTTTTATTGTCTTTATATGCATATAGAGTTATATTCCAAAGCACTTTTTCATTTCTATAGTCCTCAATAAACTGAATGACTTTTTAATTTTTCCACTGAATTTCCATTTTTAAACACAAAACGATAAAAAATTACGATTTGTTGAAGCAATATTGTTGAACGAATGCATGAGTTGTGGGTACAAAAGCAACAAGTTTCAACAAGTCATATTTTGTAGAACGGTCGACGCTCTATTGAAAGACTCATTCAACAAACGGCAAGAGTGTTGCTTTCAACATGTTGCTTTCCACAAAATCACCAGTTGTTGAACAGATGTAAATGCACCTTTATGCGCGGGTTATGGTATTATATGACACATCTGTAAAGTCATTTACGCTAGTTCAACAATAAGTCGAAGCAAGGGATTGTCGTACGCAACAGTTTTCAACAATGTTGTATAGTCAACATTGATCAACGTCTGTTGCAGTAACAAATTCAACAGTTTCATTTTACATACGTTCCACACTAGTCTACAGTCATGGCTACTGAACAAGTCGTTGCTGCTGCGGCTTTCATTATTTTGAATGAAGCTAATCGGAAAGAAAGAGAAATAAACGGTGGTGGAATCGGGCAATGTTAAGAAGTAGATGCCGAAACAGTTTACTAAAGGACATACTACCAGATGATGGATTATTATTTAACAATTTTACAAGGTTGTCTGCGAGCGACTTTGAAGAACTTTTGTGTTTCCACCAACCACTTCTTTGATCTATCTGTCACAGATCCACTTCTCTTTTTTGCTATTCTTTGGTGTTCTCTCGTGAACGCTGTTCTGATATTTTTTATTTTCTTCTTCACTATCTCTTCTGAATACTCATACCGATTGCCTAGTTTTAAATAGGCGTCTTTTTTCTTTTTACTGTCTTTATATGCACAGATTCCAAAGCACTTCTTCATTTCTATAATCCTCAATAAACTGAACTGTTAAACTGATATGTACTATGTTGGAATGTGTGTGTGTTAGTGGATCGGATTCCGGTAGAGAGGGGATCCGATCTACTCGTCGAGGAATTTCAGTAGCCGTCACCGAAGTACACCTTCAGGTCCCTCCATAAAGTCCAAGACATATTTAAGTATATTTATATATAAATCCTTCTTACTTTTAGCGAAACAAATTATTGGAATAAAAATCTGTGATTATAAATATAATAATATCTTATCATGTCAAGTATGTATCAAATTTTGTTTTTCGAATATTTTGTATTTCTACCACGATCTTTTTCGCTGCATTTAAGCGATACACTATCCACTCACGACGGTGATCGAGTCCTAAGTGACCGAGTGAAGCAAAATGTATTTAGTAAAATAAATTATTACAAGGCTGCTTAAATTACCGAAAATTTCGGGATTTCTCGACCGAAAAAAATTAATTATAACTAAACAAAACAACATTAAACTGCCATTAACATTCCATGGTTCTCCACGTGATAGATGAAGAGATTAAAAAATATATTGAGTTGAAAAATTAATATTTTTAAAAGTTGTCGTGTTTACCCCTCCATGCGTACCGTGTAATGCTGCAACTTTGCACGGATTTTGATGTTTTTTGTTCGTATCTCTAAACCAATTTATTATTATAACTTTTAATGGACTTTATATGGATAACAGACCTTATGCCTTGCCAGGTAATAATAAAATATTTTTAATTCATGCTGTTCTTCCGAATTACAAGCACTCAAAGTCGTAGGCAAAGTTGTATGTAAAAGACGTAACTTTGCCTAGAAGGATATCTCAATAAATATTATGTTGATCTTTCCAGTAGTTTTTTTTTCGTGTGCATGAGACACCGTGCAGTCCCCACCAGTTAAATTATTGAAACGAAGGAAATATTACTTTTTTCACAGCGAATAGGCAATGTTGTAGCAGGTACCACAAACTTTCCATACAAAAATATCGTTGACTTTAGGGTTTCCCAAAAAATACAGATACTGTTTTAAATTTTTTTCACTTTTAAAATTAAACATTTATTCTTACAGTAAAAATAACAAATGCTTTTTGGCAATAATGTCTCATAATTATTAATATAAGAAACAATCAATTTTATAACATGGCTTTACCAGAAAATATTTAAGTTAGTTTGAAAGTTCGATTATAGTTTTAATTTTAAAACGATAACGAAACTATCCTTTAATAAAATTATAATAAAATACCGTAAATTATGTAAGTAACAGTCTAATAATAATGAATGTCTTCTTCTCGCTAAAATTAAAATTAACAATGTAATAAAATTTCGGAAACATCGTAGGAACAATATTTAAAACTTTGGTATAAAACAAACATCTATAAAATATTTAAAAACAACCTAATAATAACTACCCGTTTATCCAAAATCGTGTCTCCATATTTCTAGAAGCACCTAATATAAAAACACAATTCTCTCCAAAAATTCTAAAACTGCAGGCTGAAGTATTTTTGTTAAACAAAATACTGTTTTAATAAGTAGGTATTAAAATTGTAAGTAAGTTTTAAACTATTTGGGTAACGGAAATACGAATATACGAACGATAAACATACGAACCATGGTTACGTGATTATAAAAACAATACTTGAACATACACAGAAAGTACTAAAACATTAAAAAATTATATAAAATAATTTAAATCAAAACTACAAAATTATTATTCAAAATGCGATAGCGAAATAGTATTATTGAATTAATCAGCTTGACTACTATCATAGTAAAAATATTGAAAATGTTCGTCTCATTGTTAGTTTGGTACGTTATAACATTTACTTATTGTATGTTATATTTATCAAAATCTAAATTAAATATGAAATGTCCTCGTCGAGAAATTTGGGGATCAGGCAAAACTGCAATAACATCTTTTAAATCATGTACATCACATATGTCGTCAATGTTAGGTAGGTGAATACTGTCTCTTTAACACACTTAGAACTTTTTACTCGTACAAATTTCACTTGGGAATTTGATTATTTATTGATAAAACCTTCCTACAAAGTGTTTAACACTTTTTTTCGAAGCAATTTAGCTATTATCCAGCTGTTTTCTTGAAGACCAAGAGAATGTTCAACATTAAAATCAATATCACTCAATCCGAAAGGATATGTTTTCTTGTTCTTCTTGTTCTGCAAACATGATGCAATGTAATTATCAAAATTTTCATAATCGGAGTCGTTCGCATGAAACGAAGTTTCCGATGTCAGGCTTGAGTCGCTATGGTACACAAGTTTCTTTTCTTTTCTTCTTTTAATTTTAGATGATGGTCTTCGTGAAGTAATCGCTTGTCTCTTTTTATTTATTCATTTGTGTATCTATATCTTGTAAAATTGTTATTTTTTCAGGAGAGGCTTTTATAACTATATTGGACGTATTATTATTTTAGGTTTTTATTCTTGTTTGGTTTTTAAATGGTTCAGGGTCATCAACTATTTTCAACTGCAGACATTCTGGTGTGTCTTCGCAAATGGAGTGTTTATTTTGAATTTTGGTATTCTTTAAGCAATGTACGAAGTCATTTGAATCTGCCACGAAAGGGTGCAAATAAAAGTTTATGGCACTTATGCAAAGCCTAAAGGCTGTCAGGATTTTGGAGCATCAACGACGTAGTTTCAGTATGCTTTTTATTTCTTATTATCAGAAGTTAATTTTGAAGTTTTCTTCCGTTTAGTTATTCTTGTATCCTTCTTCATCTTTTTAGCTTTAGCTAGCTCCTCTTCTTCAGTTGATAAAGACTTACCAGTACAACTGTAAGCTTGCTGTTTTTGCCTGTTTTCATTAGCTGTGATCGTCTGTTTTGCTGTAAGAACTCCAAAAGGCTGGCATCAAACTGACGAGTATTTTCTTCTTGTACTGTTGGTATTTTTAATGTCACTCTTGAGGATTGAAAGGAATATTCCAGATCCTTCAAATCCTTACGTATGTTGGTCTCTTTTGTCATGTCTATTTTAGTCATTAGCCCTGCAGTAGCTGTGGAAATGGCATTTGTTAATTGTGTTTGCAGTGTTGTATGTAATTTTATAATTTGTTGTAATTTCTCTCCAAATTGTTTCATTGGTCCAAAATGCAACGTCTAGCGGCTGAGTTGTGTAGCATTTTTGGAAGAAAACGAATCTGATATTTTTTATTTTGACATATTTGAATTGTCTCGACACTTAGGTGCGATGCCGTTATCACCGATGATAAGTTTAACGCCGTCTAGAGAGTTGGCCCACGGCAAAACTATGCTCTTAAACCAATCATCAAAACATATCATATCGAACCATCCAGATTTGGTCTGGTTATACTGAGCATTTTTGGTCCATTCTCACACCACCTGGTCCACAAATGATCTGGCCTATAAACCACAGGGTGGTAGACACTGCCATCAGCAGTCCGCTAAACATTATTGAAACTGCACCTGTTTGTATTTATAACCCTTTCCGGGTGTTTTGTTCCTCTTTAAAAATACATTTTTTGACCCGGGGTCGTCACTTAAATTTGTCTCATCGAAATTAAAAATATTGCTGGCAGGAACATCTTTTAGTGAAGTTTCAAGATTCTTGAAATATTCATTTATTTCCTCTACTGTTTTCGCAGCACGACTTCTTTTTATATTTTGTGTTGCTCTTGGGAAAAATTGTGACGTTGTAAAAAAGCACGGGCCCAACGTTCACCTAGCATTTTTCCTTTGAAAAGATAATCTTTTCCGTTTTACTAAGTAGTTGTAAACTACAATGCGCAAATCTAAAATAGTAAAGGACAGCTAAATTCAGCAGAAAGATTCATACGTCTGCGATGTGAACTTCTTTCTCTGCTGATAACTCTGTGGGTCGTCCAAATGGTTTGTTATGAATGTTTTGGATTTATTGAGAATGGTCCGACGCGATCCCAAACTGCTTTTCCGCTTCGTATGACGAAATAAATTTGTTTCGCATGAGATCCGCTGTAACGTCTAACATTTCCGCAATAATCAGCATAATTACGAGCTCCTGGTTTTCCTGCTTCGCTTTTATTGTTTCCATCTTATAACTGTAATAGAATTAAGACTAACTTAACATACACAAAACATAATATAATGCCCGCAATCCCCTGTAGGGTTAGGTAGAGGTAGGTACTACACTACATTTTGGCATTTATAATTTTACGTCTCATATAGTAAGCGGCGATCTTCATAATAGTTACACTTTTGATAGGGCGGTCGTGGTCGTAAGTTGGTACCATATTGTCATGTGCCGAGCATAATAATTCTAGACTTAGGCTGCTTCTAAGAAGTTACCTAAATACGTTTTGTCAAAAGTATTCGGCCGAAAAATCGTTGTTGATTTGTGTTACGAAGTGTACTTATGTACTAGTCAATTGTCCATTGTCAATGCCTTGTCTTGTCGTCCTTGGTACCTAAAATAAGACTCAAGATTCTTCTGTCTTTAATCAAAAGTCATCTTTAACTTCGATTCATTGAACCCATCAATATTGAAGTCACAATATATATTCAGTTTAAACGTCAGAAAAGCATTTGAAAACACAGATTGAAAGAAATCATATTAAAAATATATATCATTAATAAAATTCAAATAGTGACAACCCTAGACCCAGGCAAAGTTGTGTCACTCAAGTTTTCAAAACAGTGCACAAAATTGCCTACTAAATTATTTTGATGAAATCGAGCCCTGATTATAGAAATATTAAACATTAAAAATAACGGACAGTATTTTCTTACCCCGGGACTTTATTTCTGCACGAAAACACCTTTTCTGTAGCTAAAAATGCAAAAGTTGCAGGCCCCTAAAAAAATCCACCCACTCGCACCGATTTTTGTTGCACAACTGACAGTGTAACAATGGAGTTACCATTATAAAAAATGAAAAATATGTTGCCCTAATGATGGAAAACTACTACCAAAAGGTAGAAAATAAGAAACAACTAATCAAACGCGAAATATCGTAATTGAAACAAAATAGGCAAACTTGGGCATAGTTGGCAAAGTTGCAGCATTTTACGGTACTTGATAAGTCCACACCATAAACCACTAAAACCAATTTTTTATGCAAAAATAGCAATAAATCGATTTGAAAAAAAAATTTATAAGTTCAACAATAATTTATCTTTCAGAAAATGTGCTTTTTATATCATTTATATGTACAAAATGATTGTTAGATACGATTTCACGCGACAAAACGTTGGAATCTACTAGCGCCTAAAAATTAAGATACCTACGCGCTTCGCGCTTACGACATGCAAAAATTACAAACAATACACATTAATTTATGTCTTAGCTATTGCCTGCGGCTTTGCCTGCATGGAGGTGGAACATGATATCATCTGGAAAAATCACAGCCCCCGTTCACCTTAATTTACCGCCAAGACGTGCAAGTATGGGCGCCGGACGAATTTCATTACCTATAAATCGTATTTTAATTAATATTAGTTTATTATACCTGCAATATTTATAATAACAGGAAAAATAATCTTCTAATTGTGTGTAGCAGATGACCTGCTTTTAAATGCAATGACGTAAAATAGTTTTACTAAATTTAAGGAATCTTTCCTTAAAATTAGTAAAACAGCCAAAATACAATCAATTAATATTCAATTAAAGCATATGGGGCAGTTGGTACTACGTCGCCAATTCAAATTAGACGCCGTTGTCTTCATTTGTTAAGGCTTTAAAATTGTTTTATTTTTTTGTAATATTACATTTTAAAAACATGATATAATTTAAACCACACCTATGTAAATAACCTTTAAAGTTTCATAGTAAAATATTGAATAAATTAATTTTTAACAGAAATATCCAAGTTTTTTTTTTATAAAAGTGAAGAGTTAAACGAACTTACAGTCCACAGCCAAAGTAAAATAGCGAAGGCATCAGATGTATTATCATTTCCGAGGACTAAAATAGAATGCCTCATAACTTATAATAAATATACTGGCTTTCTATACTATTCAGACTTTTTTTTTACATGGGGAAATGCCTACGCATACCCGCCTCGCGGGGGCAAGGACGGGTTATGTCGGACTCGCACCGATTAAAACCCCATGGTGTTCCACCTTCGCCGCATATTGGCAGGGCCACGGGAACGCACACATCCGTGGCCCCACCAGCGCCGGCCGCCCCATGGCAGCCCCACCTCGGGGGAGGACCTCTCCTCCCCATTGTCCTCCTCAGGCAAGGCGCACCAGGAACACATGGCACGCCCTCCTCCACGGCCTCCAACTCTACCTGCGTAACGCCCCTCTCGAGTTCGATACGCGGAGGCCATGGGGCCAGGAAAATCGAGCGCTCGGTAGCACCGGCTTTCCCGACCCCAGCGGCGGATATGGTCTGTGGCTCCGCCGCCAACCAAGTTTCGGCCGCGGAGGGTAGGGAGAGCGGCGCCTCGCAATACCGACACTCCTCTTCCCACGCGGCCCCACCACCACCGCATCAACGGTGCGGCCCCGTCTGAGTCGCGGAGGATAGGGCGAGTAGCGCATCGCCATACCAACACTCCTCTTCCTCCGCAACTCCACCTCGGCTGCAACGGTAGGGGGAGAGGACACCCCTTTCGCCGCAGCCCACCGACACACATCCGATGTGGGCTCGCCAAGCCCACTCGGAGTGGCCACCTCGGGCCAGCCCTACACCACGGGCCAGCCAATGGGTTCCTCTTTGTTTACCGCGGGTAACCAAGCCACGGCTACTAAGCCCCCCGCCACGACAAGGCGGGAACCCGTACGGCGGTATACTATTCAGACCTACTACACAAATAGGTTAAAGGGTGGTACCTACCAAACGTACTCCTAGGCGGAAAAGGAATTTACCACCGAGTATTGTATAGTATGTATAATTATTTTCATCATCATCATCATTACAGCCTTCACAAGTACACTGCTGAACATAGGCCTCCCCCAAGGAATGCCACAAAGCACGCTCCCGAGCCACCTGCATCCAATGATTTCCTGCATGTCTTACCAGGTCGTCACTCCATTTAGTGGGGGGACGCCTTACACTTCGCCTGCTGGTACAAGGCTGCCACTCGAGAACCTTTCTTCCCCATCGGTTGTCGGTTCTTCGAGCTATATGGCCGGCCCATTGCCGTTACTCTGGTTCTACTGCGGATATCCTCGTTTTTAAATCTATCATGCAGAGAAACGCCGAGCATAGCCTTCTCTATAGCTCGCTGAGCGACTTTGAGCTTCTTCATTCGACCAGCAGTGAAGGACCACGTCTCAGATCCATAAGTCATCACTGGCAACACGCACTGGTTGTACAATTTAGTTTTGAGGTATTTCTGACGAGAAGATGTGTCGTAATCTCCCGAACGCTGCCCAGCCGAGTTGAATCCGTCATTTGACCTCTCGGTCAAAGTTGGACTTACCTAGTCAGAATATTTGTCCCAGTTAAACATATTCGTCAACAACTTCGAGCTTAGTGCTCCTAACAACCGGCATAGGTGTGACATGGACGTTAAACATGATTTTTATTTTGTCCATGTTCATCTTAAGACCTATCCGTTGGGAGACACTATTGATGTGATTGAGCATAGAGCTTAGATCCTCCAGCAATTCTGCCATAAGGACTATATCGTCGGCAAATCGAAGGTGAGTGATGTACTCGCCATTGACGTTAATACCGTATCCTTTCCAGTCCAGTTGCTTGAAAACGTCTTCCTTGTAATCTTGTAATCTTGGTAAAGTAACATTGGCCATTTTAAGCTATCACCTCTAGATAAGTGTGATTGGAAACCCGCAGCGAATCGTGCAATTAATGATTAAATAGTTTATAAATAATGACTGATAACATATCAAATCATTGTTTGATTCATCGTGAAATTTTGATAAGTGTGTGAACATGATTTCTTATTTTACCACAAATCCTCACAAAAGAATACCGATTACTATCACAAATGATCCGCAACTCTATTGAAATGTAAAATGAACATCGTAATTTTAAATAGAGAAGAGATAGCTTTAATAAGAGTGACAAACGAACACGTAGTTCACTGGATAAGTGGATGCGTGGTCCATAGACATCTACATCTACCCTCGATTAAGAATCAAAATGCAGATGCGTTTTCACCCCTGGTAACTTAGATGAAATGCCTTGTTTCCAGTAAAAAGGGTCTCCGTTCTCTACACTCACCAAACCAAACATCACCACACGTGCTGCTTACGATGGTATTCTGTGAGAAAGTGGTCCTACCCCAGAGCCAACCTATTTATGCTACTATCATAATATAGCTGCAGCATGGCTCTACCACGTACAAGCTGGTTACTACCATCTGCTTGAGATCCCTGAATAAAATTTAATCAAAACCCTAGCATACTACTGCACGATTTCAATTTATATCTACTTTACGCGACGACACAGTTATTCAAAGTTATCAAAACAGATCACCATCTGCAAAAAGACGTAATACTGCTACATGTGCTTATTGCTGTGATAACTAATTATGTTTTATGTCTCAATATTGATAAAAAATTGTCATTCAATCTTCACGTTTATTACATGGTAGGCAATGCATTCCGTAGCCTGGAATTTATTCTTATGATTAGCTAACCCTTTAGTAAAACAATAACGCTAAAAACTCTGTACTTTTCATTTGTTCGGTCTTAGATTTTTGTAGTATTGTATGGAGTCCCTGTTATTATATACATATCAATAGAATTTAACGAGTACAAAAGATATTCCTAAGGTCACTTAACTATCGTAATAATATTGCTGACGACTCATAATATGACGAATCTCTGCTTAGGTAAGGTAATTATTTTGCCTTTGGAGTAGACGCAAATTGTTTGATATAATCTTTTTATATAAAAGTTTGAATAATTTAATTGACTCCTCTCTACTTCTCTACTCGTGATTCATTCTTATACCGTTCCAGTGACATGTATAATAAGCAATTTACTAATATCGATCTTTTTAACACATCGCTCAATACGTTAAAACAGATATTAAAAATGAATTTAAGTAAGGTTTTCAAGGGAGTGTAATTTATGGATATGTATATATATATATATATTAGAGTTGGGCCGATTATGGTATTTGCCGACTAGCCGACTAATCGGTTTTCAAATTGCCGATCAGTCGACCGACTAGTCGGCGATGCCGATCATTCATTTTAATACTAGCCTTTCGGAGGTATTCGGGCTATGTCGTCATCATTCGGCACCCTCGCGAATGCGTAGTGCGTACGAGCTATCGTGCGGCCACGCCGAGCGTGTTGTGACTTGTGTTGTGATGTGAGCTGTGACGTGTTTTGTTTACTTTTTAACCGTTTTATGTATATTCGCTCTGCCGGTGTCGCCTAGTTAAAATAAATAAAAGAACTGTGTGTTATAAGTCCTGTATACTTTATATTGTTTATTTACTTAAAAGCTAAATTACTTTCTTTTACTTTATGTTATAAGACCTGTATACTTTATATTGTTTATTTACTTCAAATCTAAATCATATTGTTTACTTTCTTAGAAGCCAAACTAATTCGATTGTAATATTATATGCTAATGTTTATAGTTTACCACTCCTAATTGTATCTTAGAATAAGTTAACGATAACACCAAGAACAATGTTGTTCCTTATCTTTACCCCCACCTCTTACACTATTTAAACCAAATCTTTCTATCCCTCAACATAATTCCATTCCCAAGTTCTCTATATCAACTACTATATTTTAAGTTAGTTTAAACGTATTAATATAATTTTAAGTACTTTTTAAGCATTCATTAGCACTAAACATCTTGTTGCCAATTTATTTTAATATTGTACAATGATTCCATCACACTATTTTTTATATTTTATTATTCTTAATAAAGACTAACTAAATTTAATGTAATACTATGGCTCTATGATACCTTGAAAATGTTATTATGGTACCTATATTATTTTGTTTTATTTGTTATGTATGTGTCATTGATTGATGATACTTAATTTCTGACTGATTCTTAAATTCCTTATAATATGGTAACAGATTAATAATTAATATAATAAAGCGCAGCTAGGTAATTATCATAAAAACAGCTAGCAGCTATCACCGACTGTAAAAGATGCTGAATAGTCCGCCCATCTCTAATATATATATATATTGTCAATGTCTCTGTACTTAGTCTTTTGTTATGTAAATATTGTGTCACCGTGTAACTTTCTTTTAAATTGTGTTTAACTTCTAGGCACTGTAGGTCAATTTCTAACAAATAAATTGTTTGTATTGATTTTTTTTTTTTATACTCATTTATACTGATTGTTGCCAAAATAAAGTAAAAAAATACTGTTACCTCTTTCTTCAGCTAAATAGGAATTAAGTATTACTTTTTTTCTAAAGTACACTTTTTATCAAAATAAATTAAAATGCTTTTAATATTACTAATATCCCCATTAACCAGTCCAAGTAAGCTTAAAAATCTTGTCTTAGGAGTTCACGACTTTAGTCTAATGATAGATTCGAACTTAAGACTTTTTATGTTCGCATTCCGTGCTCTTTACCTAATTGGTTAAGAGTGTAGACAAACTTAAAAGAATAAACGAACTTAAAAGTCTCTTAATACTCTATGATTTTTTTAAATATTAAAATAATCAACAAATAACCTTCTGGTATGTAACCACTATAACCAAGAGCATCTGCTAACCGAAAAAAGAAAACAAGGAATACTGCAGATGCGTCGTCACCCAGACGACTAATATGAAATGTCACTCAGCCCGTATTTATTGACTCACTTACACTTTATACAGAACTTAAAAGTGAATGCACTGCTGATTAGTGTCAAAAGAAGGTGCATAGCAGCGCTATCGGTAATGGAACATTGATATTTATAGTAATAATTACAAATTGGTCACAGGACGTGAATGAACTGCCTACAAGAAAAATTTGTCTCTAATTTAATATTACGTGTAATCACATCGGGCGAGAAATAACTGTTCTAGACTGCAATTTGCATTGAAAGCGATATGTCCACTGCTGTAGAGAACGTTAATTCTTTCCCCACTTACCGCTCACCGTTACCGTTCCACCACTTAGTTTCTACATATTAAGACCTCAGTTAAAAGTTTTCGGCGAAGCGTAGCGGCCATATTAACTTTCAAGGATAATAGGAATATTTATACTACCAATGACATTAGAATAATGCAAATTCCTTTACAGAAGTAAAAGTGACAAACAAGCACAAAGTTCATTAGTGGATAATCTGGTTCATAGACTTATCCTCGATTAAGAATCAAAATGCTAATTTGTTGACGCCTTAGAGAACTAAATGGAATGCCTCGTTAACAGTAAAAGGAATCTCCCGTTATCGTCTTTCACCTTAGAAAACATAACAGCAATATGCTGCTATTTTACGCTGGTATTCTGTGTGAGCGAGATCCTTTCCCGCTCGTATCGACCCTTTGGTGTTGCAGTCATTATAGTAGCGTGCAGGCACAGAGTACTTATTATAAACCGGAACGTGCAGGTTAGCTCTACTACGTTGTCGTTTAACTTTACGACCGCTTCAGTTTAATGCCAATGCTCGACAATCGCCCGTCCGTGTCCGTGTCCGATTTCGCTACCGTACCCAACTCGATGCCGCACTTTCGAAAAACTATGTATTGCCGAAGTAATCTTTTTATCAATACTGGCGAAGCTAAAAACGTTACCAATCTTTTTTCTATTATTCACAATTTAATATATAATTAGGTACATTTCTACAATAATTACACAGTTTGTGAGCGAACACATAAAACTATGTAATATTAAACCCACTACCTACACTACAAATACAATTACCTAATTACAAAATATAAAACACAAAAGATAATATGATTGAAATAAAAAATATATTTGATAAAATCCAAAAGCAATCAAACAATGTTTGCTCATATCTTAGATAACAATTACTTATTTTTGTAAAGGAATGTTTTTTTTACCAATTTTATTCTGTCAGGAGTGCTTCACGACAGTTCATTCTACAACATTAAATTTTACATTAAGTATCCCTTAACCCGTATAAATTTAACATTCAGTATAAATTTAATTTAGGTATTTATTGCACACATCGAACGCGAAGCGGAGATAGGTACCTACATGATTTGAATAGAGCACTATAATATTGTCACCAAATCGAAAAATCGCGATCCGCTGAACTTAAATCATTTCCACCAGCTTTTTTTTAGCAAGAGGAAGTTTTAACTAATACTTCTGACGTAGTTATAAGATTATTTATTTCGATTATTAATAAAAGAAATTAATTGAAAATAATTTCACTTGGACGTCAATTGGTCAATATGGATGTGAACAAGATTATCTTTCGAAAAACTGAACTTATCACTTTGATTTTTTTTATTAGCTTTAGATTTTAATCCTTAGGAAGTTTTTTGAATTTCACTATTGTAAACCGTCCAGTTCATTTATATATTTTTCTTTATTTTATTAATTATTTGACAATTTTTTTCGCTAACAAAATACGTATCACCGGTATCAAGCATTAAAAAAAATTCGTGTTAAATACGTGTTTCGGTGATTAATAAAAGTAAATTGATTATTCAAAACATTACATGAGCATTCGAGGTGAGTACTTTTGGATTCTCCAAATTTATTCATTCATTTATTACAGCCTATCAAAAGTCCACGGCTGAACACAGGCCTCCCCCATAGATTGCACGGCAGGCGGGTTGACAACCGAATTAGGAAATCAGGGAGATGCTTCTGCCTATCTTCTATATCAATTTTCCCTTTGTCGCGTAATAATATACCTACGGAATGATCAGCAGTGGTTTTACTTGCACTACACAGCGATTTAGGTGTAATAGCTTCTTGGTAAAATAAAAGACAAGTAAGTGTCTGTCTTTCCATCCCACCACAATGTTTATGGCAAGAGTGAATATGCTTTTTCAAGTTAAATCAGTGCGCTTCGCCATCTTCGGCTGCATCACCACAAGTGGGATAATAGCTGAGCATTGGCTTATTTATTAATAGTAAAAAAGTGACGTTGTAGGTATTTCAAAAATCTCTATAAAAATTATTAAATTCTGTAGGTGTCAATAAATGTATTGCAGTACATTTACAGGAAGACGTTATCAATGATAACACAAAACAAAATGGCGCTGTAAATATAACTGTAATAAATATATTCTGATTCTCATTTGATTGGAATATAAATAAATACTTTTAAAAATATATAAAACATAAAACATATACATAGATGACATACAATAAAACCAAATAAAACATAATATTCATTCATAACAGCCGATCAAAAGTCCACTGTTGAACATAGGTCTTCCTTAGATATTGACATCGTAGCCTCACTTGGCAGATGAGTTGGCAACCACAGTTTTTTTATAATTTTCAGTTCAGCAGGAAGACGGTGTTGCCCATCCCCTGGTTTAGTTCCTCTGTCGCCTCTTATGACACCCACGGGACGTAATGGGGTAGTGGATATTCTTACACCGCCACTACGCAGTTGATAATAGAATCTATACAAATAAATAAAACTGAAGTGTTTGTTTGTAATGTCAAAATAACAGCTTTTACTTAATGCAATGAAAGTATGGTGTAAATCGTTATATACGGTGTATAATACGGTGTACGGTGTATATACGGTACTAATAAAATAAAAAATAAAATTATCTGTCTTTCTGTCTATCTGCCTTTCTGTCTGTCTGTTTGCTCCAGCTAATCTTCGAAATGGCTGGACCGATTTTGACGGGACTTTTACTGGATGTGAGCTGTAGGATGGCTGATGTTATAAGGAGTAACTTAAGCTACTTTTATGTTAGAAAAATTATTAGAGATCCGCGCAAAAAAAACTAATGAAATCCAATCGTAATAAATTCCACGCGGACAAAGTCGCGGGAAACAACTAGTATTAATAATATTATGATTCTTAATCGAGAATAATATAAATCTGTCTACGGTCCACAGTATTCACTTGCCATCAGGTCGACTGTAAGCTCGTTGTCACACTTATAACTTTAAAAAAAAACACATAGGAGAAATCTTCTGTGACAGGCAGTCACTGAAATGACTTCACAGGTATTTCGTTTAGCTGAATTTGGCCTGGAAGTCTAAAGGAAAAAAGTATTTTAGCCATTATAACGTTCCAAATTGATAATATTTTTCCAACGCTTTCACGCAACAGCAAAAAACAAACAAACAGTTCAATTCCAGCGTATTACGACTCATCGCTTTTAGGAAATAATTATATAGGTACCATTTTTTATTAAATATAACAAAAGTACTTCGCTATTAGTATATCTCACGTATTGTAATTTTACATATTGCATTAACAGAATTATCAAATAAACTTCTTTTATGAATGAACACTAAACGTTTTGTTTACAAACAATCATAATACGCAGTACAGATGTGCCCTATTGAGATACAATTTAAAATATATTAGCTAATTAAAAAACTTACGTACTTTAATATTTCGTAACGATAATAAAAATAGGTGCAAAACAACACAAAGGTTAATGACTAAACATTTAAGTAAAAATAATTATAATGTCATTACACACAATAGACGTTAACGCTAACAATACAGCACTCTGCATTATTTACCGCCTACTGTTTACGATGCTATTTTAAGCTAGACTGGATGACGTGTATATATTACTGCAACCGGCGCGGTACTGAACCAGCTTGATTGTATAGTGCTGACAATTTATTGCGTACACAAAGTAAATGACACAATTAAAGCTGCTATCACTTATTAAAATATAATATGACAGTCCGTTGTTTATGAAAATATTATAAAAACTAGCTCCTGTGGCAGGTACCAGTGTAAGAACCAACACCTCATTTTCATGTCTATACTAGAATTATTTTGTCCGTGCAGTTTGGGTCATAAATCATCAGAGTATTTCGCTCTCTCTCCCACTCACGGGCCTTAGGGGCGAGCATAGTGATGCGCATTATTGTTAACGATAAGCGTTATCGATAGTGTATTTAGTTTTGTCATTATGTGGGTTAGTGATAAAAATGAAAAAAACAAATAGATAAAACAACGTATTTATTAAAGAAAGTGAAGTGAAAAATGTTAAAACATTGTTGATGACAACACGTGCTTGTGCTGGTATATTGGTGCCAACAGGCAAAATATTATTTTGAATAAATTCTGCCGTTTTGGTACAAAACAAAGGAGTAGCCATTGTTTCACTAAAGAAATTCAGAGAGCGAATGCGCAAAAGCAAATTTCTCTTCGATATATGTACTAAATTATCATTGCACTAATTTGTAGGTATTAGGTGGGGGTAATAATGGAAAACAAATGACCAGCCTTTGTATACTGCACCGCCGCCGTGTACCTGCCTTCGATGATTCATTTGTTGTTATCGATAATGGCATTGCGCCCGCGCAACATACTCACCGCCCTAGCCGGGCTGAGGCCGAGCTATGATTTATGACCCCAACTGCACGGACAAAATAATTTTACTATAGGGTATAAGAGGCGACAAAAAGAAATAAGCCGGGAGATGGGCAGCAACGTCTTCCTAATAACAACTGAAAAATAAAAAACAGTGGTTGTCAATCTGCCTGCCAACCATATTAATGCAATTATTGCAAATATCCCCCAAATGGTTCAAGGGCTGGAAGAAGAGATAGGCAGCAGTTACGCAGGGATACTATAGAATTATCTGAGGTCCGAAGAGAGGGGGAGTGCACTTGTTCTATCATCGGGAGCGCGACCAACTGTCCCACGGATGTGTCGGATTTATCGTCCACAAGTCTCTCGTTAACAACGTTGTAAAGATTGTGAGTATGTCGACGTGGGTTTGCGTACCTTATACTCGGAATCATCAAAAGGTGTTCGTTGAAGGTCATACAGGTTTACGTACCAAGCTTGGCCCATCCCGATGAGGAATTGGAGGAAATGTATGAGAATATCTCTAAAGCTATGCATTCCTCCAAAATCCACTACACGGTGTTAATGGGACACTTCAACGCAAAACTCAGCACAAGAGAAAACATTGAGCTGAATGTAGGGAAATTCGGAATAGGCCAACGGAACCCAAGTGAACAGCAGCTGGCCAACTTCATGGAGAAAGAGGGACTCTTTAAGATGAACTCTTTCTTCTAGAAGCAACCGCACAGGAAGTGGACCTGGTCGAGCCCCAACGGTTCAACAAAAAATGAGATTGACTTCATTATGACGACTAGATGGCAACTGTTCAGTATGTCTCAGTGATCGCGAGGGTGAAAACTGGCAGCGATCACCGAATGGTGAGAGGCACACTGAACCTAAACGTTAAGTTGAAGAGGTCACGTGTAATGAAGTCAACGCTCCGTCCCCGCGTGATTTAATCCAAAGTCTTGATAACTTTCAGCCCGAGTTACAAAACCGTTTTCAGTGCCTAGGAGAATGCAATGCAGTGGACGATATGAATCACAAGCTCTTGGAAACTGTCCATGCGGTCAGAGCTAAGTTCATTAATACCCGTCGTAGAAGAACACAAAAACTCTCAGATCACACTCTTAATCTCATGGCTGTTAGACGGGAGGTAAAGCTGCAGTCTTCAGCAGATTTGACAGCATACAGGCAACTGAACAGACAGATATCCAAATGCATGCGGCGGGACTTACGCAACTTCAATACAGCTCGTATTGAAGAAGCGATCGAGCGGAAACAGGGCTCCAAAGTCTTTGCCAGGGATCTGAGAGCCAACTGTGGAACCTGAAGTCGAATGTGGCAGCATCGTTTCCGGGACACGTGAGATTTTGAGTGAGATTGAGAGGTTCTATGGGCAGCTGTATACGTCATCGTTGGGGTCACACACAAGTGTGAGTAACGATCCAAAAGCAAGTCTTATCCGACACTATTCCGATGATATCCCGGACGTCAGTCTGAGCGAGATTAGAATGGCTCTCCAGCACCTTAAAAACGGCAAATCTCCGGGCGAGGATGGAATTACAGCGGAGCTTCTGAAAGCGGGTGGAAAACCGGTACTTGAAGTTCTTCAGAAGCTCTTTAATTCCGTCCTCCATGGTGGCACTACTTGGAAGGCGTGGAGCAGAAGTGCGGTGTCTTGTTCTTCAAGAAAGGCGACAACGCTCTTTTGAAGAACTACAGACCGCTTTCTCTTCTGAGCCGCGTCTACGTGCTGTTTTCGAGAGTCATTACGAATCGTCTAGCACGTAGACTCAACGATTTTAAGCCTCCCGAAAAAGGCTTTAGTACCATAGACCACATACATACCCTTCGCCAAATTGTACAGAAGACCGAAGAGTGCAATCTGCCACTTTGATCACTTTGCCTTGCGTATGTGGACTATGAGAAAGCCTTTGATTCCGTCGAAATTTGGACGGTGCTACAGGCCCTTCAGCGGTGCCAAGTTGACTGTCGGTATATCGAAGTGCTGAAGTGTTTGTACTACGCTGGCAACGATGGCTATCCGAGTTCAGAACCAAAGTACGAAACCTATCCAACTGCAAAAAGGTGTAAGACAGAGTGACGTCACATCCCCAAAACTCTTCACCGCTGCATTGGAAGACGTTTTCAAGCTACTGGACTGGAAAGGATAGAGTATTAACATCAATGGCGAGTACATTACTCACCTTCGATTTGCCGACGGTATAGTTCTTATGGCAGAATCGCTGGAGGACCTAAGCACTAAGGTCAATGACATCAATTGATTCTCCCAACGGATAGGTCTTAAGATGAACATGGACAAAACAAAGGTCTTGTGTAACGCCCATGTCACACCTATGCCGGTAGTTGTTGGGAGCACTAAGCTAGAAGTTGATGACGAGTATGTTTACCTGGGACAAATAGTCCAAGTAGGTAAGTCCAACTTCTACCGACAGGTCAATCGACGGATTCAACTCGGCTGGGCAGCGTTCCAACACAACCAGTGCGTGTTGTCAGTGATGACCTTGGATCTGAGACGTGGTCCTTCACTGCTGGCCGTATGAGCAAGCTCAATGTCGATCAGCGAGCTATGGCGAGGGCTATGCTCTGAGTTTCTCTACGTTATAAACTTAGAAATGAGGATAGCTACAGTAGAACCAGAGTGACCGACATAATCCAACTGTTTAGTTAGCTGAAATAGCAATGGGCCGGGCATATGTAGAAAAACAAATGATAGCAGATTATTCTACTCCTTTGCTGTATGCATTATGAACGACAAAACAAAGCCGTTTGTTTTGAATGCGTGGCATGTAGACAACAAAGGGATGGAGTCGGTCGTCTATTTGTCCGATGCTATTGGTTACGGATTCAATCACGCAGAGAAATTACCAGAATACTCATAGCTCTCTCCATAGCACGTTCGCATTTTACAAACACCAAATATAGTAACAAGTGTTTTGTTGTATGACCTAGGTACTATATGTTTACAATTTATATACAAGGTCAAACACTTCCACGATACAATAGAAAATCCTCGTGTTAAGGTAAAAAAAAATTCTAAGATTTTTTTTAAAGTAAAGTTACAGTCTATATACGTCCCACAACTGGTCGCAGGTCTCCTTATATTTCTGAGTTGGTTTTAGGTCAAGGAAGTGTTCGCTGCGCTGCTACAAAAAGTATTGGCAGACTTCACATATCTTACAAATAATTTTTCTTAATTTTTCAGTCATGCAGTATTCCTAACGAAATTTTATTCACAGACGAGCAATCAGCACTTAAAAAGCAAACGCAATAATATGCGTAAAATACGGCCATCCCTAGAGTATGTAGACAAGTACAAACACAAAGTATATCATGGGCCAATTCTCGTGACGCAATGTTTACATATCGAGTGTAGCGTATAATGCATGTAGGTACTCGTGCGTTTGAGGTCATATGAAACAAATGTTTCCGATTGGTATTCTTTGTTAGAGTTTAGAGTATAGTTTATAGAGTTTTCGGATAGAACATTATTCTTATTAGTGTCAGAGTTCACTAAAAGAAAAAACAAATACCACATTCAAGGATTTAAAAAAATGTGTACCATAAAAAATTACCTTAAAGTGTGTGCCTCTAGCCCCTACATTGGCAAATAAAGTAAACCTGTCTTTAATGAAAGTGTTTCTTGCGTGTATGAAACTAAGTGTATATGAAATCAGCTGAGCTCTACAAAAGTATTTTACAATGCAAAATATTTTAATAGAAATAACAGTTAGAAAGAATAACACATTCCACCTGATGGTATGCGAATGCTGTGGCCTAACACCTGTATCTATCCTCGACAAAGAATCAAACCCTTGTGAAATTTGGAGTCGTTATCTTTTTATACATATTAAGCCAGTGCTTGACTACTATCTCACCTATAAGTGGTGATGCAGCCGAAGATTGTAAAACGCACTGACTTAGCCTAATAGAAGTGTTTTCAATCTTGCCTTGAATGCTCTCACACTGTAAGCGGATGGATAGACAAATGCTAACAAATTATTCTACTCCTTTGCTGTACGTATGAATAACGACGATCTTTAATAAGTTCTTGTCACTCGCCATACGAAACACTGCAGCATTATGCTTCTATATCATTCTAGTATTCTTTGCGATCATGTTTCTTCCCCGTTCAAGCCTACTACTATTATTGTACTATTGCTATAATACGCTGCGAGTCTCTAGATGGTAATACCACCTTTAACGGGAAGCCATGAGATTTTGTGGCATTCTCCATGGTCATCCATGAAATGAATCATTACATTATTACATCCTATCAAAAGTCCACTTATAGATTACCTCATAGGAGGAATATTTGCCATATTATTTACGTGGTAGAGTAACGTTGCAGCTACATTATGGCTTGGGTCGGCTTAATCGGGGTAAGACTACGCTCTCACAGAATACCAGCTCGAAACAGCACAATAATGCTGTGTTTCGTATATTAGAGAACCGGAGACCCTTTTTACTGGAAACGAGGGGTGACAGGGTCACGTAGTAGAAGAACCCAAAAACTCTCCGATCACACTCTTAATCTCATGGCTGTTAGACGGGAAATGAGGCTGCAGTCTTAAGCAGATGTGACAGCATACAGGCAACTGAACAGATAGATCTCGAAAGTCGTCTCGCACACAGACTTGATGACTTCCAGCCTCCCGAACAAGCCGGTTACCGAAAGGGCTTTAGTACCATACACCACATACCCTTTAGCAAATCGTACATAAGACCGAAGAGTACAATATACCACTTTGCCTTGCGTATGTGGACTATAAGAAAGGCTTTGATTCCGTCGAAATTTGGGCGGTGCTTAAGTCCCTTCAGCGGTACCAAGTTGACTATCGGTAAATCGAAGTTCTGAACGTAATTTCCCCGAAACTCTTCCCCGCTGCATTGTAAGACGTTTTCATGCTACTGGACAGGAAAGGACACGGTATTAAAATTAATGGCGAGTACATTACTCACCTTCAATTTGAAGACGATATAGTCCTTATGGCAGAATCGCTGGAGGACTTAAGCACTATGCTCGATGACCTCAATAGTGCCTCCCAACGGAAAAGTCTTAAAATTAACATGGACAAAACAATGGTTATGTGTAACGTCCATGTCACACCTATGCTGGTAGTTATTGGGAGCACTACGCTCGAAAATGTCAACGAGTATGTTTACTAAGGACAAATAGCAACTAGGCAAGTCCAACTTTCACCGAGAGGTCGTTCGACGGATTCAATTCGGCTGTGCAGCGTTCGGGAGATTACGACACATTTTCTTTTCAGGTATACCTCAAAACCTGAAAACAAGATTGTACAACCAGTACGTGGTGCCAGTGATGACTTATAGATATCTGAGACGTGGTCCTTCACTGCTGGCCGTATGAGGAAGCTCAAAGTCGCTCAGCGAGCTATGAAGAGGTCTATGCCGGGGTTTCCCTGCGCGATAGACTTAAAAATGAGGATATCTGCAGTAGAATCTGTGTAAGCGACATAGCCTTACGGATTAGTAAGCTGAAGTGGCAATGGGCCGACCATATAGCTCGAAATACCGCCAACTGATGGGGAAGAAAGGTTCTCAAGTGGCAGCCTCATACCGTTAGATGTAGTGTAGAGCGGCTCCCGACTAGATGGAGTGACGACCTAGTCAGACATGCAGGAAGTCGATAGATACAGGTGGCTCAGGACCGTGCTTTGTAGCATTCCTTGGTTAGCCTATGTTCAGCAGTGGACTTGTGAAGGGCTGTAATGAATATCAATGAATGAGGGGTGACAACGTATTTGCATATTGTTAATCGAGTAACATAACATAACATAAAAACATTAACATAACATTCTGTCACAAGTAATTTTTTGAAAAGGGGAGACAAAATTAGTAACAGAAGTTTTTTGATAGCGCAACAGTTCTCACAATGCGAATTCCGGCACAACTTTTAGAAATACTGATTTAAAAAGCAACGATCCATATTTGCCTTCTAAACACCACTTTCATAATTAAAAAGGGCTTGCAGAAGCAAAGATTTCCAAATGAGAATTAATAATTGAAGGCGTCATTAGAACGTTATTTTTTAGTAGAAATACGTAGCCTAAAATTTGATTTCATTTATGAAATCTGTACAAGATATCTTCTTTTTTATCACCATCTACCTTTAAAAGTCTAATTCTGGAAATGGGTATCTCCTTTTTTATCTTATTTATCCTTTAACTCCCTCCTGTTGTGTCGGTCTCCCATCGGACTATGAGTGTGAGGGAATAGAGAGTGTACCTTGCGCATAGACTCGTAAAATATAATCCTGTCCTGCGCAGTTGGCTAGTCCCCATTGACTCCGACTAGTTGCCGGGACAGAAAGTCAGTCTAGAGGACATTATTGTTATTATTAATCCTTAATCATCCCCCTTAGCAGGCGGATTGACGATCGCAGTATCAGATAACTTGCAACATTGATGCTGATACCCGTCGCTCATAACTCTGGCGTAAACGAGATTTTATAGTAATTTAAGAATTTTTCGTAACTAATATACACCTGAGACTAAGAACTATTTAACTGCCTCACATAATGTTATAATTACTATTAAAATGTTATCCTAAAATACAATTTTGTAAGTTTGTGGGGCTCCTTCTCTGTCTGTAATTCCGTCTGGGTAAATACTACTACCATTTTACCTATTTGCACTATCACATTGAACGTTGGCCGCCTCCCCGGGCTAAACACCTTGCCCGGTGAGAGATCTCTCCTTTTCCTTCCACGGCCAAAGTGTCTTCAGATTCTGCAAGCCATTTAGCTTTACAAGGTTCATCGCAGCACAGGAATAATGCTTCCTGTTCCTTCAAACTAATCTCTGCGATTCAGTGTTCAGCACTGTTCTGAGCCTTACTGCTCGACTCTGCTTCACGTCACCTTCGCAGATTACTTGCCTTCTTCTCGACTCACCGCAGACTACAAGGCAATCCCTGACACTTGCAAATTCTTCGACAACTAGACTGCACCATCGACCTCCGGTCTGAGCAGGTTTTACATTGGAAAACTAAAACAGGAGATGGAGAGCAGCATCTTTCTGATAACAGCTAAATAAAAAAACTGCGGTTGCCAACCCGCTTGCGAAGCGTGGCAAATATGGTAAAATCACCCCTATAAGTTAATCTATGGGGGAGGCCTTTGTTCAGCAGTGAACTTTTATAGGCTGTAATAGATAGATAATAGAAGCGAAATAAAACTAAAGTATGACATGTACAACAGGCGGTCTTATCACTCTGAAAGGGACCTGTTCCAGACAACCTTTGCGTAGAGAATTGATGCAAATAATATTTAAAATAGAGGAAGCGTACAGAAAAAAATATATGAAAATACATATAAATAAAGATAAGTGAAAATGATGTAATATGATATAATAGCTTAAATTTAAAAAAATTACTAAAAAGCAAAAGTAATTTATCTAATAGCGTTCTAAGTAATACGATTCAACAAGACTTTTGAAAGAATGAATAGATTTAGCACGACGAATGTGGAGAGGTAAAGAGTTCCACAAACGCACAGCAGTGACAGTAAAGGATTTCTTAAAAAAGGAGGAAGAGTGCAAAGGAGTAGAGAGAGAAAGATTGGCAGAGGATCGAAGGAACCGATTATGGGTAAGGCAAAGATACTGGAAACGGTCTTTTAAATAATGAGGAGTGGAAGGATTAAACAGTACGCCATACAAAGCGGATAGAATGTGAGTATTCCTGCGAAGGCGGATCGAGAGCCATTTGAGCTGTTTGCGAAATTCAGAGATGTGATTATATTTGCGAAGCCCAAATATAAATCTAATACATAAATTTTGAATGCGGTCAAGCTTATTAAGCTGTTCGGTAATGTCAAGATAGCAAATATCAGCATAGTCACGGATAGACAGAAGTAGAGACTGAGCGAGCGTAACTTTAGTTTCTGTGGGAAGAAAATTACGTAATCTACGTAAAGATTTTTCTACTAACCTCATTAACCTGTGAAATCCAAGACATACAGGAGTCGAGATACAACCCCAGATTTTTAACCTCGTCATTTTAAGGGATTAGAATGCAGTCTATTATAATAAGAATTAGGGAAGACCAGTCAGAATATAATCACTTTGACGTTAAAGTTCTCTTTTTTTAGCGATATTCATAATACTTTACGATAATTCGAATACTTTACGTCAATATTAAAAGCATGTTATTGAATTAGATTCTTAATCGGTTACATTTTTAATTCGATTCTTTTTTTCCTGCTTATAAGCAAAAACGTTTCAAATAAAGTAAATTTTTGTCCACCGAATGTCAGACGCTCACTTCGTGCTGGACAAATATACATGCAGCAGAGAATGGAGCCTTAAAAGCCTTTTAACGTAGGAAATCCTCGCCTTAAAGAATTTTATATTAGGTACTTATTTGCAATTATGCTTTAGGTAAAATATACACTGTTTTTTTTTAAATATAAGTTTAATTTACAAATATACAAATCGCTTATCATTATTATAAACATTTCAATATTGACGTCATAATATTTATGCAAAAATTATAGTTACCTATATCACAATTTTAATATTTTTATTAAGCACCACCGACTAACCAGAATTATATTTTATGTATTATTAACTTAAAAACATTGCCATTCCAATTATGAAATTAAAAAGACTAGTTAAACCACCGAAAATCTAAAGGTAAATTAATATGTATTACTCAAACCATCTTATTTCTAAAAATAGCTTAAAATTAGTATCAGGTTTAAAGTAGAATCTGAACATCGATCACTAATAAAAAACTAGATACACAATCCCATGCAAAAGTTCTTTAAAAACTGTCTCCAATTGTTTTGACGTAATTCTAGTTGAAATAAAAATACATTAATGTAAATTCAACCTTAAATGCATTGCCTAAAATTGTATTCACAAAGCTACGTACTAATTAAAAGCGCACCCAAATGTTCGAGTGGGCGCTCATTCGGTAAGGACATTTTTTGTCACTGATTGTGTATCTAGTTTTTTATTAGTGATCGATTGGTCTGAATCAATAAAGAAGTACCGAGTAAAATATGCGAATGTAAAGTATGGAAATTGCCAGCAAATATCAATTCTGCTAAGATTGTGGCGCCATGGCGGTTTCTTTCGTGGGAAGGACTATTCTTAAACAAAAGTTTTAACCCGAGAATTAATAAACCATGCTTTTTCATTATCTTATAACTTATAATATTGTCTAAAAACCGTTCTTCTTAATGTTTATATAACATAATTATGAACTAAAACACATTTAGTTAAAACTAACACAATAAGTTTGACCTTAATTTTCGTATTTTAATAAAAGAAAACTTTTCGTAGCAATAAGTGATAAAATAAAAAAATGTCAACAAAAATAAACTAAATAACTATGTTCCTCCACCAACCGCTTCATTCGTCTCTCATTCAAAAACGACCAAAATACATTTTAATCAGTTCAGAAATGAAATTCAAATTACAGTCTCACATTCTCATGAAAATGCTACGCATACATTTTTTTCAGTTCCTTTCTCAATATTTTCCCAGAAGATGTTTTTGGAATTTCATCTACAAACACAACTTCTTCAATTTTCTTAAACGCTGCCACTCGTTCTGCAACGAAGTTTTGGATATCTTCAGAAGAAGCTTTTTGTCCATTTTTGCATTTGATAAACGCTTTCGGTGCTTCTCCGTAGAATTCATGTGGTACTCCTATAACGGCTGCATCTTGTACCGCTGGATGGGAACGAAGTATGCTCTCCAATTCTGCTGGTGCCACTTGCATGCCCTTGACCTAAACAATTTAAATTAAAGTTACTCGTATATTTATTATCTATACAAATAAATAAAATTGAAGTGTCTGTTTGTAATGTCAAAATAACAACTTTTCACTAAATGCATATGAAAGTATATACGATACTTATAATAAAAACACAATTTTTAAAATTTTTGTCTGTCTTTCTGTTTGTTCCGGCTAATCTCCGTAACGGCTGGACCGATTTTGACGGGACTTTCACTGGCAGATAGCTGATGTTATAAGGGGTAACTTAGGATTTTATAACTTAGATTTTATTTTAGAAAAATAATTAGGGTTCCGCGCAAAAAAAAACCCATGAAATCGTAGTATATGCCACGCGGGTGAAGTCGCGAGGGACAGCTAATCAGTAATAATATTCAAGTCACTTATTAGAAGTTATACAGATAATTTATTAAATTCTTGTTTATCATCATCAGCCGGTAAAAGTCCACTGCTGACTGGATATACATCGCTTCCGTTGTAGAGAGAAATTACATTTATTCTCACGCTTGACAGGCGTATTAACGATTGCGATTATTTGACGCTGCTTACCATTGCCGGCCTAGGTATTTTAAATGTCTTTTACATGTAATAATGTCCTCCGGACCGAATTATAGTCACGGGAGCAAGTCTTGACGGAGGCTATCCATCTGCGCAAGATAGGAATATAATGCCCCATTGTATACACCAGCCTAAGTGCGCCTCTATTCCCTCATTCTTATAGTCCGATGGGACGGCAATCCGACACGACGGAGAGATATCAGGCGCATGACCAACGGTTTTACGTGCTTTCCGAGGCACGGGAATGAACGGGCTGCTCCCGAGTATTTTTTAACAGACAAACCTAATAACTGATTTTGTAGCCCACTCGGGATTCGGACCCGGGGCCTTATGATCAGCAGCCGCGCTTACGATCAATAGACCAACGAGGCAGTCAAGCACAACTTCTATATTTTTTTTGACTTTACATCATACATTTTTTCTGGTATTTTCCATAGTCACTAAAATTATACTAATTTATTTTATCGCGTTTCGGTATGAATTATATATAATATTATATGTGTCTGGGTAGTAGTGATTTTGACCAAATTACATCGGTTAAAAGTGGTTTTGATTAACAATGTTAGTCAAAACTTCTTTTGACTTAAACTTTTTGAATTTCTGAAATTAAGAAATTCAATTTCTTCAATATTATATTTTATATCATTATAATGTAGGCGGCTTTAGGGTGGCCCAAGGGCCAACTCAGCCGCACCTTAACCTACTGTTACTGATATTGCGAATTTTGACCGATAGTCTGAAGTTTAAATCAGACAACACCACTTTTGACTATGAACGTTGGACAAAACCACTTTTGACTACAAAAATCAGTCAAAACTGTTTTTGACTAAGGTCATCGGTCAAAACCATTTTTACCTGATTTTTGCAGTCAAAAGTAGTTTTGACCGGTTATGAGTTTTAACTGTGACATATACACAATAATTCCTTTCTGTACTTTATTTTTTGCTTGCAGTTTTGTAGTAGTGTTGAAGTAACTAATTAAAACATAATTTGTCGAGTTTAATAAATTTACAAAATGTTCTAATTTTTTATTTTAAATTTGGTAATATTTTAAAATAAGTTTATTAGGGAATTAAGTAATCAAATTTACTGACTTTTTTGTCATGAAAGGAATTAGTTCTTTGGGTTTTGTAGGAAAACAGTCATTATTATTAATAGCAAACGAATAGCGAAATGCTATGTAGAATTTAAAAAGTAATTAATAATTAAGACCAAAATATGATATTAGAATTTACTTCACCTTAATGAGTTCTTTAATTCTGTCGGTTATGTAGAGGCCGAATTCTGGCTTATAGTACCCCAAATCTCCTGTTTTGAAGTAACCATCTTCCGTTAGACTTTCTTTAGTTGCCTTCTCGTTCTTGTGATAGCCTTTCATAACAGTCGGACTTTTAACATATAATTCCCCAGGCTGGAATCACGATACGTTAAGTATTAATTATAATTTCAAATCCGATTTTCAACATAGTAATAGATGTATGTCGGCTCCAAAATTAGGTTATGAAATAAATTCTATGATCTTTTTATAAAGTATGTAACACAATATCTCCGAGGTTAGTTTACTAATAATATAGAGTAGAGCAACATGGGCCACCGGCGGACCATTATCAAGGTAACGCCATCTTTTTGTAAATTTAACGTGGCAGATCTCTTTTTGTAGCAAAAAACTGAACAATTCGGCATTTTATAGGACGTGGATTCAGCCTCGTAACTAGATTTAGTCTAGTGAGCAGTGCGGCTACAACCAGCTTTATTGTACGCATAGGACGTGGACTTATATTTCGACAGAGGGGAACGTCTGTGTATGGCTACTCTCCTTCGATCCGCCTGTGGTCCGTGTTGCTGTATGACTAATAAAGCTTATATTTTTTAATATACCTACTTCTACAGTAATCCAATTTAAATTTAAACTAGATCACATGATAATTGAAAGTAGGTTACAGTATTAGACCAAGTGCATTACAAACAAACTTTAGTTGTTTTATTTAATAAAAATATTTTTTTTATTTAACGGACTTTCGTTATTATTAACATGTCAGTCCCATTGTACCTTATAACTAAATAGCACAAAACAATTTATTAAATTACTTATAAAATACTTAATAAATGATAAACCATTTGAGCAGCATCTGACAGTGGTTCAGAGAGTATACTTTGATATTCCCCTATGTTATACATTTTAATGTCAGTTTTGGCGACCAATAGTTTCCTGTCGTGACGGTTTTTGGAACATTCCGCGAGCAAGTGTTGTATGTCTTCGATTGTGTTCATGTTTCGCAATTTGGAGATTGATTCTTTTTCATCATGAAAGCAAACGTGTTGATCGGAATGTGTCCGGAGCGAATTCGCATTGCTAATACAACAGATTTTCTGTTCAACATACATTGATTAAACCAAGGCACTTTCGGAGGCTAATTCTGGATAGTTTTGTACCAAATGCCTTTTTCTTGCGGCCCTTTATCAAAATATTCTTTCCAAAGTGCATAACATTTCTCTTTGTATTTAATTAAAATTTCTGTATGCAGAACGGCAGTTTCATAGGTAAAGAGATCTATTTTTTAAATTACAATTAAATAAATTGTAATTTAAAAAATTCAAATCAAAATAATTTTTGTTCGGCTAAGAATTCTAATTTCAAATTAATTTAATTTCAATAACAAGGAAAATTATTTTTCCTTCAAAATTAGTCATTTGTTTATTGATTAGCTTTATGTTTTCATTGCATTTGAATATTTTTCGTCATCAAGGATACGTTAAAATTCGAGTAATTATGGAATATGAATACCGTCGTGGCAGTAACGCGGCACAAGCGGCACGCAACATCAACAACGTTTACAAAGCAAATACTACAAATGAACGCACCACCTGTTATTGGTTTGCCCGCTTCCGTTCTGGAAATTTCGACCTGAAAAATGAACCCCGTGGTCATCCGAAAACTTTGATCGACAATGAGGAATTAAAGGCGATTGTGGAAGCTGATGGTACGCAATCTACGGCTGAAATAGCAGCAGCTTTCGACAAAATTGGCAAGGTAAAAAAGCTTGACAAATGGGTGCCCCACGAACTCATTGATCGCCAGCGCGAAGTACGCGTCGAGACGTGCCTTGCACTGCTCAACAGGTACACGAACGAAGGAATTTTGAACCGCATTGTTACCTGCGACGAAAAATGGATTCTGTTTGACAATCGCAAGTTGGTTGGATCCTGGTTCAGCACTAAAATAAATGCCCTAAACGAAAACTTACCCCTAGAAAAGTGATGGTCACTGGTCGGTGGTCTAGCGCCGGTGTGATTCATCACAGCTTCTTACCAAACGGGATGAGCATTATGATTTCTTATATTTACGCGAATACTACACATTTAAATAAAACTAGTTTTACGGATTTTGTCGCTTATATTAACTTCTTTTATATTCCCGACGTTTCGAGTACTTTACAGCACCCATTGTCACGGGGAGACTGAGGTATTTGACGTCCCAATGTCATAGTTAACCACGGTTACCTCCAGATTAAAATTCCCGCCAAAAAGTTATCCAAACTAGTTTTATTTTAATGCTCATCCCATTTAAATAAAACTAGTTTTATTTAAATGGGATGAGCATTACTGCAGATGTGTACTGTGAAGAACTGAACACAATGATGGAGAAGCTCGCACTTCTCCAACCAACTTTGGTCAATCGCTCGTCCTCGCTGCTCCTGCACGACAACGCGCGACCTCATACTGCACAGCAGACGGTCTCCAAGTTATAAGAGCTGGGGTTGGAAGCTTTCCGTCATCCACCGTACTCACCAGATCTTGCTCCTACAGGCTTTTACTTTTTCCAGAGTTTGGATAACTTTTGTCGGGAAAAAATTTAATACCCGGAAGGCAGTACAAAATGCCTTTGAAGAATTTGTGCCTCCCATCCAGCTGATTTCTTCAAGAAGGGCAACAATAAACCCATGCAATTGATGCATCTTTGCCACTGCGTTGGGTGATTGCTTTAATTACCAGAAATAAAAAATATAGAAAAAGATTACGTTAACTTATTTAATAAAAAACGGCAATTTCATAGGTAAAGACCTAATATCAATATAACAGAAAGAATATCAATAATAATGTCCTCCAGACAGAATTTCGGTCACGGCGGCCAGTCCCAAAGGAGACTAGCCATCTGCGCAGGACAGGGTTATAATGCCCGAGTGTATGCGCAAGCACATTTGCACTCTTTATTCCCAGAAATCCAGAGAGATCAGGCGCAGGACCTACGGCTTTACGTGTTTTCCGAGGCACGGGGGTGAGACACCGCCAACTTCCTGACTCCGGGCTGTTACTAAGAATTTCTTGACAGAAAAACCCAATAACTGATTTTTGGCCTGACCTGGGATTCGAACCCTGGACTTTATGATCAGCAATTTCAGTTACGACCACTAGGCCAGCGAGGCAGGATATCAATAATCACTCCTATAATAAAAATAAACTAGAATAATATTATACAACATTTACTAACTTCCCCAATAGGGACAGGATTCCCAGTCATCGGATCGACGAATTTCAACATAACACTGGCCATGGGTGCACCACAAGCTGAATAATCCAGAACCTCAGTGTCTGTGAAAGTGGAAGTCGTCAGTGAAGTTGTCTCCGTCGTACCGAACCCTTGGTTAAACTGCAGTTTGTTCTAAAATTTTAAAAATGAAATAAGACATCATTAAAAATTTCTGCTACACTATTTTGTCTGGGACTTTAATATGCTCAAATAATAAGGAATAGAACTATGACATGGACTATGAGATGGATATGAGATGGAATATGAGACTGTGACATAACTATGACATTATATTATGGCTGCAGCACGAATGGGTCCGCTCTGTTCACTTTTATCCGCAATCATGCTTCATAGGTAGATCCATTGATAATTTTTTCTCCTTGTCGATCTACCAAGGTAGGGATCATAGTAGGCTTGACAGGGAAAGAACCACGCTCTCGCAAAATATCAGTGTTCCAGTTCACGTCATTCACCATACTGAACACAGCGGCATAATGACACTGTTTTTCTTATGGTGAATGACGTAAATCGCAGAACCTTTTTACATCTAATGGGTGACAACGCATGTGTATTCTTATTTTTAATCGAGGATATTGGTCACAATATTCACTAACCATCAGGTGGACTGTGTGCTCGTTTGTTATCCCTAATTCAGTAAAATGTTACGTAACCCAAATATAAGTAATGAAGGTTTCATAATCTTCTTCTCCTTTAGCAGCTTTTTTAAATTAGAACGAGCCATAATTATTTTTAGAAATATGTTATCTCTCATGTAAAACATACAAGTTTGTAATAATTAGAAATCATATATAATGTTAATAAGAATATGAATCACACTAGGCAAACGAATCGATGAGCGCAGAACAGATATTTTTGTATTAATAATGCTTTTCCCCATTATGAGTATATGGGATTTAGGTTCGGATATATAATAATTCAGTAACGGAGAAAATAATATAACTGTAGATTCTAGATTTTAAAAAATTGAAGTGACAAACGAACTTACAGTACACCTGATGGTAAGTATGTATTGCAGTCTATGAACAACTGCCACATACTTCAAACGAAGACGGCTATGCGTTGTCATCTCTGAGGACTAATCAAAAAAACTAAAATGCAATGCCTCATAGTCTGTAGAAATTGCATCTTAGTTTTTTTGATCAAATATAATGGCTCTCTATATCCTTCAGACTGGAACACAACAGTGCACGCACTGCAGCTTAGCGAGCTTTGCTAGGTAAGAGGGTGATACCAATGTAGACGGACAGGACTAATTCTAGCAGGAAAGGACTCCTACCACCTAGATCACCTAGATTATTATCCATCTTAAAATACTTTATATTGCCATTTAATGACGGCTTGGGAAAATTCATCACCCATTTCATCCTGTGGGTAAGAGCAGTAAGAGGCGAATACGAGAAATACCAGAAAAAGGTCATGGCTCTAAATAATTTGTGGTATATAACCATTCCCTTTAAGGTACCCGGACCGGCGACAGGGAGCAGGTTAAAACAAACGAGTCTATAGTACTGTGATCGTGCAAAGCCTGCCGATTATGACCAATTTATTTTATTGTATCAATTCTATTATTTTATTTATATATTTTTATTCTTTATTGTAACACCTTACAAGTAAGGTAACTATGGGCGGACTTAATGCCTGACGGCATTCGCTGCCAGTCAATCTTTTCTACTCTTTTCTTTTTACGTCTCTATTCTATTCTATTACATTCTAATATATTCTATTATTGCCTACTTTATAAGCGTGTGTGTAGCTGTAGACTTCGTAGTTCGTTAGATGAAGTATAGATATAGTTCACTCACTTTACTTTTTTCCATAATGGCATAAACATCCGATGCTGCTAATGGTGCTGCACCGCATATAATATTCCTTACGCTTTGGAAGTGCTCTCTTTTTACGTCGGGATGTTTGCCCAGAAGAATAGCTAAAAAAACAGTTAATAATTAGTATTTTGGCATAAGAACTATATATTAGAAGAAATGGTTAGGTTTTTTATAGGAGAAGGGGCAAATGAGCATATAGCTCACCTGATGGTAAGTGACTACCGCCGTCCATGAACAACTGCAACACCAGGGGAATTGCAGGTGCATTGCAGGCCTTTTAAAAAGGAGTAAGCTCTCCGGTGGTAAACTATTCCACAGAGAGGTCGTACGCGGAAGAAAACTTCTAGTAAAACGCACAGTGGTGGACCGCTAAGCATCCAGATGGTGTGGATGGTATTGCGATGTTCGTTCGTGAAATTTGGCGGCTGGAATTAATCCGAACAATTACTCAGAGCACTCCCCGTAGTAAAATGCGATAGAAAATGCAAAGGATGCAACATCCCTTCGCAGTGCTAGTGAATCGAGCCGATCAAAAGAACTCGGTCATCGACGATTCGAGCCGCTCTGCGCTGGATGCGGCCAAGTGGAAGGAGCTGGCACTGAGGTGCCCCGGCCCAGAGATGAGAACAGTATTCTATGTGAGACCGAACTTGCGCCTTGTAAAGTTGCAAGCGGTGTGCCGGTATAAAATACTGTCCCACTCTGCTGAGCATGCCAAGCTTTTTAGAGGTAAATTTAGCTTTCCCTTCCAAGTGACCACAAAACGTTCAGGGTTATACTTGTAACAAGCTTAAATGCCCCTCTAGCAATCATTTAGGTGTTTCCCTATTATTATTAATAATTGGTAATCGTGTAGTGGCGATGTAAGAATATCCTCTAACCCATATCATCCCGTGCATATCGTAAGAGCAGCAGCATCTTCTTGATAATAACTCAAAATTATAAAAAAAAATACGGTTGCCAACCCGGCTGCCAAGCGCGGCAACTAGGGCAAAATCTAAAATGAGGGGATCTATGGGGGAGGTCGATGTTCAGCAGTGGACTTTTGATGGGCTGTAATAATGATGGTGATGATGATGGGATTCCTAATCATTTTCTCAACAAGTAGGCATGCTAACAAAATGTAATGTTTTATAGGATACATACCAATAGGCGGAACAACGTACAGCAGAGTTGGTTTCTGGTTCTTTAAGACGTCGAGATATAAACTTGCAGAGAATTTCGGTAAGGATATTAATTTGCAGCCTTTAGCCAAATGTCCTATTAACGTAACCACTAATCCGTAAATATGGAAGAATGGCAATATGCACGGCACGACATCTTGGAAATCACCTGAAATTACAGTGAAATTGGTTTTAATTTAAATTAAATGTTACTGGTTTAAAATGGTGAAATCGTATTTCGTAACTCCATACATAAACATGTTTTGAATTTTATTTAAAATGCAGGAATATAATAAGATAAATAGAACTTCGCATAAAAAATTATCATCATGATTTACATACAATGGATAAATAATTGTGTTATACTAGCGTAACGTTTATAAAGTAGTTATAATATATTAATTACCTACAAAGGAGATCTACTTTTATTTTCGGTAGATATAAATAAACATCATAAATATAATAATACACAGCATTATACGATGCAACATGGTAGCGATCATATTTATAATAATAAAAATAAAAATGGACACAAAAAATCATCCTAATATTTCGTATGTATTATGTGCATATTAAATAAAATAAAATTGACCTTAACTTTGTAGCACCAAACCAAAAAGATAAAATTGAGAAAATCTTATTAAGTATGTTAAGTGTGACTCTAAATTATAGGGTGTGAAATTGTGTGATATGAGAAAGTGTGACTTGCTTTTGCAATGCGATGGTGTGACCAGAATTAAAAAAAGAATACTTCGATGGTTTGGATACGTAAAAAGAATTATTGTACGTAGTAAAGATTAACAAAGCAAATATGCTGCAGAAGCGATAGCCAGGGTCGACAAGGAGTAATAGACAGAAGTTAATAGCGTTTGCCGACTCTACCACTCACTTTTAATATGAGTGATAAATATATCGATGAAATTGGCGATATATTAAATAGGGGCAAATTAAGAGTACTCCTACGAGTGCCCTTAACTAACGATCATTATGGATGTGAAAGAAACAACCAAATGGAACAACATACCAAATGGAAGGCTGTAGTCTCTGCCTACCCCTCTGAGTGACAGGGGTGAGAGCTTATGCTTATGTAAATTCTTCAACAAAACATAGTACCTTTAGTCAGAACCGGGAACGATGTCCTTTTATCTTGCATAATTTCACAGGCAGCTAAAAGATTCCCATAAGTTATCTCCACTCCCTTCGGTAAACCAGTAGTTCCACTTGAGAAAGGTATGAACGCAATTTCATCTTTTTTCTTTTCAATTTTATCTAAAAGGGAGTAATCAGCTTCACCCAACTCCACTATTTCCGAATACCTTATTGCGCCCTCAGGAACGGGAGCTTTTGGATTGTCAACGACAATTATTTTTGCATTACTTTTAGCGTTTTTAAGTCCTTTTAAAACTGTATCATAACATTGTGGAATGGTAACGAAAACTTTCGGCTCCGTAGTTGACACCTGATGAGTAACCTCAACTGAAAATAGAAAAAGTAAACTTAGTACTAAATAAAATAGGGTAAATAAAAATTAGTTTCTTATATTTAATTTTTATTTTTGTTCATTATTTATAGCCCACTTGAAAATAGAAGAGGAGGTTTTCAATTCAAATGTATGTTTTTTTTAAAAGCAAGTAACTTTTCGCTCTCTAATAACGCTTGATATTTCTATAGCTATCTATATCTATTATATGCTATGTGGAAACGGAAATCCGCAATCGTCCATACCATCCATCTTGGCCGGTTTATTCCATATTTCAAAAAGTCCACTGTTGGACGTAGGCCCATAAAAAATAAATTTCAAATACACCAAAATAAAACACGATTGGCAGGCGGGTTGGTGAACGCAGTGTTAGATATTTTTACTCTAGGTATGCTGCTATCTGCAACCTGAATTTAGTTTATTGACCCACTGATAAATCCAAATATTTTAATCATACTTACAATATGCACCGATTTGCTAAAGATTTTAAAACATAATTGCCCTATCTAAAATCCTTATTTCGTTTTAAAAAGCAGTATACAAAATAATAATAACTTTTAACAAAAAGTAAAAACTGACTTCAAATTGATACAAAAGAAGTTATTTATTTGCTACCCTTTGGGGTGGAATTTTTTCTCCAAATTTATATGGGACCACCCTTGAGGTATAACCGATTTAATAAAAAAAGAATCATCAAAATCAGTTCACAATCAGCGAAGATATCACACATACAAAAAAAACATACACTCGAATTGAGAACCTCCTCCATTTTTAAGTCGGTTAATAATGGCGGAAAATTGTTACTTAATTTGTTCTTACAAAGTAATTACAGAATATCGCCTCAACTTACGCCTTTATCTCTATAATATTAATTACAAATTTATTGTACACTTCTTACGTCGGGTTATATAATTTTTTTACGTAGGAGGGTTACATACATTTTTTACATAGAGTTTATATAAAATTTTAGTAGACATAAATAGACGGAAATCACAATATATTTTTGTGTCATTAAATAATTACTGCATTACATCTCGAGGTCTCAAATTATAAATAATGTAAAGTAGTCTCGAGGTCTCAAATTATAAATAATGTGTAGTGTTTAAATGCACATAATCATAACAATATCATCAATATTATCACAATAAAAATGAATAAAAATGAACAAAACACCCTATTAAATATTTTCAAACAAATCACTTAATAAATTAAACGGTATTATCTTTATGTTTTTAATCTTAATGTTGTTGAACTCTTTAATGAATGACGTGTAATATATTTATCATCCAAAGATAAATGTTATTAAAATATTAACAAAAGAAATATTGCTCTGAACTCATCACTGGCATATGTACTAAATAAATTATGAAGCAAAGCTTGTAACCAGTTATCCCTGTATATTTTTTTTATCTATTTAGCCAAGAAGTTTAGTAGCTATGGAATTTGCCATAAATGCACTCACTCCGAAAGTAAATGATTTGCCCATAAAAATATTTTTTCTATAGAATAAGGATGACAAACGAGCACACAGTCCATCTCATGGTAAGTGGATGATGTGGTCTTACTATCAGGTGGACAGAAAGTCCGTTTGTTACTTCAATTTTATTGAAAAAAATAGAAATTGCGCTAATGCGGGTTGGTGAGCGGAGGGCAGATACTCTCACACTAGTAATCTTACTCCTAATATCCAAACTGTAGGGCTAAGGTTCTTCCGCCGCCCGCTAAAGCCTCGTTGGCAAGGTACAACATACAAGTGAGGTTGACACATCTTTCTACTTTTCTTTATCAGCTCGTAAAAGGCCACTGACACTTGGCATGTCCTGTTGTAGGTAAAATTTTATCGTTATGCTTGTCAGGCAGGTCGCTGTCCATGGTCTGGATATTATATTTCAGGTAAATCTACCTAATCCATAAGATCTTTCTGGCATTCCCATTAGGGATGGGCAAGTTAAAAAAAATATATCAATATTTATCGTATCGATATTTTTAAACAACAGTATCGATATTTATCGCGTAATAAATATCGATATATCGATATATAGTCATGTTTTGCATGAGGCTGACGGCCAAATTTTTATTGCTGGACGTTATGACGACGAAAACAAACAGCACATGAATGCTTTCGTAGTTGCTTAATGTTTTGTCTGTTAGATTATAAAATAAATATAATATTTAAAAAAAATTGGTAAATCCAATTGGGCATGCCCTAAGCGCATTAAAAAAATTACGTATAACATGATTATACGGAATTTTTTACAGTAGTTTAAATACACACAAGTTTTCACTAATAACCTTATTATACTTCCAATTTTCCGATAATTTTATGTCAAACTTCAATTTAAAAAAAAGTTTGGAAAATCCAAAAGTGCACGACTCATAATGCTCATATGATCATCATATCATCATTCAGGTCACTCCATAAAGTCCAAGACGTATTTATGTATAAATATTACATCCTACTTACTTTTAGTACGTACTACTATTATTTATTCTGTGCTTTTAAATTATTGTAATAAAAATCTCTGATTATTATTATAATCAAGTATGTAAGAAATTTAGTTTTTCGAATATTGTGTATTTGTACAGCGATCTTTTTGAGCCGCTGCAAACAACCGATACAGTGTCCACTCACGACGGCGATTGACGCCGAACTAACTGAGTGAGTGACGCAGTCTCTATTTAGTAAAAAATAAATTCATACAAGGTTGCTAAAACACCGAAAATTTCGACATTTCGCAGCCGAAAAAAATTAATTATAACTAAACAAAACAAAATTAAACTGCGATTTACATTAAATGACTTCCCACATGATAGATGAAGAGTTTTAAAATGCAGATTTGATAAATCCACACCATAAGCCACTAAAACCCCTTTTTTATGTAAAAATAGCAATTAATCGATTTAAAAAAAATATGAATAAGTTCAACAATCATTTATCTTTCTGACAATGTGCTTTCGATATCACTTATATGTACAATATTATTACTAGATACGATTTCATGCGATAAAATGTTGGAATCTTAATTTTTAGGCCCTAGTAGAACATACCGGCGCGCTTAGCGCTTACGGCATGCAATATATCGAAATGGATACGAATTCGATACTCTCAAATAAATATCGAATATCGATGTATCGCGATTAAAAATAACGACGATAAATATAATTATTTTTAATATAATTAATTATTCGATTATTTTGAAAGAAAATATCGATATTTCAATATATCGATATTTTACCCAAGCCTAATTCCCATTTCACCCACGCGATGTCGACGAAATGGGACAATGGATTATCTTTGGTACCATCACAAATTTGTTTAAATATTCATAAATATCACGTTAATATCCGGTACACCTCAGTCATTAATTTTGTTTAGATATTTTATTAATAGACGTTATGAGTTTTAGTATAGACGCTCTTGAGAGTTCATCAAGAGGTCAATGCTACCAAAAACTACTGTTTTCTAGCCTTGATGTGTCTTTGTGACACGACATAATGTATTAAATAATGTGAGGTAAACGCGTATTTTGCAAATGCTTGTTAAATAATAAACGCTGTCGAGGCCGAGATCAACACGTCATCTTCAAGGTGCATTATTTAAAAAAAATACAAGACAAATTTGTTGCACGTGATTTTAGACTGATACTTTTGGATATTCCAAAACCCACAGACACAATCAGCTTTTTTTGTTTTTGTGGTTGCTAAATTTGTAACTTTTTTAAATACAGAAATGCATATTTGTAACTAGCCGTTCCCCGCGACTTCGCCCACGTGGAATTTACTACAATTTCATGGGTTTTAATTTTTTTGCGCGGAACCCTAAACCTTTTTCTAAAATAAAATTAGCCTAAGTTACTCCTTATAACATTAGCTATCTGCCAGTGAAAGTCCCGTCAAAATCGGTCCAGCCGTTTCGGAGATTAGCCGGAACAAACAGACAGACAAACAGACAGACCGACAGACAGACAAAAATTTTAAAAATTGTGTTTTTGTTATAAGTACCGTATATACTTTCATATGCATTTAGTAAAAAGCTAAATGCATATGAAAGTTATTGATGCTGTGGTTATTCTTACTTTAATAGTCACGCTTGACAGAAGAATTTCATCGCAATCGATCGCAGTACCAGACGTCTCGCACCTTCGAAGCTACTCCCCATCGTCTATATTACTATTATAAGTATAAGTTACTCTAAAATGATCTTACGTTCTTTATAAATAGGGTTTACGGGCGTCAGCACACATCCAGCCTGCAGTGTACCGAAGGCAATGACAGGAAACTGTGGGCAATTTGGCAACATAGATGCCACAACATCGCCTGGCTGCAGACCCAGTTTCTTTAGCAGGGAGGTAGCGAAGACTGCCATATTTTTCTGTAGTTGTAGATATGTGTAGCTTTTCTTTGTCTCAGCACATTCCTAGAAAGAAGTAAAATTTATGTAAAAGAAGAATGCAGCTGAATTATGAATCGGCTCGACTAGAGAAAGATCATGCTTGCACAGAATTTCAGCGTAAAATATGCCAATAATGCACCGAAGACATTCTGTTCTGAATAGTAAAGAGGCACTTTTAATCCTCAGGGTTGACAACTCATTTAAATTTTGATTCTTAATATAAAATGGAAGTAAATGTGTATGAGCATAGCATTACCTTCTTTTTTAAATTTGTTGCAGTAATGATAATGAAATATTAGCTTGGGTAAAACTATGCTTCTTTTTATATTAAAGTGTATGGAAAATGTTGTATGGATGGAGTTTATATGTATCCCAGCAAAAACGTAAATGAGAAAAAGGGGCCTAGTTCAGTCCAAATGATGTTCGGGATTGGCTTAGCCGATAAGAGTTGAACACTGAACGGGCGATATAGGCTCCATATCAGTTGCTTAAATTATACCGAACTTTATTTTTTATTTTATTTTATAGAATAAGGGTGACAAACGAGCACACAGTCCACCTGATTGTAAGTGGTTGCTGTGGCTCATCTATATACATCTATCTTCGTTTGCGAATTTAAATGCAGATGCGTTGTCAGCCATGAGGACTAAGATAGAATGCCTCTTTTCCAGTAAAAAGGGTCTCCGGTTCTCTACACTCACTATACGAAACACAGCAGCATTAAGCTGCTATTTTACACTGGTATTCTGTGAGAGCGTGGTCCTTCCCCGGTCGAGCCGACCCATTCGTGCTACAACTATACTATTAATATAACTGCAGCGTGGCTCTACCACGTAAAAATATATTATATATAAAAATATATTACTTTACATATTTATGTTCCTTTTACATTTATGATCATGATAAAAAGGTTTTTCCTTTTATTAATCTAAATATATAAATGACCTTTAACGATACTTCTTGCGTTTACGCTACACTGTTTTCTTTTTTAAATTTAAGCTATAAGAATAAAATTTTCCCCAAAATTATTCGTGCATTGCGGTGGTTAGTGGTGGTTATCGATACTTTGTTTAGTTTTCAGATTTTTTTCTATGTGTACCCCTAATAATCTACCAAATTTCAAGTTTTTAGATAACCTAAAAGTGGCCTAGATTTTTAATGAATGAGTCGGTGATTGATAAAAAAGGTAATTTTCAGACTACAATAACTCAAGAATAGGTTTATTCATGAAATTAAACATTCGAGGAATTTAAATGGTCCTTATGTTTTGTGCAAAACTATAGTATACCGGTCTAATAGTTTTTGAAAAATTGGGTTAGGTATATATTATGTTCTATGGTATCTATACAACATTAGCCTTACTAGCGTATGCGTGGTAAGAGCCACGCTGCTGCTTTATTATGGTTGTAGCACGAATGGGCCGGCTCAACCGGGGAAGGACCGCACTCTCACAGAATACGAGAAATAGCAGCTTAACGCTGCTGTGTTTCGTATGGTGAATGTAGAGAACCGGAGAACCTTTTTATTGGAAACGAGGCATTCCATCTTTGTCCTCAGGGGTGAAAACGCATGCAAATGCAGTTTTGATTTTTAATCGAATAAAAATGTATATGTCTATGGGCCACTTATAATATAATCAGCTGGAACATGTGCTCGTTTAACCCTTATTCTATAAAAAAACATAATGAGCATATTGTAACTTTCATAAATAAATACACAAGTTTTTCAAGAAAAATCTTAAGAAAATGGCTGGTAAATACTGATCTACAGACGGATAATTTTAACATAATTATTACCATTGCATATTTTGAAAAAATAGCCAAACTGTAGATATTTATAATATAAAAAAAATTGCATAACGTATTTCCTACTCTTTAAAATTCAAATAAATACCTCGAAGGTTTATCATCCATCGCCTTCGTAAAATAAATATAATAAGATTTTAATACTTGAAAACACGTTTAATTGTGCTAAAAACGAAGTGTTAATTTACATTGTCTATCAACATAAATCTCATTTACAGAATAATAATTTTATAGACGCTATATAATTTATGTAAAGGTAGTAGCCATGTAAGAATATCCAATCGCGTCCGTCCCGTGGATGTCGTAAGCGGCGACAGAGTGATACAAGCCAGGAGATGGGCAGGAGCCCGTTACCGTTACAGACACTAGAAATGAATTAGCGCCCGATTACTTCCAAAACCGATGTCGCCACATCTTAACACATACGCATTAAGCAAACAAATAGATATAAGACTCGCACACACTTACAATACACCGATGAAGTGTATAGGGCACTATCTATTATGAACTTATTGTGTCTTATTATTACGATTTCTGTGGTTACAGCTTATTAAAGTCCACTGCTGAACATAGGTCTCCTTCATAGATTGCCTTATAGGGGGAATATTTGTCATAGTTGCCACGCTAAGCAAGCGGGTTGGTAACTGCATTTTTTTATTTTTAAACGTTTTAAGGAAGACACTTCTGCTCATCTCCTGATTTGTTTTCCTCTGTCGCCTCTTACGACACCCACGGAATGATATATTTGGATAAATTATTGATATTCGATTATTTTCACAATCGATTACCTAAATCAGATCACATCACATCTTCTTACAAAACGTGGTTTAAAAAGAATACTTAGCCGCGTCGCCACAGTCTTCGCGAAATTTAACATTTGCTATCAAATTCCATACATTACATTTAGTTTGCATATTTCCGCGAGACTTCCTTTGTGAAACAGATTCTAGTTTTCAACCTAATACTAACTAAACACTACTCCTTGTAATAAGGCCGTATAATGTTGAAATTAGGACTTACAAATATCGGCGCCATAACTTCCATGATAACAACGTTAACAACGTTATAATTGACATGAAGGAAACTGAATCACGCGGGGTCAAGACTGTACCTTAGGATACTCCATAGTAACAGCGACAGGACTTACAATGAGATGTCATAATGATAATGATAGTTATAGCCATTGTACTATAAAAGGCAGTCAACGACTGTCTCATTGGCTTAGTGGTCGTTAGTGTTACTGCTGATCATGAGGTTCGAATTCAAATCCCGGATCGGGCCAAAAAAATATCCAGTTAAAGTATTAGTATTTTTGATGAACTTTCCATCGTCGTTCGATCAATAAAATATTGTCCATCACTCGGCCGGGTGTGTGAAGGTAAGGTTGACATTTTGGAGGAAATGTAACATAATATTTTACGTTACATCCGTATTATACTATAATATTACCGTTACCGTTACAGCGTATTAAAGTCCACTGATGACCTTAATACGCTGTAACCATAGACCTCCTGCGCAGATTACCTCACAGGGTAGTAGGTACCTCACTCTATTTGCCATAGTTACCACGCTTAGCAAGCGAGTTGGCAACCGCAAATTTTTTATTTTTAGTCGTTATTAGGAGGACGCTGCAGTCTATCTCCTAATTTGTTCCCTCTGTCGCCTCTTATGACACCCACGGGGTGATATGGGGTAGTGAATATCCTTATACCGCCGCTACGAGGTCAATCATCGGTCAAATATCGATTACATCCCGTTTAATCGATCAAAGAGCCACCAAAAGATAGCAAAGTTGCAATTTATTTATCTTCTTCTTCACCATGAACCCGTAAAAGTCCACTGCTAGGCACTGGCGTCTTCCGTTGTCTAGAGGATTTACTTTAATCGTCACGCTTGGCAGGCGGATTGACAATCGCAATACCAGAAATGAACTTACGTGAGATCTTTGACGCTGCTGCCCATCGCCAGTCTGGTTATTTTTCGTCTGGCTTGAACAAGATGGCTATACGCTGTCTATTACGTCATCTATTGGAAGCCGTAATAGATTTTCTGACATTTTCCATAGTTCGTCTCTTACGACAACCACGGGACGAAATCGGGCGATAGGTTCTCTTACTAACCACGCAGTTTCCTGCCAAGAATTGCAAACAATGATGGACAAGTTCGCTTAATAAGTTACTGGCTATATACGTCCCACTGCTGGGCACGGGCCTCCTCTCATTTCTGAGAGGGCTTACAAGCAACCAAAACATTTTTATTATTCTAATCCAGCATTAACATCGACTAAAATTCCGTACATTCGCAAAAATGATCTACGATGCCAATAATGGATTCCAATAATGCTGCTTTGATAAAACAAAATATAAGTGAATTAATTTCAACAAAATAAATCTCAGGGCAAACAAATAAACAAATAATCATAAACTTATTGTCAGTAGGATTGCCAACCGTGCAGTCATACTTTTATGGTATTGTACTATATTTTTATAAGGTGCACTTTATACTGGTCTAAAAATTAATACTCGTACTATGCGAAAATACTATATTTTGAGCCTGACAAAATATTAATTAAAATTGAAATACAAAGCGTTTATTTGCATAGAATATGTGTTTAACAATGGTGTTACATAATTAAAATAATTTCCAACACATTCTACTGTTTTTTTGTCATTGCTAGGAAAATATCATTTACTATTGTATATAATTGCTATTGTTGAATAAGGAAAATATAATATTAATTACTATTGTATTCAAAGTTAAGGATTCAATAATATTTGTTATGTTTGGTCTCCCTGTGCTGAGGGCTTCCATCTAGTTGGGTATTTTTTTATTTGTTAATTTTTTTATTTTACTATTATTATTAATAATTATATTTAATTAATTATATTACCCAACATATAGCTTTTTTTTGTATCACATTTATCATTTTATGTCTATATTTATACATCCTAACCAGACCCCGCGTAGTGGCGGGTAAGAATACCCACTACCCCATATCTTCCCCTGGGTGTCATAAGAGGTGACAGAGGGAAACTGAGGCAGAAGATGGGCAGCAGCATCGTTTAGATAAAAGCAAAAATCAATAAAAAAACTGCGGTTGGCTACCCGCACGCCAAGCGTGGTAACTATGGCAATATACCCCCCATGAGTAACGACACTAATAAACGACCCCCAGTCCCCGGCGGGCCCGCTATTCCTGGCTAAGGTGGCGACCATGGTAACGGCGGGACAGGGGGTGCTAAGAACCTCCGGTGGAGGTTCGGTTGCAACCTACGACGACTCGACCTGGCAACTTATAACACACGCACCCTGAGGACTGAAGAGAAGATCCTGGAGCTGGAAGAAGATATAGAAAAGTTGCGCTGGCATATTATAGGATTATCCGAGGTCCGAAGAGAGGGGGAGGACACGGTAATCCTCGAATCCGGCAACTTCTTCTATCACCGGGAGGGCGACCATCTGTCCCAAGGAGGTGTCGGATTTATCGTCCACAAGTCTCTCGTTAACAACGTTGTAAAGATTGGGAGTGTATCGCCGAGGGTTGCGTACCTTATACTCAGAATCACCAAACGATATTCGCTGAAGGTCATACAGGTTTACGCACCAACCTCGGCACATCCCGATGAGGAGGTGCAGGAAATGTAATGGGATATCTCTAGAGCCATGCATTCCTCCAAAACCCACTATACGGTATTAATGGGAGACTTCAACGCAAAACTAGGCACACGAGAGAATGGTGAGCTGAAGGTAGGGCAATTTGGAATAGGGCAACGGAACCCAAGGGGGCAGCAGCTAGCCCACTTCATGGAGAAAGAGGGATTCTTTATGATGAACGCTTTCTTCTAGAAGCGGCCCCACAGTATGTGGACCTGGTCGAGCCCCGACGGTTCGACAAAAAATGAGATTGACTTCATGATGACGACTAGACGGCAACTGTTCAGTGATGTCTCAGTGATCGCGAGGGTGAAAGCTGGTAGCAATCACCGAATGGTTAGAGGCACACTGAACCTAAACGTTAAGTTGGAGAGGTGTCGTCTAATGAAGTCAACGCTCTGTCCCCCTCATGCTCAAATCCAAAGTCCCGAAACCTTTCAGCTCGAGTTACAAAATCGTTTTCAGTGCCTAGAAGATTGCAATGTAGTGGACGATATGAATGACAAGCTCGTGGAAACTGGAAAGTAACGATCCAAGAGCAATTATTATCCGACACTATTCCGATAATATCCCGGACGTCAGTCTGAGCGAGATTAGAATGGCTCTCCAGTACCTTAAAAACGGCAAGTCCCCGAGCGAGGATGGAATTACAGCGAAGCTTCTAAAAGCGGGTGGAAAATCGGTACTTGAAGTCCTTCAGAAGCTCTTTAATTACGTCCTCCATGGTGGCACTACTCCGGAGGCGTGGAGAGTCTCAGATGTGCGGTGGTCTTGTTCTTCAAGAAAGGCGACAACGCTCTCTTGAAGAACTACAGACCGATTTCCCTTCTGAGCCGCGTCTACGTGCTGTTTTCGAGAGTCATTACGAATCGTCTCGCAAGCAGACTCGACAACTTCCAGCCTCCCGAACAAGCCGGTTTCCGAAAAGGCTTTAGCACCATAGATCACATACATACCCTTCGGCAAATTGTACAGAAGACCGAAGAGTACAATCTGCCACTTTGTCTTGCGTATGTGGACTATGAGAAAGCCTTTGATTCCGTCGAAATTTGGGCGGTGCTGCAGTCTATTCAACGGTGCCAAGTGGACTGTCGGTATATCGAAGTGCTGAAGTGTTTGTACAGTAGGGCTACGATGGCTATCCGAGTACCGAACCAGAGTACGAAACCTATCCAACTGCAGAGAGGTGTAAGACAGGGTGACGAAATTTCCCCGACACTCTTCACCGTTGCGTTGTAAGACGTTTTCAAGCTACTTGCCTGGAAAGGATACAGAATTAACGTCAATGGCGAGTACATCACTCACCTTCGATTTGCCGACGATATAGTCCTTATGGCAGAATCGCTGGAGGACCTAAGCACTATGCTCAATGACCTCAAAAGTGTCTCCCAACGGATAGGTCTTAAGATGTCACACCTATGCCGGTAGTTGTTTTGAGCACTAAGCTCGAAATTGTTGACGAATATGTTTATCTGAAACAACTAGTCCGACTAGGTAAGTCCAACTTTGACCGAGAGGTCAATCGACGGATTCAACTCGGCTGGGCAGCGTTCGGGAGACTACGACACATCTTCTCGTCAGACATACCTTAAAACTAGATTATACAACCAGTGCGTGTTGCCAGTGATGACCTATGGATCTGAGACGTAGTCCTTCACTGCTGGCCGTATGAGGAAGCTCAAAGCCGCTCCGCGAGCTATGGAGAGGACTATGCGAGGATATCCGCAGTAGAACCAGAGTAACCGAATAGCCCAAAGAATTAGTATGCTGAAGTGGCAATGGGCCGGCCATATAGCTCGAAGAACCGACAACCGATGGGGAAGAAAGGTTCTCGAGTGGCAGCCTCGTACCGGCAAGCGAAGTGTAGGGCGTCCCCCCACTAGATGGAGTAACGACCTGGTAAGACATGCAGGAAGTCAATGGATGCAGGTGGCTCGGGACCGTGCTTTGTAGCATTAGCCTATGTGTGTTAGTAGCCTATGTTCAGCAGTGGACCTGTGATGGGCTGTAATGATGTATGATGATGATGAACCAGACAAGACTACTATAGAAATACCCCAAATTATAAAATAATTACAAGTAGAGTATTTGTTTTTCTTAATAACTTCAGAAGAAAATGTAAAACATGGATCTAATCTAAAATATGAAAGTGTGTGTGCTTGTGTGTGTACTCGTATAACGCACTGAGACAGGCCACGATTAGAGAAGCAGAGGTTTCATGGACATGTGGTTATTATTATAATAGAATAGCTGACCTCAATTCAAACGTTGAAGTTATGAAGGATTATGTTCAAAACCATTCCTTCCTTAATATTACTAAAGTAAGAATAAGGAAATAAACAAGCAAATTAAAAAAGCACATCCATGAAAAAAACCAGTTCCATCACAAGGTGTGGTGGTGTTTTGAATGTGACATATACTTATATGGCGAAATTCTTGGTTCAAGACACAAGCGAAGACATTATATGCATAGTAGTTTGTAACGTACAAAGCTGCGGTAGTCATATGGTGAGCGAAGGATAATTATCTTGTTTCGCTACTTTTGGAGGCCAAAACCAAAATAAATAAACTAAAAATATCAGAATAAGTAACAATTTTTTTTACTTCTAACAAAAATTTATGTGTCAGCGTAAGAATATCCACTACCTCATATCGTCCTGTGGGTGTCGCAAGAGATGACAGAGGAAAGAGGAGATAAGCATCTTCCTGATCGAAATAGTTTCGCACCCGCGTCCCTGCAAGTTGCAACCAAACGAAGTTTTCTCGCAATGCTGAGCGAGTTAATTATCAATATCATTGGGGCTTGCGGAGATCGAACTTGTTTGGAGCACTATGTTATTCCCGAACTGCTATTTTTTTTTTTATAGCATAGGGTGACAAACGAGCACACAGTCCACCTGATGGTAAGTGGGTACTGTGGCCCATAGACATCTACATTTATTCCCAATTAAGAATCAAAATGCAGATGCGTTGTCACCCCTGAGGACTAAGATGGAATGCCTCGTTTCCAGTAAAAAGGGTCTCCGGTTCTCTACACTCACCATACGAAACACAGCAACATTAAGCTGCTATTTTACGCTGGTATTCTGTGAGAGCGTGGTCCTACCCGGTCGAGCCGACCCATTCGTGCTACAACTATAATATAGTTGCTAATTGCCGTAGTTAAAAAGGCTTACGTGTCATCGAACGATAAAAAAAAATTGTTTTACATTTACACCTACATTTTTCGTTATTTTTCTTTATTTGGGTCTCCTGCAGCTTAACTTACTTTATAGATAAGATAGGTCTTACTAATAAAACAATTAACCGATTTGCGTTGGAATTCATAAACAGCATGATTAGTGTTTAAAATAATTAATTATCGGTTATAGAAAGTGACCTCGATAATTTCCTTATCTGCTAACAAAGACAAACCTTGCCGTACAACAGTTTTCGGGGTTTTCTTCGCTGCAAGTTCGTAATAACTCTGCCTTGTCTCGGTATTTATACATAGGCACACACTTTCTGTAGTTAGTAGTATATTCCTTCCATAGGCATTCCACTATGAGAAAAAAGGGCTAGCTAAAGCGTCTATAAACCAAATCTTTGATCTTAATCCAGTATCTTTGCATTGTACTTCGCTACATCTGGCGCAATAGCAAAGCGCAGTATTAACACTTGTTAATTCAAGTGCGTACTTCGAGTTCGACGATCCTCATTTTTGCGACGTGCAATTTTGAAATTCTATTAATTTATGGTATTCCGAAAAAAAAAATTCATTCCCACCATCGAAATTATCAGAAGTATTCTTTGCGTCTACCCTCGGAGTGACAACTTGCTCTAGAGCAGGGGTTCCTAAACTTTTAAGATAACTGAATACCCACCAAATACCTTTTATTTTATGGAACCCCATATCAAATGATTACAAATCGAAGACACTGTAATTTAAATAAGAACAAAAACTTTTATTAGAAATATTTTAAATGTAAAACACTTTATTCTTTATTTTAACTTTTAATGTGAAAAATGAAATTGCTTCACTGTATTATCAATAATTGCTTTATAGTTCGGTTTTATGTCTGAGAGTTGTATGTTGCGCAATAAAAATAATTTCGCGGAACCCTGGTGAATTTTCTACGGAAACCCTAGGTTCCGCGGAACTTACTTTAGGAATCGCTGCTCTAGAGTATGGATAAAAACTAATTTCCCTAGTATTCGAATTATAGAGGAAAACATTATGGATTTAATGAAATTTATTTTATTGTATTCGCGTAAATATGAGAAATCATTATTAATTAATTTATCAAATCACATTAAATGCCCACTGTTGAACATACGGGCTCCCTCATAGCCAAATATCTCCATATTTGCCACAGTTGCCACGCTTGGCAGATGGTTTGGCAATCGCAATTTTATTATTTTGAGTTAGTATCAGAAATATTTCTCTCCTACGCCGCTACTACACGGCAATCAACCATTATGCTGCAAATCAATAAATCATTACGATATGGAGTAAACAAATTAGCGTGTAGGTACTCCGAGTATAATGTCACGATGTAGCCGTAATATTATGACTAAAGTACCAGCACCAATTGACGGTCGGCTCGACTTGGGAAAAATTTCGTTCGCACAGAATACTAGCTTACAAATGCAAGATAATTTTATGTGTTTGTATACGTATGGCGTGTGACCAGAACCATATAGAGGCTATTTACTGCTAAATAAGTCAATCCATTTTAATCCTCGGAGTTAAACACATATGAAATTTGATTCTTAACCAAGGCTAGGTATACGCTCTATATATCACAAATCCATTTGGACTGTGAGCTCGTTTTGCATTTCTTGTATAAAGATAAACATGTTCAATATTATCCTATCAGTGATAAAAGTAAATAAAGCAATAGGAAGCAGCACATTCAAATACAAATCCTAAAAAATTGAACTTGGCAGGCTCAGACTCGGTCAAGCGACACGATCCCCACCCCACCTTCCCCTCTTAACTTAGTAATGACATACACATATCTTAACGTACATAAGAAATACCTTCGTGTAATAATGAAAAATCATTCTCCATTATGATAATGGTGAAGACTTTTTGTCTTTTGCGATCATAATAGTTGCTTAATCGTCGCAATAATACCGGTCTTGCAAAACTTGAATAATAGCTCGCACACAGTATTTATGTTTATCTAAGATATAATGCACTAGGTTAAAAGTAAATGCCCTATTTGTTTATTGTGTATCATCCATTATTCCAAGAGAATATTAGTATTAAAATGTTTTACGATGGTATCGGACTAAAATAGTTTTTAAAAGAAAATATTTTTAATGGAGAGTAAATGAATTAATAACATTATGAAAAGTTATCCTCTTTTAATATTATTTCATGCTTCATCAGCCTGCAAAAGTCCAGAGCTGGACTTGGGCTCTTCCTTTATTTAAGTTTGCCGCTTTGCAAGCGGATTCAGTATCGCAATATCGCACCATTGACAATACCCGTAGTCGACCTTCGTGTATTTTGTTAAAATTCAAAAAAGAGAAAAATTCTCAATTCAACTTCAACTACTCGTTCTTTTTCTTTTCTTTTTTCTACTTCTAGTAATCATAATAATTATACCGCCATCTATCGGAAACTATGCGATTTGGTCGCGAGTTGTTGCTAACAAATCAAAGGGCGCTTGCTTAAGATTCTTACTACTTGATACAAGACACTATTGTGTAATAGTTCGTTCAACGAACAGCCGGACTCGCTAATAAACCGCTCTCGGCGCAAACTTTGTAAACTTGTTTCGGTATAAGGAGCGTTCTCTTTAGCAACAGTTACAAAACTGTAACGCCCATAAATAGATCTAGGATGTCGAAAAAGGATTTTCTAACTAAATTTGTGAATAATATTTACGTATTAATTTTCTTTCTATTTTCATAATGACTATTTGGTAATATCGAAAAGGCAATGAACATTTACATATTTTTAACCAATTTATAACACTAGCAGCAATATAGTCATCGGAGCATTTTATGGAGAAATGCCTACGCATACCCGCCAAGCGCAACGTTACGAGTTATATCAGATTTCTGATATTCTACCATGGCCGCATACCGCAAGGTTACAGAAACGCTTTCGCACACATCCACAACTTTATCGCCAGCGTCATCCAACTCGTGGCGGTCTCTCCTGTGGAAAGGACTCCTTCGAAATTTCTAGCAACGTGTTTCCTCGTACAAAGCATTCATCTCCATCACCTGATCGGACCCCAAAAAGTTTAGCACGCTAATATTATTAAATTGTTATTGCTTTCTCCTATGGTTTGTCCGGATTCTATGAAACTCAGCACAGATAATCTACTTGAAGTGTAAACAGTTTACAGATTGATTTAATTTCTTTAGCAATTTTCAATGATATAAAATCAATAGTTTTCGTCGTAAATGTATATAAATAAACACTTACATAAGCGTCATTGTAAATAACACAATGATTGATTTATTTTGAACGTCGAGACTTGTGTATCAACTACTGGCAAAATATGATGTGTGCTAATAATTTTAAATTGTTTTTTTTTATTCTCACGTCTGTGAATTTTTTTCATCTCTGTTCATATGCTGTTTTTATCTGTAACTTTTAAAATTTTAACAACTATTAATTATTAGACAGGTTTATTGTAATATAGTAAGAAATATTTCTAAGTATAGATAGAGATATCTCTTACATCTCTATCTCCTCTACTCATTTCTTATCCCATAAAAATGTTTGTTTAATTTTGTTTTTGTTATAACTAACTCCGTTCCACTTTTCTTCACAACCCGGTCAACATACTATTTATCGCACAAACGGGCTACTTGCTGCGATAGTAGCCATGCTACCGAGACAGTGTTGTCTTACTTCCGTTTCGTGTTACGTCTTACTTCATAGAACTGTAAATTTTCTCTATTCCTATACATAAAAAAGATTCGCAGTAACGGCGTAAGCATCAATCTGTTATTTCATGTCGGTATTCTGTGAGAGCGTGGTCCTTTCCCGGTCAAGCCGATTCATTCTTGCTGCATAATATAGCAGCAGCGTGGCTCTACCACGTTAAATACTTACGTCCGAAAATAGGTAATAGATTCTCCAAAACTTCACACGGCAAATGGGAAGTTAATTTAGTAAATATAAATTTGTATAACTACTTATTTATAATCTTAATAAAAACTTTAATACCGTAATTTTACTACATAATATATTAAACATTACAATATACAGACAAATTAATCTTCTACACGACTTCAGTGTAAAACCGGTATTAAGGTTATCTATCCTTCAACTTTTTTGACGATATGACGCTATGTAAAAAACCTATGAAACGCATTACAACGAAAACACATATTTTAATTTAATAACGTTTTAAAATGGTTAGTTATGTATAATGGTTACGTAAGTCGCCAATTAAACGTATTTAATTCCACACGTCGACTATTTTATACTAATTATCTATGTATATATTATTGCGTAAAGAGAAAACTTTTTACCACTTTTTAAGCATATTGTACGCACGGAGGAAATTGAGATTTGGCGTAGTAAAGTTAATATCGAGAAGTAGTACAGATTGCTAAAATGCATAAATAATTTGACTTACAGATACTGTAAAGAAAATAAAACATTAATTTGTTTTGAGTTACAAATACATCAAATTAAATTAAATAAAACCTTCATACTACCAATGTCAAACACATCATAGCCTGTGTGGTCAAACAGTCGCACAGAGTAGAAGATCAAAGAGTGTATAATCTCTATGCGTAGAGATTGTCGCTAGATTTGTTGAATCTTTGTTTTTTGAAAATGAAAATGAAAATGTTGCCAACAAATAATTACTGACAGATAATTATTTGTTGGCAACATTTTCAAAAACAACAATAAACAAAAAATGAGCTGTGAATTTTGTGTGGTATTACGGGATGATAATTATGTGGTAGTGTAAGAATACTCACTACACTATGTCATCCCGTGGGTATCATTAAAGGCGACAGAGAGGGAAAATCCAGAAGATAAGCAGCAGTGTCTTCGTGATAACAAATCAAAATAATAAAAAATTGCCAACACGCCTAACAAATGAGGCAATCTATAGAAGAAGGCCTATGTCTTGCAATGGACATTTAATAGGCTGTAACGGTAACGGTGACAGAACATTAATATAAGATTTAAAAAAGGACGAAAAATAAGATCTAGGCTACAATTAAATTGTGTCTGCTTTCAAAGCATTAAGTATTGGTGACAGACAGTTGCAACTATTTGAATTCATTGTATGTTAATTCTCTCGTTTGAACTACATTTCACCAAACATGCAACACTCCCGCGAAAGTAAAACGACGGTTAATTGTCTATACATACAAATAAAATGGAAGTTTTGTCTGTAATATTGAAATAACTTGGTTCTATTCAGCTCAGGGGGTTAATTATATGCTATTGATATACGAGTATAAACAACCACTTTTGCACGCCTCATAACGCAAAGCGTTATTAGATAGTGCTTTATTCTCGACACGTCAATGTCAAACAATTTTTTGTTCTTACAATGCCTCTATCATAACCGTAATGCACTTATACTATAAAATGAGTAGCCGTATATCAAGAAAACACTCTAATTAATCCATCTTACATTTTCTAAAAAATCATTTTATATTGCTACTTTAAAAAAAACGGTTTGAAAAAAAAATATCGTGGACTTCCGGATGTTGATTTTGTATGTGGTCACGATAACTCCCGAAAAAGTTGACGTATATACCGGGTTTTTTTATTAGCTTCAGAATTACATCTACTAGTTCCCCATTTGATATCAATAGCATAGTACGCGTAGTTTGTTATTAAAATGATTTTCAACTTTTATAAGTTTTATTGCTATTAAAAATTTAAAAGAGCTTTCAAATTTTTTTGAGCCCTTGATAGACAAAAAGCAAATGTACCATACAGCTAATATTGATATTACACTTTGTGTAATCGATTTATTTTGGTAAACATTATTAATTTATTTCCCTGTAAGTGACACTACCTGTTAAAATAATAGAGCGCTAAATTTAAACAGGAATACAATTTATTTTTTCACCAAAATTAAATGAAACGTTCATGAGGCGTGCACTTTTGGATTTTCCAAACTGTTTAAATTTTGGAAAATCCAAAAGTGGCTAAGCCGATTGTGATAAAACTTTACGAACAGATAGAGAGCAATTCCAAAAGGGATCGAGGCCATATTTTATCTTAAAAACTTGATAATTTTTTTATACCCGTTAATACACCGCGTTAATAAATCCTATCCAGGCGAAGCCGGGGCGGGTCGTTACTTCAATAATAAATTGAGAAAAAACCCGCCCGACTGTACTAAGTAGTTGCCACTTGAGTCCTTTTTTTGCCTGAAACTTAGAGCACACGTAAGTATAGAAACATACATAAGCATAGCTTGCTTATGTATGCTCTAAGGTCTGACTCAATGTTACAAGTATTTGAACAACTACTAATTACTATTAAAATTTAAAGCTACCACAATATGATAACTACACAATAAAATAAAAAAATTCGGTTGAAATTCCTTTGCTTAGATTAATATAGAATAATTTTTATGTATATAATTTTTTTAGCCGAATGACATGTTTTTGAGATTTTTTTCTACTTCTACTGACTAGCGTTTGCTAATTGTTTTAACAGGATTGTAACGCGGTATATGCTGTAAAAGATCTTACCACCCAGCGTTAAAACAGCTAGATTAGTTTATTTTAGCTATTTCCATAGCATAATGTCGTATCTTATTTTGCGATCAGGACACGCCACTAACACTAAAATCTGAGACAAAAATTTAAGGAAATAATATTTTAACTTTAGCCTCTCAATACATTTCCGAATGTGCAATATATGTACACGAAAATATAAGTAGTTCTAAAAATATAAGTGATATTCAATCTGTAAATACTAGGTATAGTTATTATGTGTTCGCAAATAAATAAATATATCTGTAAATTGTAAATTATGTGTTGGCAAACATATAAATAAATCTGTATTTACTTAACACATTCACTGTCCGGTTTCAGACACAATAGTAAGACAATAGCAATGTATGGTACATTGCTATTCTATATTACTATGTGGCTCATGGGACAGAGAATTGGTTAAAAATATTATCTTACATGTCCCTTTCAAATAACTATGTTTTGCAGCTTGACCACAGTATAAATATATAGCTCGACTGCAACTCTAATGACCTCGACCTTATCCAACGGTAAGGTAAGTTGTAATAGTTGTTTTGAAACATAACTCTTGTGAGTTATGTGATTGACATTATTTCTTTAACATTGTTTAACAATTTACTTTAACATATCGATTAATAAAGTTACAGCCTACCAACAGTTTACTGCTGAACATAATAGGTCTCCTCCATAAATTGCCTCATATTTGCCATAGCAGCCACGCTTGACAGGCGAAGTAGCAACTGCAGTTTTTTATTTCTCGATATTGTAAGAAAGACGCTGCTGCCCATCTTGCCTTTCCTTTCATCCAGAGCTGGCTTTTTCCCTCTGTCACCTCTTACGACACCCATGGGACAATATGGGTGAGTGGATATTCTTACGCCGCCACTATACGGTACGAACAGACACTTCAATTTTATTTATATGTAAAGATTGTTACAATTTGCATTACAAACCCGATAATAAAACAGTAATTAAAAAAACCCGACTGTGTAAAAATCTAATGAAAACAGCAAAATATTATATGCGATTATCATACTCTATGTCACTTCCACCATTATACATTACACATTAGTGTTTAAATATTTTTGCTTTCAATATTTTAGAGACGACGATTAACGAGATGGGCGGCAGCGTCTTTCTAATAACGACTAAAAAATAAAAAACTTCGTTTGCCAAACCGCTTGCCAAACGTGGAAACTATGGCAAATATCGCCCTATGAGGCACTCTAGAGGGGAGACTGTAGCGGTATTGTGATGCGGAACTCTGAATTTTAACTTATTTTTTTATCCGACTTCAAAATAACTAGGTACTCAATTCGACTGTATTTTTTTATGAGTGTTAGATACCTCAGAACTTTGTCCTAAATGAACCGATTTGATAATTATTTTATTTTTTATTTGAAAGCAGGTGCTTCTCATGTCGTCCCATATAAATTTGATCAAGATCTGACCAGTTTTTTTTTTGAGTTATCCTTAATAATGCGTAGTTAATTGACTTGGACTAAATTGATGATGTTCTCATTTTATTTATATTGAAGTCGGTTGTACAAAATTTTTAATTTTACCACTTGTTTAAACTTCTCTTTGCTTGTACTTCAAAGAATAATGCAATGAATTTTAAAATCGGAGATTAATTTCTTTTATAGTCAAATGCAGCTAATACTAAACTCCATATTATGGTTTTAAGAGGATGGTGATAACATTTTTATATCTGAATTTCGTTGGTTTTTTGTTGCATTTGAATTGGTTTGAATTGCATTTTTCCAATACCGTACTAGAAATAAGGCAAAGTGATGCTAGTATATTATTGCTTGCAAGATTACAGTCACTCTACAGTCTTACATCCAACTGTGAAGTATTATCAGGTGACAATTCCTTTCAAATAATAAATTTTCTTCGAATCATTACACACTCTAATCTAAAATCATCACAAATTCTTAGCCTGGAGTCTTAAGATAACTATTATAACGATGATGATAGAAGGCTCTCGTCTAATTTTGATTACGATAGAAATAAGGTAATGTGTGAAACTTTATTGCCTACAAGATTAGATCGCTTCAAATATTAGATAAGATAAATCCAAACGTTCTAGAATATGTATGTGTACAAAGAGTCTTAGTACTCATATACTAGATCTATAATTGGACACTTTTAGCGACTGGAAGTATGACACAATCACGTGTAAATTAAAAACTGATTTGAATGAATAAAACAACTTTGGGCAGAGAACGGAACTTTAACAGTTAAGATACCGTAAATTTTATCTAATATTCATGACATTAACGAATTATACAAACGACTGTCCTTCAATTAAAATATAATTAACTTACTTCAATAAAAGTAAATTTAATTAGTATTTACATTTGTTTTTATTTATATTTGAACAATTTTGAAATTGTTTTAATTACATAGGGTTCTTGTTCAAATTATGTTCTATTATCACTTAAGGCATTCGTTCAATGTCTGATTTTTAAATCGGCAAATAAAAGTCAAACGAATAAATTATAACCCGACTGAAAATAAAAGTGAAACAATTAAACTATTTTATTCATACAGCTGTATTGTTTCCGATGATTAACTTTTTCTGACACTAAACACGCTAACCTAAAACTATCACAATTTTCTGCTCAGGAGTCTTTTTATGATTGATTGGAATAATGTCGAAAGCTATTAACAGCGCAAAACTTATTATAGAAAGAACTATAGAGAGAAGGATTTATAACACAAAGGAAGATTTATAACACATACGCCACTTACATTATTATGGACATAAAACATTAAAAATATAAACAACAATTTTAACAAGCAAAAACTACTTGAGCAAGCATAACATTTGACGAAAATATTTACAATTTTCATTAGCATTACTCTCACGTGTGTAGTGGCTCGTTGGGACATATAAAAAAGCCACTCACTTATACAGAAGCTAACGTTCCATTAGATCGGAGGTAACCATAGATTTGTAATATAGAGGTAACCTAAGCAGGGTCAATCTAAATTAAAACTTACTAATAAAGTAGATTTAAAAAATTCGACGTTTGACTTAAAAAGCTCGAAAGCGTCGAAAAGATAAACAAATTTAATTATTTAAACCGCCACCATAATCATAACACAACCAAACGAAAACTGACGATTTATGTTTTGTCAGAAAAATATTAGCCTCGGTTGGAATTTGAGACCAGATACCACAGCCATCATGTGATTTTTTGTGGATACGGTAAACGAAGACCGAAGTATTTTTAACAATGTACACAACGAAAACAGTCACTTTCCGAGATAACCCCGATAGACCGCACAATTATACTATGAAATTAATGAATTCCGACTTGTACCAGCTGATAAGAAATACAATATTTATTTTTAGGCCAATCCTCAAGATAACAGACGTACATTGCACCCACAAGGCCACACCCCTGCGTGTGTTACGAGTATAGTGATAGAGCAATCTTATCGCATTAATGTAGATATAGATTGTTAGTCATTTGCTCAATGTCATATTTTTTATATCTTCTACTATTTATTTACTGTATGATGGCTTCCTGGCGACATTATCTAGTTGAATTATTGTCTAGGCAGAAATTGATTCTTGTAGAATATAGTGGATTCCTGAGTCAAAGTCGGTTAAAATGACTTTTTACGTGGTGTATTTACTGAAAATAAATTAAATAATTACAAAACGTTACCGCCAATCGATTTTGGAAACTATATCTTCGAGAGACTGAGGAATAACTAGTCTTGAAATTGGGTTTGGCCGGTAACAAAGTGGTTATGAGTGCAGGTTTCGGTCAAAAGTGGTTTTGACCGAGAAAAAGTTCTAACTATAACACGCCTGTTAGAAATCGTATAACTTCTGAACATCTTTAACGATTGAGATCACATTCATACAGTGAATTTGTTTTGTTGAAACAATGGATAGCTCTACTCTAGGCTATCGGATTCTAAGAAGGTAGCGCTCAAGTTATTAGCAAATTCTGCATTTATGGAGTAAAATGACTTATATTCACAATATCGTTTTATGTTGGTTTTGTGGCAAAAATCACAAAATCTGGACTCGATGGGTGGCGCTATGAAAGATTTATTGATATAATACTTTACATTTACACTGTAAATAGTTCGGAATGAATTCGGATTGAACTCGAAGTGAAATTCATCGTGCCACCTACCGGAGAGGGAAAAATCGTCTGCCGGGCTATCTATTTCTACGTTTACCCTATCAGCCCTGTGATCCTGCTTCATAGCTGAGAGCCTTGGTAGCTCAGGGGCTAAGCGCTCGCTGTAAATTTCACAATACGCGAGCAACTCGGCGGGGATCCCCAGCACCAATGAAATTGTTAATTGCAATTTTAAGTGCTGATTTACCACATGCTCAATGGTGAAAAAAACCATCGAACGGAAACCTGCATGTCTGAGAAATAAGAAAAAAATTTTCGAAGACATATAAAGTTCGCCAACATGCATTGGAGCAACGCGGCGGACATTTCCTTGCCGTAAAAACCGTCTTAGTAATGAAAGGAGGCCTGTGCCCATCAGTAAGATGTATAATATAGGCTGTAACTCTTATATTCATGACCAGGGGCAAGTCACCAGGTCACGATAGCCTCAGCATCGAGCATCTCCAGAACGCGGGACATCACCTTCCTAGGGTACTGGCTATGATATTCAATGTAAGTTTAGTGAACTTATATCTGGCTCAAAATTTAATTAGGACCAATGTAGTTTCTATCATTAAAACAAAACGGGAGACGTGTCAAGCAGGGCGAACTACAAACCCATTTCGTTTGCAACTATTATCGCCAAAGTACTTGACGGCGTGCTGGATTCTCGGTTAGATTGTTACTTGAAAATTCATGAGCTCCAATTTGACTTTTTAGGCCACAGTTAACAACTGAGAGTGCAATCCTGAGTTTAAAGCACACTATCAGGTATTATATGGACACGAAAACACCTGTTTAGGCTTGCTTTCTGGATCTGTCCAAGGCGTTCGACCTGGTTCTGTACAAAATCCTATATGAAAAGCTGAAACAGATAGAGCTACCCTCGGTAACCATCTCTCTTTTTCATCTTCTTTTTCTTGTTGATATGATAACCAATTAAATCATGTGAAATGGGCAAATAGTACTCACAAATGGTACTCTGATTAAGCTAGCTTATTTCAAGTTACTTTAACATTTACGTGAACGCGTTGATCGAAGGGCTCAGCAGTATGAAGATCGGATGCCACATATGTATAGTCTGTTCACTAAGATAGTGTCGGTAAACCCGGAGGCGCACTTATTAATTTGCTTTTTTTTTATTGTGTTTTTAAATGTTTTTTTATTCTAAGAACAAAATAGAATACTATTTTATTAAACAAAATAGAATACTATTTTATTAAAATACGAATGTAAATAATAAACACAAGTTAGGTAGCAAAGAACCTTTACTACGGCGTTTTGTTTTAAAATGCCAAATCTCTTGCGGGTGTACGCCGCACGCGGCGACCATTGATGTCACGGCGGCGTCTTTGACAAGATGCGGCACGTGCCAAGGTGGCGTGACACAAAGGCGATCGTATCTAAGCGAACATACTATAACAAGTGCGTCAATAATTATAAGTTACGCGGACGATATGGTACTGCTGGCCCCCTTGGTCAGCGCCATCAGAAAAATGCTAGGTTTCTACCTACGCGGTCGCTCAAGGCTTAGTGTAAAATTGCAAAAAAAAGCGAGTACATGGGTTTCAAGTCTGGTAATAGACTTCCAGATTTTGTCCCCCCCCCCTCCCCCCCTTAAACTGCGGATCGCCCCTTGTTAGAATGAAGCAGTTTAAATATCTAGGTCAAATAATTACGGAGGACCTAAAAGACGACATAGATATGGAAAGAGATCACAGGGCGCTGTCGATTAGGGCAAATATGTCAGCTCGCAGATTGTCTCGATGCTCTACGCTTGTTAAGTTTACACTTTTTAAAGCCTACTGTACCTCCTTTTACTCGAGCAGTTTGTGGATTAACTATTCCTAAAAATCGTTTATCGCCCTGCCTATACAGTATAACAATGCCTTCAGGGCATTGTTGGGGCTGCCACGATACTGCAGCGCATCCAGTATGTTTGCGTACTCAGGGGTTGACAGTTTCCCTACCATAATGCGTAAAAAAAGCAGGCTCACTATTAAGGCGTGTTAGCGATAGCCGCAACAATGTGCCATCGCCGACAATGGGACTGCCCACTAGTCGAGCACATCTGCCAAATTACTCGGACAAAATTATTTATTAAGTACTAATGTGATATTTATTAAGTAATGACGTGATAAGTATTTTTTGTTACTAACATTTATGTATCATTGTTGTTCGATGAATAATTTTTTTTTTTTTTTTAAGTGACAGCTGATGACCGATTCTTTCGCCGACTTCAAAAAAAGAAAGAAGTTAACTAATTATTCAACTGTATGTTTTGTTTTTGTATTGTGTGGTCCCATTAAAATTTGGTGAAAAACTTCCACCCCTAAGGGTGGAAAAATAGAGAATAAAAATTTTAATGTAACTATGTATGTATGTAACGATTGAAAAAAGTTTAAAAAAATGAACCTAAATAAGTAAAATCCGACATTAAAGAACTATAAATAACTTCCCGATTTTTTGAAAATCATTGATTTTCATAGTGGGAAGTTAAAAATAAGATTATTTCACATTCTGATGTCGGGGCTGTACACTATTTATTATTTTAGCACCGACTTGAGAATGTGAAATTATTTAATTCTATTTAGTTCTTTGAAGTCGGATTTTACTTTTTAATAAAAGTAATTTTTTGTAAGGCAAATCCGACGTTATTTACTCGTTATTACAATTTAAAAAAAAAGTGTTAAAGATAAACTACAACACGATTTATTGATTTTTAAACTTGATACAATATACTTAGTAAAATGTAATGATTGTATTATACTCTTTTTAACGTTGAATGTAGAAGTGTATCTATTGGAAATAGTGAAGTAGCTAGATGTTTGATGCAACAGTTCTATACAATATTGCTAATGGGGTCACCAGCGATACTTTGTATGTATAAAGACCAAATGCAATATGTACAATTATAGAGCAATGAACTGGTTAAATTGAATGCAACTAGTTTTCAACCGACTTCAAAAAAAGGAGGAGGTTCTCAATTCGACTGTTTTTTATGTGTTACTTTTTTCTAGGTGAACCGAATAATTCTTCTTTTATATGAAAGCTGATGCTTTACTTGTGGTCCTGTATAAATTTGATCAAGATCTGGCCAGAAGTTTTTGAGTTGTACTATAATCAATTAATGACTTCAACTAAATTGATGATGTTTTCATTTTATTTATATTGAAATCGGATGTAGTTTTTTTTTAAATTTTTCCACTTGTTACTCATACATCCGAGAGATCAATAGAAAAAGATAAAATCAATAAAACCTTCTTAAAAGATTATAATAGCTCCGTGAAGCACCAACGTTCCTGAAAGTCTTATTACTTATATCAAATTTGATGGATCACAAATACTCGCAAAAGAACACCTGACCAGAACGGTTCGTAAAACAATTGAAATTTAAACAAAATCCAAGTCCCAATAGAGAAAATGGCTAGGTGCTACCATCTGCCTTGGGTCCTATGTTTATCACTTAAGTGCAAGCACTGCCGACAGCAATAGGTATGAGGATGGTAGGAGGCTCCTTCAAAGACGGACTTCTACGCAGAAAAGGAGTCCTACCACATAATTGATGATCCCACACTGGTGATAAGATAATTAACCAGCTCCTTTGTCTAGCATGATGAGTATTTTCTATGCACAACTCTTCTACGAAATGAATGTAAGCGCTTTCTTAAAAATAGCTATGCAGCAGTAGACTTTTAGATGAAAGTGTTTAATAATCAATATGAAAATTACTAAAATAGGTGATAAATAATTAAAGCATATAATATCTTTAAAAAAACATTTATAACCATTTATGTACAAAGTACTAAGTCCAAGACTTATTCGAAATTTGATAGTGGTGATAATACTCGTAGATAAGAGCAAGACTTTAATTATTGTCAAATTAAATGATAAATGACTCATAATTCTACCGTAATCGTTCATTGTAATCATAAATATTATTAATATCGTAGTCATCAGCATTCTTAAAACAGTAATTTATTATACATAGTTATTATTAAGGCGGCCAACTAAATAAAAAGTCAAGATGGGACATACTTGTGGATATAGTATGCTTCCACTTAAATTAGAAAACAAGCAAAAAATCTAAGTTTACTGAATTTTAAAATTCATATTTCTCACACAAGAGGCATTTTTTAACTTTTATTTATTTTTTATTTTTCCTCTCTACTGGCTACTGTACTGCTCGTTCTTTTTTTGTTGCTTGCTAAACTGGTTAAACTTAGAAATCTATGAATGAATTTAATAATTAACTAATTTGAAAATATGGGACTTGCGGGACGCATAAGAGTTTATGCGGGAATATTTATAACATAACTACTACTACGGTACGGTCCCGCAAAATGTTAATACTCTCACGCTCGTTATCCAGAGGGGTAGGCAGAGACTACGGCCTTCCATTTAGAATGATCCTCACACATTTATCTAGATTCTTTCACATCCATATTAATCTTTATTATCATATTACCTTTAATCGACGAGCATGTTAACGCATAAATTAAATTAATTAAATAAATTAAATAAAACGCGTTAAAATTAATTAAATAATATTTTAACGCGTTTTAACGCACGCACGCAACACATGCTCGTCGATTAAAGGTGCATTTAATTTTTTATTAAAAAAAAACAGTAGGCTTATGGTAGGGGGCGGACCGCGAACTCAAAAAGTTATAGATTCGAATCCGCTATTCAAATACTGTCGTGAACCACTTCCTATACTTACAAGGTTTTTAAGCTTACTTTGAATGGCTAACGATATTAGTTATTTTGATAGCATTGCTAGCTATTATTTTTATCAAAAAAAAATGTTGAAATGCGTTACAACGTATTTTTACAACCTAAAATCTAAATTTTGTAACGTAGATACGTATCGTATGCACGTAAATATTCATATCCTATAGTTACAAATGTAAGTGCAGATTATAAATTATGTTTTTTAACAAAATGAAAAATTAAAAATAGTACGTACAATAGCCACATGATTCTTGAAGTTAGAAGAGTCCAGCCACAACCGATCCAAAAATCTCATATCTCGTACCACAATATCTTTAAGAGGCGATTTAATTACATATTGGTCTTGATTTTTAAGAATTGCACTTGAGGAAAATTTACGAAGCGATCTTAATTGTTTAATCTGACGTATAAAAAGTTTTCGCGCCATGTTTTGCATTTGCGCGCGCTTTTTGCGGCAACAGAATAGAGACTGAACATTGACCGATTCGCGAACCGCGTAGAATGGTTCGGTACCGAGCGATAAACTTGTTAATTTGAACCTAAAATAACATCTATGAATCAACCGATTATGGAATCATGTGTACAGATCTATTGCAATCACATAATATGTTATATTTACTTTCTGATTTTTATATAGGTAATTCTATATCACCGTATTATAACATAAGCGTAATAAGTACCTATATACGTAAATACTATATACTTAAATATATATTACTTGTATGTACTTAAGTACATTATACTACAATGTATTGGAGTTTTTACTAATAAGTCAGATTCATTATCTATAGGTTGGAATACACATTGGTGATTTTTTTAAATTAATTTTCAGATTTTTTCTAGCTTTCTATATGAAGATATAATAAATAACACTTTTATTGTACAGAAATTCACTACATCTTGTTAATTACCAGAAAAGTATCGTTACACATCAATACAAAAACATTTATTTGTGTTTGATTTGGTAAACGCATACCTAATAATAAAGTGATTATAGTTAATGTGATTACTATAATTATTTTGTTACATTATTTTATGTAAACTCAATCAATAATGGTATCTAACTATATTTTATAAAAATAATAATTTATTTTAATTTTATGTGCCTATTAACATTTAAGTACCTACGTATTATTAATATAATATTCGTACAAGTCTCTACTGTGTAGGTATTCGACATATTATTATATTTTGCTGTCCGACAGTTCATAAGGATATAGATATAGAGAAAGACTCAACCGAAAATAGTGTTCAGAAGGTTTTAATATCTCAAAAATGTACCGTTTATAAATTGTAGGTATATAATTTGATATAACAAGATTACGATGATTTTCCGACGGCCACAAAACGCCAATATGAAACAGTTTACAAAACAATTATTCATTTTAAAATCAATAAGGATCAATGTTCTTCGTGCATAGAGCATGAAGAACATTGGTCCTTATTGGCTTGAACAGGCTATTCACAGACAATAAAAGCATTTCTAGAAAAATTAATCGGTATCATTCAGAAGGAAAGGAAAAGATTTGACTGAAAGGCAGGAATGGACAATTGACAGAGATGATACAATAACAATTTTTAATTTCCGAGGAGTTTTCAATTTAATGTGGGTAACTTCTGCGTACAAATGAAAGTATATTATTTTACTATTTACAGTGTATTATTTTACTATTTTGATGCTGGACGCATGTATGATACTGACAATAGCAAAAAGAGACAGCTACGATAAAGTGTATTGCTAGATGAACTTTTTTAAATTTAAATTGTTCGGATTATTTCCAGCCGCCAAATTTCACCAACGCACATCGCGACAAAACTTACGTTATCACCTACTGGTATCACTACTATACATTATCTGGATGCTTGGCGGTCCACTACTGTGCGATTTACTAAGAGTTTTCTTCCTCGCACCACTACTTTGGGTCGTTTACCACCGGGGATTTTATCGTACCGATATGACTTAGGGACCTTCAAGAAACGAGCTTACTCCTTTTTAAAAGGTTGGCAACTTACCTGCAATTCCCCTGGTGTAGCAGTTGTTCATGGGCGGCGGTCGACACTTACCATTAGATGAGCCGCATGCTTGTCTGCCCACTCTTCTATAAAAAATCATTCAGTTTAATATTCCAACGCGTTCATGAGTTATACCACAAAAACAGTAAATATTTTTCCTTTAAAATTTAAGTTTTTCAAAGGCTTTTTGCTCGGGGTCGTCAACGTTGAAACAGTATTGTTTGCTGATAATATCTCTCTAATGTTTAAAAGTAATAGAGGTAAGTAATTGATGCTGTATCTCAAGTATTAGGTACACTGGCTTACAACTAGGGAATGCAAAACCAAACTAAATTAAAACTCGTTTTTTTTTTGGATTTCTTATAAAAAAACCCGGTTTTCGGTAAAACCGGTTTGAAAATAAGATTTTCTATTCTTTGTATAAAATATATTGTTAAACTGCATGTGAAATTCAGACATCTTTTCAATTAATAAATAGATATGTACCTACTAAAAGGAAATACATATTCAAAATGTCAATGAAAATGCAGTAATTTATTAAAGAAAAAGTTTAATGAAAGGTTGATATTTAATATTAATTTAATATTTAATATTATTATTAGTTCTATTCTCATTTAAAAACGTCACAACAACGGGTCAAATTCAATCTTTGCAAATATATTGACAAGACGAATGAACATGTCTGTTATTTGTTTTCATCGGTATAAACTTAAACAAAACAAAATAAAAGGCTGTAATTGGATTAGTATGAAAAGTTTCAACTCGCTCTTATTTTATTCCGTTTAGTTTTAGTAATTTGAAAATTGAAAACCAATTACAGACATTGATTTGTCTTCTCAATATATCTGAAAAGTTTGAATCTGATCTAGCATGTAGTTATACATTACATTTGTATGCGGACCCTTAAACTTTTTAGTAAGACCGTATTTTGCTGCAGAAATAACCAGCTGTCGAAAATGCACGTTCTGATTCGACACTTGTGGGCTTGATCGTGATGAGAGCTTTGTATGCCTTTGTTAAAAAACTCCCGCGTCCACCGCCATTCTCGTGTAATGCCATTTCACATAACACCATTTTTTCGGTTTCTAAATTTAGCGCAGATAAAGATGGCTTAGTACAGCTCTTTGTTGGTTTCAATGCACGCAAAAGCTCCTCTTTGAAACTTTTGAAAGTAGGAGTTAAAGAAGCAGTGTTCAACCTCTGATGTTCTGCCAAAGTAATACTGTCGTCATCGTCATTGACCATTTTCGATATGGTATATTTATGAAATCTGCGGTTGGTTTTTTAAATATAGAATCACTGTCAATGTCATCGAAAAATACTTGAGCGTCGTCTAAATATTTCAGAACACCTTGTATACCTTTTAATCTCTCACCTATACTCTTTCGTAAAGCTGTCTGCAGTTCAAAACTCAGACTGCCGTGAAGGCGTGACAGTTTTCCGAACATGCATTTTAACGCAGTGTCAGCTGTAAGAAGAGTTGCATCTTCTAAGAACAAGACTTCGACATTTCCTTTTACTATTTCGAGTGCTTCTTTTAATCGATTTAGAGAGGTAATTTCATCGTCTGTTAAACGAACATTTTAAGTCCAGCAACGCTTTCTGTATACACTCATAGAGTACTAAAAATCTGTCATCCATATCGTATAATGAACTCCATCTCGTTTTGCAGTCCAAAATCACACATATTTCATGGCCAAACTTCTCTTTTACATACTTTTGTAGCATGTCATCATTTTTAGTGGCAGATTTTATAAAAATTATCACAACCCGTCTAACTTTTTGAATCAAGTCTTTGTAGTATTGATTAGAAACACTGGAACTGGATCTTTGTCTATTTTCTGTCTCAACTGATCATCATCACTATCAGAGTCAGATAGATTAACATTTTCTGCTACAGCATCGTTCGTTGTTACACTAGCTACTTGATGTTTTTTGTAGAGTACATCCAATACTGCCAATTGTATGCCGTGCGCATAACACAGTTGATGATGTACGGGTAAACATTTTCCCATCTTCACCATTACGGCAGCCCCGTCAGTAGAAAGGCCTGCAATATCATATTCGAGAGAAAAATCGAACTAGTGCAATCGCTTTTCTTCAACAAACTTTCGCATTTATAATTATATTATATAAATGTGACTATCTTAATATTTTAAAATAGCAGTTAATAGACACAGTGCACTGCCCATCAATCGTAATGTTTTGTTCTAAACTCGCCCCAATTGTAGCAACGGAGAGTGCATGACCGTTACGCTTGATGTGTCGCCGTGTATAGCTAATTAACTAACCTTTATACTATAGATAAATGTCAACTACTTACACTAAATTTCAATAACTAAAGTTCACGACAAATTCATTAAGCTCCTTCACTTAACTATTTAAAACAGTTCAAAGCTACAAGTTACTAGACTACGATACAGTTATAGTCCTACACTATACAATACGTCTTTTCACTAACAATGGTGACCACTGACTAGGTATATCCCCGTATGATCCACGCGCCTAGAGATACAACAAATATGGGGATTCCCCGTCGGGGATTCACAATAAATACATCGTTTTGACAGACACGTGGTGTTGCCATTTGAAAATAATAAAAAACCCGAAAAACCGGAAACGTGAAAAAAAACGGGTTTTTTAAATAATTCAAATATGCCGAAAAACCGGTTTTTCGGTTTTCGGGTAACCCGGTTTGCATTCCCTACTTACAACTAACACCATGCTTTTGAAAGCCAATAAAACGAAATGCATTGAATTTTCTTTGACAAATGTAAGGCGGGTTACTACTCATTAAGTTGAATGATAAAAGTACGATTACGACGGTAAGTAGATTCCTTAGTCTTTCTTTGTATTACAATTGGCTCTCGATAACAACGGGGTTTCTATTGTAATTTGTGGCCTTGTCAAGAAGGCTTAGTTCCGCTGTGTATGCAGTAAAAACATAAGGCTGTTAACATAATGTGGATACAGAAAGATTGGTTTATTTAAGCTATTTCCACAGTGCTATGTCCGTAACGGATATTGAAAATATATTTATACCACATAAAATAGCTGTACCTACATGCTATTTACAACATTAAACACCAAAAAAAAGGGACTAACTAAGAACCTTTTTAAAGAAATAAACATCTTAACTGTAGCATCACAATTCATATTATTAGACAATATTATTTACATAAGGAATTATTTTAATACCTTTAATGAGTGATAGACATAATTTTACCACGCGCAATAAATATAATCTTGCTATTAAAAAGTACAAGACTTCACAAAACTAGCGGCTCATTTTTGGGTGGATATATAACTATTTATGACAAGATTACCTGTAATATTACTGATTTGCTTTTGCATAAATTCAAAGCGCATGTAAAAAGCACTCTAATGAAGAAAGGGTATTATAAATTAGATGACTATTTGAAAGATAAGAATTCGTGGATATAATGAACTGCCTTAATTTTTTTTCATACGTATATATTTCTTAAGTATAATTTGTAACCGTTGGGAGAAAAATAGTACATTTGTGAGTTTCTTGACGCTTCTTCTCACAAGGTCTCCCAGTAGAAGGAACTTGTTGAAGCGATGCGATAGCGTATCGTTTGATTTTCAAAGTGTTTTGTTTAAAGCAATTTTGAATAAAAATATTCGACTTTGATTTAAAACTAGGTTTACTAGTATTTTTAATAACTAGCGATTCACCCGGCTTCACACGGGTGATTCCTGGATCTCGACAACAGCTCCACCTACCGGTTCAATATTAAGCCATCCAGAGACCCACTCAAACACACAAAAAAATTCATCATAATCGGTCCAGCCGTTCTCAAGTGACGATCTTTCATACCTGCGGCAATAAATTTTTATTTATGAGGTCGGGGAAAAAGTTTCTTCGTATTTTATACGGGGTGGCGATAAAGTTATTACATTAAATGATAAGACTTATCCTACATAACGTTCTTTGAACATACACAACTAAAAAAATATATAACAATTAACATTCTAAATAAAACTAGTTTTACGGATTTTATCCCATGGTCACGGACGGGACTGAGGTATTTGACGTCCCAATGTCATAGTTAACCGCGGTTACCTCCAGATTTAAAATTATAAATTTTTGTTCCGATCTACGCAAGTCGGAACAAAAATAATTAAAAAAAATGAATAATCAGTCCCCCCCGTGACCATGGGTGCTGTAAATTACTCGAAATGTCGGGAACATAAAATAAGTTAATATACGCGATAAAATCCGTAAAACCAGTTTTATTTAAATGTGTAGTTTTCGCGTAAATACGAGTATAAGAAATCATTAAGTTAACATTCTAGTCGCGGTAGCCCGTTTTTTCGTATTTTGCCTAATTACATATGAATGGGAAAGTGTAGGTAAATAATTACCTATGTCGATGTCGCGTCGTGTCGATGTTACAGGTCAGTAAACTAATATTATCAAAGTGATTTATTTCGTGTCAATTTTTACACTATTTATTTTGTTTGAAAGATGCATTATTTTATTTTTGGTAGAATTGTTTATTTTATTATTTTAACAGACATACTCGTATATAAACTTGTACTTACCGCTGTGTTATTTAATGTGATAAACTAATCACCACCCAGTATACAAATTCAAGACATTTTTTTTTTAAGTTTAATTACATTTAATTATAATATATATGTGCCATTCTGTTCGATAACTTGTTGCCATCTTATAGGTAGTGACATAATCCCGTTGCTGTAGAAATCTTGGAATTTTTGATCAAAAAAATGCTACAAGTAGTTTTGACAGTCCTCTCTTAATGTTTACCTAACACTACCCAAAGAATTCCGAAGATACCGAAACAGGTGAAAATCTGAGGATGTAAGGTCAAGACTATACAGTGGATGCATTAACATTTCCCAACCAAGCTCTTTCAATTTATGCTGAGTGGCCAAAGATGTGTGTGGTCTGGCGTTATCATGATAAAAAACCACTCCTTTTCTGTTGATCAATTCCGGCCGTTTTTTCTCAATTTCTTGCTTGAGTCGAATCGATGGTTTTGCCCGGCGGTAAAAACTCATTATAAACGATGCCCTTCCAATCCCACCATACATACAGCATCACCTTATTGCGTGTTAATTCGGGTTTCGCTACAGTCTGTGGAGCTTAACTAACCTTTGACCATGACCTTTTTTGACAAGCGAGCACACAGTCCACCTGATGGTAAGTGGTTGCTGTGACCCATAGACATCTACATCTATCCTCAATAAAGAATCAAAATGCAGATGCGTAGTCACCCGTGAGGACTAAGATGGAATGCCTCATTTCCAGTAAAAAGGGTCTCCGGTTCTCTACACTCACCATACGAAACACAGCAGCGTTAGACTGCTATTTTACGCTGGTATTCTGTGAGAGCGTGGTCCTTCCCCGGTAGAGCCGACCTATTCGTACTGCAACTATACTACTAATATAGCTGCAGCATGGCTCTACCACGTATAAAATCCACTGATTGTGATCCACTTTTCATCACAAGTGATCAATCTTTTCAAAAATGGTTCGGGTTCATTATGTTTCAATAAAGAATCGCAAATGACTACACGATTCATTAGGTTTCTTTCAGTGAGCTCGTGTGGTAACCAAATATCGAGTTTTTTTGTATAGCCAGACTTTTTCAAATGGGTCAAAACTGTTTTGTGGTTAATCCTCAATTTCTCGGCTATGTCGTAACTACTAATATGCCGATCTTGCTCCACTTTTTCAAAAATGGCATCGGCTTTATCCGTATGAGGGCGACCAGAGCGAGCTGTATCTTTGACATCAAAATTTCCGGACTGAAAACTCTTGAACCAACTTCGTGCTACTCTTACTGACACTGTATTAGTTGCATTTTCCCCTTTTTAGGGTTCCGTACCCATAGCGTAACCAACGGGACCTTATTACTAAGCCTCCGCTGTCCGTCCATATAACCGTCTGTCCGTCCGTCCGTCCGTCTGTCGGTCAGCGGGCTGTATCTCATGATCCGTAATAGGTAGACAGTTAAAATTTTCACAGAATGTGTATTTCTGTTGCCACTATAACAAATAAAATTAATTAAAAATTAAAAGGGGCTCCCCTACTAGAAACGTGTAGGAATTACGATTGTACGGAAGTCCGCGTGGAGTTCGGTTATACAATGTATACAATGCCACAATTATAACTGGATTTTGCGGGCAAAAGCTAGTAAACTACAAAACTTGTTTATACACCACATTTTTTGCTAATCTATTACTGTGTGCCAAAATTGTCAGACTACTGGGCGAGCTTACGCGTGAGCAAGCCACATAGAATTGCCCGTGTGAAAAACAATTTTCTCTCAAGTCTATACCTGCAAATTTTAATGTCTGCCCTTGTGATTTGTTTATAGTCATTGCAAAGCAGACTTTGAGGGGAAACTGTATTCGTTTGAATTCAAAGGGAAGATCATTCGGGATCAAGGGAATTCTTGGTACAAATACAGTTTCCCCTTGCGCACATCCAGTTATAATTGTGGCTTCCACTACATTGCGATGTAACGTTTTACTTTAAGTCTGGTTCCGTTGCACAGTTGAGGAGGTTTTAAATTTCGCAACTGCATAACAGGAGTGCCCACGCTCTGAATAAGCTTACGATGTGGAAGACCCGATGGTTTCAGTGAATTAAGAAATTCGACAGGGTAGTTAATTGCGTCATCTGTATTGACCACAAAGTCTATTGACGTGTACACCATTTCTTCCCCCTCAAAAGACATTAACAGTGTATCGTTAATTGCCGCTGCTTGGTCGTTTTTCGGGGTTATTATGGCACATTCACACAACCATTCCATTGGCTTATCGTGGATATGAGAAATATCTGGGTAAATTTTGGATATTAACTCCTGTAACGTAAATACAACTGTGCACAAATTATCAGGGATGGTTATCATTCCGTCATTTATCGGGTAATCACCGTTGCCGATTTCAAGTAGAAGATTCGCAAATCCACCAGCAGACTCTTTTTCTCCAAAGTGTACCCGCATATTGTTCGAGAGCTTGAGGATTTTAATTAGAGGCCATAAAGTGGATATCTTAAGACATGCCTTAACTTTATCTGCTCTAGTTCCTTTTGGCACTACTGGTAGAGTCTGTCTAAAATCTCCAGCCAGCAAAACCGTTACACCACTCATTAACTTCTTATTTCCTCTTATATCTTGTAGATTTCTTTCCGTGTAAAGCCTCTACGCCACTCTTATGAGCCATGGTTATTTCACTACACTATTACACTATCATTTTCGTATGTTTTAATACTTCAGCAAAATTACTTTGTTTCGATATATTACAAATGCGAGTATCAGCTGTTGTTAAATTGAGTGGTAACTTGAAGGTGGCATGAGCAGTTCGTCCACCATCAAGCAGTGTAGCTGCGATTCCAGAAGAAGCCACAGCGAAAGCAATTCCGCTAGTACTTCTAACTTTTGCTAATAGCAAATTTATGAGGAATGTTTTGCCTGTTCCACCGGGAGCATCTAAAAAGAATATTCCACCCTCATTTCATTCAATTTTTGTGTTAATTTGATTGTAAACTGCTTTTTGTTCGTCATTCAGTGATCCTTCATTATTTTAACTGTGTTTTCTAATGATGCTAAGTCGTAACTTGTCTCTTTAAGAAACTCTCTTTCAAATTGTTGTTCTTTGCTTGGCTGAGGTAACCCATATTCTTTTAGTAGCCGACCACCCAACGCTAATACGGCATCTTCTATTACCGAAAGGCATTTGTTAAATACCACATCTGTTATGTGCTCTATATCCACATCTCCCTGCCTTTCTAATTGCCTTTTAAAATCTTCAGATAGGTATTCTTTGAATTTCTCCCAAAGGCTTAAAGGGTCTGATGCTTGGCAGAACACTAAACTAATCCTAAAAATATCCCGAATCATTTGCGGTGATTGGCAAAGTGCTGCCTCTTCCATTGCTGTGAACAAATGCTGATCATCTTCAAGCAAGCCGACAGCTTTGCACGCTGATTGGAACGTGGAATATACATGAACATCTACAGTTTTTAACGCTTCAAAGGAAATTGGGCCCCGGATCTCATGAAGAAGCATGCGAAGGTGATAGCGTTCTGTATTGTTCGGATGCACAGTATAAGCCCTTCCCAGAACGTGCGCTTTTTTGACCCCTGGCCAGCCTTCAACGTTTGCTCCTCTCTTTCTCCTTTGGAACTTTCTTTTATCCCAAATGTAGTGTGCAGGTACTTCTAGGTAGAGCAATGTTTTTGCAAAGTAATCCACTTTACACAAATCGAAAAAGGATAGGAGTGTGGTTGTTGGAGGACTATTCACTCTTTCACTCAGATTTTGCTCATTAAAATAAAGCCTTTGCCCATTTTCCAAATGAAGAGCGAGGTGGACTACGGGAGGCAAACGCTCATAAATTGGAAATTCAAGGATTCGCCACACTGCCTCTGATGAACTTATATATCTTCCACTTGTGTAGGTTTTAACTTCATCCTTCTCATTCTCTAAAGCAAACGATGCCTGGTCTAAAAACCTTTATTTACGTATTTACCGACGTATTTTATTGATTTCACCGAATGACAATATTCCACATTTAAGTGAGCGTTAAATGTTTTTAATAATACTGGATTATAAGGGACTACCCAGCAATTATCTATGGTTGTGCCTTTGATATCAATAGAGAACCCACCGTCATCTAGTAAACGTCTCTTGTACTGCGGATAACCGTCTTCACCAGTTTGAGTTTCCCTTATGAGAGCCCTGGGGTATCGTTTACTGCACATGTTATCTTTCATACATGGTAACTTTCGATTTAAAGTTCCACATGCACCATGTATCAAATTACATTTAACGATTTCGTGAAGCTCTGGGTCACGTTTGGGATCCGGTATTTCAGCACTAATTATATTGTCGATTTGATCCGAAGTAATACGTTTGTGAAGCCATAAAAGAATATGAATATGAGGAAGACCTCTCTTTTGCCATTGCGTTGAGTACATATAGCATCGCATTTCACCAAATATTTTGCCCTTTGTCAATAAGTTCATGATCTTTTTCACCTTTAGTCGAAACACCCTCGAAATTATATCGTGTCTATCATGAGATTGTTGTCGTTGAAGCAATTGCTCTTTTATCTCGTCCCAGCGAGGATTGCATGTGAAAGTGATAAAAAGATCAGGCCGGCCGTAATTCCCAACATAGGTCATAGCGTCCTGTGTTCTTTCGTGCATATACCTAGGTCCCCCCGTAAAAGATGATGGAAGGACAACCATTTGTCCTAGTTGGTTGGCTTCTGCGTCTTGTCATGCAATAGCATCTTTTAAATGGATGTAACTATCAGCACGTAATGTGGCTTGATTATTTTTGATATAATTTAATCTCTCTGTTTCTATTTTGACGTATTCATCCACCAAATATTGACTAAAAAGGGCACGATAGTTGACTAAATAGTTATCTTCTTCTTCTTTAATCATTATTCTATATGAATAGAAACTTGCAGAAGAGACAGTTTTATTAAGCGGCAACTTAGTTGTGGGATCGCGTTGTGGTATGTTGATTGAATACCCATCATCCCCCCAACAAAACATCAATGGATACTGTAGCGCATCAAATGCTCGACGTATCTCACTAATACGCTGAAGTGAATTACTTCGGCTCTCGAGGATGATGTCCCTTCGATCAAATTGTTGATCCACTAACACTAAAGCCACTTCATTTGTAGTTGGTGCATTGTACCTACCTCTATGTTCTTCTGGTGGTTTTTTATCAGCATGTATGACAACTTTGTATGACTCTGAAGGAGGGGCTTTATCAATGGCACTTTTCAGATCTTTTATATACGGGTTCACTTGATGCAGCATATTCTGCAATTGTTTGATTAAATTTGGCTTTAAGTAAGGAAATTTAGAACATCGAATCTTTGCTTCTCGATCATCTTCACCTACAAAATATATTTGAAGGTACTGAGCGTCATGTTCGGCTTCTGGTAATATACTTCCAATTAAATGATAGACCTGGCCTTGTACTTTAAAAGTCGTTAAAACACCATCTGCTGTTACCTGTTTACCACCAAAGGAAGTCATCTGGAAACAGGCATTATATTTACGAATATTACCCATAAAATGGTCATGATCTGGGTGTAGATCATTAATCAAACTAAAGAGTGGTTCAGGCAGTTGTTTTAACCGATAAAGTTGCACTTTTCTAGCGCTGCAACACATACCAGGTGTCTCATCCTTCCATTTCAGCGCATTGCACCACCGACACCTGTATGTCATAGAACTCAAGGCTACACTGCTGTCAGTTCTATAAGCAATATCAGGGTCATACTCCATAGCGGAACGGACCTTGTTTTTCCATAAACGCAGTGTAATGTTTTCCTCATACCGTGACTGAATTGCTCTATGCACTTGTGGATTCGCAGTTTGGTAATTAGCAACAGCTTGCCTGTGTACATCGGGATTTTTTTTTCTGATAAGCGGACACAGCTTTACGATTTGAATCTGGCTTGTTCTGCCTATATCTTTCTTGTGCACTTTTTAATTGACTTTTTCTTGTGTAATTAGTATTTAATCATATTTTAATGTCGACGATACAGATTGATCTGTTCCGCTGGTTGGAGATGATATTTCACTGTTTACAAAAGATGTAACAGTTAAATGGTCAAGCTCTGAAAAAGGATCACGCTCTTCGACAGGTACCTCCATGCGACGCTGTGTAATTTTCTTGGCAACAATAGGCAGATAGGCGTCAAAATGTCCATTAGATAAATCATGACTAAATCGTAATCACATTACTGGACAGATTTGTTCCGGACTCTGTGTATAGCAGACCGTTTCGATATACTTCAAACCGAAACGGAAATATTATCCTGCAGCTACCAATTCACAAGTCCACCGTAAGTTTCATTTTTTAACATATCGGCTGAATGTTCATTTGCTGTTGAATAATATCGCCATTTCTGTCGTGGGTCATAACTGAAAACCTGGGCCAATCATTTACCACAAATCTAACAAGTTGTGAACGCACCACCATCGCATTTTCTTGGGTTCCGTACATTAAAAATGAAAGAGCACGAAACAAACAGGCGCCGTCACCTATAATGGGGACGACAGTATGTTCTTCCATTTTTTCCTTTAATGTTAAGAGTTTCTGTAGTCATTTTTTCAGTGAGAAAAAATACTTCTATCAACAATACCTAATCACAAAGCAAATCGAATTCCAAGTTTGAACAGTAGTTGTAAGAAAGACATAATCAAGCAACTAATCCGAAACACGAAGCAAATCTTAAACCGTAAGCAAGCAAACAAAGTCGAAGTCTAGTCAAATATCCGTTAACATTGAATAGGTACCGTATGTGGTGCAGGTTGAAGCGCTCATTCACCATTCACTTCATATTAGTTCGAAAAAATACAACGTTACCGCGTTCTAAAACGATACCAACGCCATCTATTGGTAGGGATTGGAACTTGAAGATCAATACAAAATACGTAGGCACCTAAGTATTTCTTTTGGTTTTGCCATATTATTAATTTGTAAAAAAATATATTTGGTTTGGTTGTTTATTTTCATTGTTTTTTAATTTTTAAATTAGTATTTTTTTGCACAAAATTACACATGAATGTAATTTTGTGCAATTTTTTTGTACAAATCTTGTCTATTTTGTTTTATGTTTTTGTGCAATAAAAGTATATTCTATTCTATTCTAATAAATTAAGTTTAAAATATTTATCAATATCATTTACGTTATTTACGACCCAAAAACCTTAAAAATGACACCCAAGTCACCCAGCCCATGATGATTTTTACAAAAAACATACATACATCCATCCTTCCATCCATGTTGGTTTCAAACCATAATCGATGCCATTTTCGTAATCAACGTCCCAAAAAACCATAAAACGACACCCATATTGACATTTCAACCACATCGCACCTCCACAGGGGATGATGGTAGGTATTTCACGACTGCTACGTTGGATTTTAAAATAGTTGTTGATTTCGTAATCAGCGACCCGATAAACCATAAAAACGATACCCATGTTGATTTTCAGAATTTGTCACCCCTTTTCCACCTTTTAGGGGTTGAATTCTGAAAGAGCCTGAAACACTTGTTTACTCATTTATTGACAGGAGTACTCCTGTGAAGTTTCGAATAAAATAGTTTAACTAATCTTGTTTCCCCATACAAACTTTTAACCCCTTTTTCACCCCCTTAGGGGGCGAATTTTCAAAAATCCTTTCTTAGTGGATGCCTACGTCATTACAACTATCTGTATGCCAAATTTCAGCGAAATCCATTCAGTAGTTTCGGTTGTGTGTTGATATATGTGTCAGTCAGGTTTGCCTTTTATACGAGTATATACTATTGAGATTAAAAAACATCCTAATTTCAATAGAGAAGATGGATGGGTGCTGCCATCTGATTGGGATGCTATAATTAACAAAATTAAATCCAAACCCAAGCATACCACTGCAAGACTTCAAGATACTGTAAGCTCATTCTGCGTAGATCGGACCAAAAATTAATATTCAAAAAACTGAAGGTAGCCGGGCTATGATATTGGGACGTCAAACACCTCAGTCCCCCCCCGTGACCATGGGTGCTGTAAAGCACCCGAAACGTCGGGAATTAAAATAGTAAATTAAACGCCATAAAATCTGTAAAAATAGTTTTATTCAATGTGTAGTGCTCGCGTAAATATAAGAAATCATTATGTTTGTCTTTGTGCAATTTATGTACGTAAACTGCCCCCACGATACAAGAGAAAATCCTAGTGTGGAGGTAACGTTTTTTTTCTTTAAAAACAAAAATAATAAAGGAATAAATAATCAACAAGGCCACAGAATATAATAGAACTCGAGGCATTAAATAACAAGTATATCGTGAAGGCAGTAAAGCATGACGGTGGAAATATAAAATTATGGGAATATATTGTTATACGGGATTAATCCCCTGAGGAAGATTGATGGGATTGATTCTATGTTCCGACGACAATATACTTGGATACTTTTTAACACGACAATGATCCAGAACATACAGAAAACAGCGATGTATGTGTTAGTGGTCTGCAAATAATCCGGATATAAATCCAATCAAGGATTTCTGGTACATTGTAATGAAAACATTGTAGAAACAACATATCACTAACAACAATGAACTTTATAAAACGAGTTTGTAAAAGCCTGGAGTAAAATTCCTCAGGAAATGAGTAAAAAATTTATTAAATCAATTCACGTCATTGTAGAGCTGTAATCGACAGCCAAGGCTTCTCAACAAATATTAATTGTTTATAAAAATGTATGTAGAGTCAAACTACATTATTTTTTATTTCGTTGAATTTGCTTACCTATGTTCTTTTTTCCTATTTCTTTTTAGTTGTTCACCTTAGTACTTTTTTTGCTTTATTATATTTTATAAATTACACCAATGTTTAAATAAATGGTTGGATTTTCCATTATCAGTCGATCACCATACTTCAAGCTAGTTGTTTATTGTGTACTACAGGATGCACCGCACATAGGTGAGGTTGGCATTTGGAATAAAAAGTGGTTTTGTCATATGAAATTGCAGTGACAAACGAACATCCAGTCTACATGGTGGTAAGTGAATACTGTGACCTAAAATCAGCAGCACCCAACTTCAGACAAATAAAGATTGCATGGTCACCTCAGAAACCAAGACAGAATACCTCACGGCCTATGTCTCCTCTGCTGTAGTGGCTGCAGCCGTGAAGGCGCTGCTGCTTGACCGTATAAATAGTTAAGATGGTGTTACCTACCCAGACGGACTCCTAAGTAGAAAAGAAGATGTTGAAGGAGATGGTGGGACCCATACAGATTCTATAAAAAGGTTGTCTATTGGAGAACGAGTAAGCATAATAGTATAAGTAATTAATTATATGATATTTTATTTATTTACCCTCACATATTACGGGTAATGGCAGGGTTGGATTAAGCCATGCAAATATTGCCCCCAGGAAATGCGAGTTGAGCCCCTCTCCCTTTTTCCAACTTTCAAATGCTTTTTTTGTTTTACGACCGCGGAGCCAATAGGCAGTTGCCTACTTTACGATCTAGACCTGGTTAATAATTTGGATTTATCAAACCCAAAACGCCTTTGTAATCGCCAACTCTACCAAGCATCGTTATTGTGGAAAATCTTTTAAGTAATTGCATTATTATGATTAGCAACTATATGTTACAACATTATTTTTGTCCTTTATAGAAGTATTCTTATATGCCAAATACAGACTTAGTACAATCAATGACACAAGCACAAAGTCAACAAAACAAGATATTAATCCAACCTGCAAGTGATTTTTTTTGGTACAAGGAAAAGATAAATCGTAGTGATATCCAGTTGTTTTTATAAACAAATCGTCTTACGGAATCTCGTGACGATGGATTAATCGTCAAGCTTTATTTTAGAGTTAAAAACGAACACACAGTCCAACTGATGACAGGAAAATTATATGACCAATACACCTATTTAGAAAATAATCAAAGTGCAGATGCGTTCCCACCTTTAAGGACCGAGGTGAAATGCCTCGTTACCAATAAAAATAGTCCCTTTAAAACCATAAAATATCCTTGCTTATTATGCGAAACATAGCAACATTAAGCTGTTATTGAGCCTCGTATTCCGCGAGAGCGTGGTTCTTCACCAGTTGAGCCAACATATTTGTGCTGTAGCCATAATATACTAGTGTCTCCAAAAATATATAAATTTCATTTTAAAAAAATAATACGAAACATATATCGTACACACATTGTATACACAAGGGCTATACTATAAATAGGGCAACTGCTTGCTTAAAATTTTAAAGAATGCGAGCAGAGTAACGATACAGAGAGAACACCAATGAAATTGTTAATTGAAACAATTTCAGCTGTACTGTTAATAGAGGATTCAAATCGACATATTGAATTCCACTGGCATAATTTTATTGCGTACATTGGTCTTCATCTAGAAAATAATTAAGATGGAACTGAAATAAATTCAATTACCTAAATATTAATAACAAAATTGCATTTATTTTGGCGTTATAAAGTGCTCGCTGTGTAATATGCAACTTGGGCCATGTAGTGGCGGTGTAAGAATAACCACTACTCCATATCATCCAGTGGGTGTCGTAAGAGGCGACAGAGAGAAACAAATGAGGATATGGGCAGCAGCGTCTTCCTAATAACGACTAAAAATAAAAAAACTGCGGTTGAAAAACCCGCTTGCCAAGCGTTACAACTATGGTAAATATTCCCCTATGAGGTAATCTATGGAGGAGGCCTATGTTCAGCAGTTGACTTTAACAGGCTATAACGGTAACGATAATATGCAACTTACGCAATATTGGCAAATATCCCCTATGAGGCAATCTATTGGTGAGACATCTGTTCGGGTCAGACTTTTAATATGGATTTTAATGTATGGATGATGAGCTTCATCAACCATCGCTTTTCAGGGACCAGGTACACCCTGAAAAATATCTCTATATGGCAATGTCGGTAAACTGTCGAAAAGTATCAAATAATTTATTAGAAGCCGTCCTAATTTTGTTGCCGAAATACAAAGACTAGGCTGTGGAGCACGCTCTTTTAATTATTTTAGAATATTTTTTTACATATTCTATAAATTCCACGCTAGGATTATAATATGACCTTTCATGATAATGTTCATATAACCTTTGTTTGCTCTTATAGACTCCTACTGTCACCTATTCATTGAATGCCTTGCGACTGTGCAAGGAGAATAATTTGTTACCCTGCTTGCCACGATGGCTGACACCTAGGATTATTCGCATACAAACTGTAAGGCTTGGAAAACAATATTGTGCATTCCTAGCGGCGTTTTAATTTTATATATATAGGTATTTAAGTCTTCCCGAAAGGTTCCGGAACGAATACGAATATAATATACGAATACTCGGTTTTTGATTCATCAGTGAAAATTTTGAGCTCATGAAAGAGTTCCGTTTTTGAGATGGTAGAGGCATAATTGAGTTTTATAATATTAATCTAACACAACCTGTTTTGAGATCCTGTCACTCTTAATTTGTAGAGTGGGTATTCATAAATATTGTCACAGATGTTAATGGAGTCCTGCTACACTTTCACAGATTTAAAGTGTTTAATATCAGTGCGATAGAATGAATAACTTTAGAGGAGTTAGTGAGGAATGCTGGACGCACAGCTTCCAGGGCCGCAGAGGGTGTGAGTTCTTATGCAGCCCGAAGCGGCCATGCAGGCCAGTCTTTGACACTAAATCATTGCAATGCCCCGCATTCAATCGTAGGCCGGATAATCATATTATACAGCCACAGGACGATTTTGGGATTGAAACCCCAATGATTACACCAATCATCAGCTTACAGTGCCAAATGAGATACTCGACTCATCGATCTTATACTCTATGTACCTATTCCAGTTCGGCTTGTTATCTGGAATAATTTCTATATAATTAATTTACATTTGGTGATAACTGCAGTTGGATGTTGAATAATTGGGCAAATGGAAACTCTCCAACACACATTTATACGTGGTCGACTGGGTCAACTCGACCAGGGCAGAATCACGCTATCACGGAATATCAGCGTAAATTAGCAGCTTAATGCTGCTGTGTTTCGTATGGTGATTGTAGAGAACCGGAGACCTTTTTTACTCGATACGAGGCATTCCATGTTAGTCCTCAGGTGTGACAACGCACCTTTATTTTTAATCTTAATTGAGGATAAATGACACTTACCATCAGGTGGACTGTGTGCTCGCTTGTCACCCTTATTATATATTATTATTAAATAGTTTAAACTTATTTTAGGACTTACTGTAAGGTCATAGTCTCTACAGGGACTATGAGTGCCGCTTATGTGTTGCCACAAGCTGTACTAACAGACTTGCTTGAAATGAATATAACCAAGTCATCAGTACAGTGTTATGAGTACAGTACAGTTACTAATGACCATATTCCACAGAATTGGTGAGAGCATTCCGACTTTTAATAGTTTTACTCTCACCTGTCGTTTGAACTGTCCTTTTACTGAAATATTAAGCCAGCCGAGGTTCAGTTTCATGCTCAGCAAAAGCCGCTTCTATTTTTTTAATTCCGTTTTTAATTCGACTTAATGAACTGGCGATTACGTTGACTTACCTGAGCTGTAGGCATGTTGGTTTATAGGCAAAGGCTTGTTTTTTTTATATATAAGAGGGGGCAAACCTTGAGTACGTCGGTACCTGATGCATTTTTTACATTCAGACTTCGATTTTTTGAACTCATACTTCTTTTGGGGCGTTTGGGAAAAATTATGGGAGTGATTTTTTACGATGCGCGCGCACACCGACACCTAAAAACGACACCATGAAGTTGTTACGAGGCGCGCGCACATTGATACCTAAAAGCTACAACTTCAGTGGGTAATTGTATCTCAAGTTTTCGTGGTAACTGATAACTATATATTTAAGGTAGTTATTCAAATATATATGAATCTACAACACGTGTTTTATTTATATTATTGTAGAGTATGTAAGCCATATTATAGCCTTATGAAAAATCTAAGATCTGACATTTGTGTTGTCATTCAATAAAAGGTATAAATTTTATTTGTGTTTTTTCATCACGCAAATCCTCGGTCACGTAGTGGCCCAAGTATCTGAATTGTGATACCCTCGATAAAGCAGTTTTGTAGAGTCTGATAGGTGGTATGTACGTGGGACTCTTGTTATTAGCTTTAAACAACACAAACTCACTTTTCTTTATATTATGTATTATAAATTAGGCCGTGTTCATTTGCATAAGCCTCACAGATTCCCAGATGCTTCCTGAGCGCACTGACCGAGGGACTCAGCAACACCATGTCGTCGGCGTAACTTAGGTTATTGACACACTTTCCATCCACATAGCAAGCGACCTTAGTGCTGCTGAGTCTCTCGAGCAGCTCATTTATATACAAGTTAAAAAGTTGAGGTGAACTTATTCCTTGTCTCACGCCACATTTCGACTCGTACGGTTCAGAAAGCTTATCTGCCCATTTTACATGATTGCTTTGATAATTGTACCAATAGCGGAAGATACCCAGGAGATCATTAGAAAAATTACATTCGGCAAGTTTTTTTCCATAGAATGTGATACGACACCAGGTCAAAGGCTTTCGACAGGTCTATGAAGCATCCATAAACCGGGGTTTTGCGATCTGTATAATATCTGACTGTATGTTTTAAACCCAATATTGCACTTTCTGTTGACAATCCTGCCCTAAAACCAAACTGTGCATCATGAAGCTGAAGAACTTTTTCTAACTCATTGCTTAGTAGCCGTCGAGGACCCTTGCCGTCACTGTTGCTATAGAAATAGGCCTGTAATTGCTCTTATCTGAAATGTCTCCAGTCTTATTCTTCACTATTGATACAACTATCGTTTTAATCAAATCTCTAGGCAGATACGCATGACTTATGCACAGTGAATAAAACATGGAGAGGACGCGAGGAAGGTGACAACCAGCATGCTGCAGATGTTCTATGCTGAGACCGTCATGTCCCGGAGACTTACCCCTAGACGTACTTCCAATTATCTCTCTCACCTGTTTAGCGGAAAATCTAATTGGTGTTTCTATTAGATTCGGCTCAGCATAGACCATCTCTTGTGAAGAACTGAGGAGACTCTACACTAAAATGTTTTTTGAACATATTGGCTATGGCCTCTGAATCATTCACTCCGTCAACGCTCATAGGTAGGTATGGTTTTACATTTAATTTATTAGTTTCTTTCCAAAATTTCCCAAAATTATATTCTGTATGATGTGAAGCTATGATATCCATTTTAATTGTATCTTTATTATTTTGACACCAACTTAATTTTGATTTAAAAATTCTTCTACTTTCTACTATTTCATCATATTACATAGGCCCATAAGTAGGTCGATTATATTGCAACCAGATATGAATAATGTTCCTTTTTACTATTATGCCCACCAATATTAACAAAACTATTATTTAACTTATCCAAACAAATTTTATGATATGAATTATTACAAAATTTATCACCACATTCTAAACATTCGTCAGGAAAATGAATATTTTTAAATTTATTATTGCAAATCTCTGTGTATAGGTACTTAAATTTTAATCTAATTGTCTCGTCCCCCATATAACTTTACTACGTAAGTTATTTGCATTAAGCTGCACTTTAGCCCTTATAAATTGTACATTTATTTCTACTATGAGTGGATAGTGATCCAACCAGAAAACACCATAGTCAATGTTAACATTTGCTATCGTTTTTCGCGCTGACTGAGTGACGAGACTGTGATCTAACCATCGCCTACACCCATGAGCTTCACTCACAAAACTATACGAGCCTGAGTCGATACCTATTATCTCAAAATCAGCACATGTCCAGTTTTGATCTACACAGAAATTCATCATCTCCCTACAAAAACGTTCATTTGGGTGCGCATTAAAATCTAGAATATAAACAGTTTCTAATTCAGAATTTTCAACAATGGCATTTATTTCACCTAGGCACTGTGTCATTTCCAACAGGTTTTCATTACTGTCCGTGGGAATATACACACAGATAATAAGAAAAGATCTGTAATTAATTACAACTCTTAAGAGTCATTTAAGAGTAACTCTTAAGAGTCATTTAAGAGTAACTCTTAAGAGTCATTACTCTTAAGAGTCATTTTCACTGCCGTAATCCGTGAACTAATACACTTAATTACCGATACACTCTGAAAGACATTTTTCCGCCATAAAATAGCGACTCCTCCATATGGCCTTCCTCGAAGTATTTGAGCGCCTACATCTATTGCCGAATTTCCCGTGTAACCAAAATCTTTGTGTATTTTCCCTAAAATCGGAATGTCCCATGGCAGTAACCAGGTCTCTTGTAGAATTACACAATCGGCTTTCTTACATCTTGAACGATCTCTTAATACTTTTACAATTAAAATAAATTAGTGTTAAATTATCATTTTGAAAATCAATTATGATTTATTTTGAATTATCAATAATGGTGGACCGCTTATCGCTGTTTGTCTCAACTAGCTCTCTTTTATTTAAATATACATAACGTCTATAAGTTATTCCAGATGGCCATAAATTATCTTCGAGAAATATATCTAATTTCTGTTTAGGCACTAATACTCTATATGCATTGTATGGTTTTGCTATTTTCATATTAATTTTCTCTATTTCTACTTTTTCTTGGGTTTTTTCTAATATATAGTTCAGGATTTCGCTCTCAGATACATCTTTGTTTACATTGGTGATTAACAAAGGTACTTTAATTTCAGCTGCTTTGAACGTATCCGTATTTTTCAACTCAGCTTTACCAGTATTTCCTATATATCGATAGCTTGACATTCAACAAATCGTTGGAATTAGCACAAAGCGTACGATGTGCTCGAGTTGCAGTTCAAAGGTCATTGCAAGATGAGGGACTAGCCATATCAGCGGCAGCCCCGTTTTCGCTTTACGAGGCCAAGAAAGTTCTGTTCGTCAAACTAAAGACAAAAACATATCTTGCTTGGTTTGTGGATATAAGAACCATACTAAAGATAAATGTCGATATGCGAATTATTTTTGTCAAATGTGTAATAAAAAAGGGCATTTAAAACGTGTTTGTAAGAGTGGTTGTAAGAGCAACAATTATTTGGAGGTGGATGACGATTTAGTAAAAGGTATTTCATACGATTTTTATAATATAGGGTGTTTAAATAGTATACCGATGAGAGCGGTCGATCTAAGGCAGTATGATAATTCAAATCATCTGACATTCCTCTCTGAAAGAAAGTGAAATAAATAATGAAACCTGTAACTTATTCTGCTGAAAATGGGTGTTTCAAAATATATAGTTCATAAATTTTGAAAAATTATGTTCTTAATATCTTACTGCATACATTAAGAATTGTGTAGACAAAATATTTATATAGAAGTTGAATTATTCTTCTATATATTATTGTTAAACTAGATTGTATGTTAGATTGTCCTTGCATTAGATAAGTTCTGTGAAATAAGTCTGCCTTGTCTATTTAATTTGTTTGAATTCCAGGTTGATCTTCATCTTCCACGTAGATCATTAGACATCAGTACAGAGATATTGAACCTATACCTAGCTTATCTGCTTATACTACATCAATCAGTGGTTTTGAAGTGACACCAAGAAAGAGGGAAAGGTTAAAAACAATATCTAAATTAAAGAGAAGAATAATAGACGGAAAAAAAAGTAAAAAAAATGGACATGCTCAAAATTATTTTATGGAATCTAAACTAATTCAACATATATATATATATATAATACACATTCTCTGCCACTTCAATGTATATTAGCATTAAGTGATTTTCTTTCCATGCACATAAGAAAAAAATTGTTTTGCAATATATTAAAGGTGGAAAGAGAGGAAGAGTTGTAAAACAAACTTAAGTGTGGAGATTGTATCGCATTGCATTCTCAGCATAATGATGTAAAATTGTTAATATATTTATTTATATCTTTAAAAAGATACCCCATCAAAAGACGTGATGGATGTATGTTTATTTTGTGAAACAATATATAAAGTTTAAAAATCTTAATAAAAATAAATTACAATATTTTTTATAAATGTTACCTCCACACTAGAATTTTCTCCTGTATCGCGGGGGCAGTTTACATACATAGATGTCACAAGTACAAACATCCAGACCCAGAACAATTATTTGTAGGCCATACAAATAATTGTTCCGTGCGGGAATAGAACCCGCGGCCCTTAGCGCTGCAACTCATTGCTAAGCCACTGCCCACGGAGCCGTCAATTAATTGTCACCAGGATCTTAAATAATTTTTAGTTATTTTTGTTTTGTTACGCTAAAGAAGTATAACTTCCTACGTGCGTACGTAAGTACACACACACGGTTTTTTTATATAAAAATCCTGTCTTCGTTTGTATATTAAGTGCTGATTTGCCACGTACACGGCGACGAAGAAAAATATTGCGAGGAAACTTGTGTTTGACAAATAAAAAACATTTTGCCGGCGTCTGTTTTTCCGTTTGATTACAATCAGGATAACCTCAAGGCAAAAGTTAATAGGCTTTTGTTACGGTCAGTAAATGTGATTTACCACCAGCCGGCGTATTACGTATCTTGCAGAAGGCTAGCGATAGCGAAATTAGCACAATAATTGCTGATAAATCGCAGCGACAGCGCTGCCTTATGGTCGCTAGTTAGCTGGGGCTTGGTTATCGCTGATACATAATACGAATTTGCGATTTATCAGCAATTATTGTGCTAATTTCGCTATCGCTAGCCTTCTGCAAGATACGTAATACGCCTACTGTTGAGATTGTAGTCAAGGCTTAAAAAAAGTCAGCCAACAAGAACCAGCGCGGCGAACTCTTCCTTGCCTTAAAATCCCTCACAAAATTAAGGGGATTAATTAAGGTTTGTTAATTAATTAATTAATTAATAATTAATTAAGGTCTATGCCCAGCCAACATAATATACACGTTGTAATTTTTCTGTAGAAAGTTTACTATAGAAATTATTTTAATATTCACAAACATTTATTTGTTTTGAATATAAATAAAATCCGTTACAACAATGACGATATTGATTATATTACACACGATATAGATATATTAGACAGTGGTTTACAACCACAGTCTAATATATCTATATACCCGGTTGCTGATCATGAGATCCAGGGTTCGAATCCCGGGTCGAGCCAAAATCTGTTATTGGATTTTTCTGTCAAGAATTTCTCAGTAGCAGCCCGGAGCCAGGAAGTTGGCGGTGTTTCACCCCCGTGCTTCGGAAAGCACGTAAAGCCGTTAGTCCTGCGCCTGATCTCCCTTCGGTCGTGTCGAATTACCGTCCCGTCGCACTATGAGAGTGAGGAAATAGGAGTGCACCTGTGCTTGCGGATACACTCGGGCACTATAATCCCGCCCTGCGCAGATGGCTAGTCTATGTTGACACTGGCCGCCTTGACCGAAACTCGGTCTGGAATACATTATTATTGATTATATTTATCAAATAAAACAATACCAAATATTACAAAATATATTGAACACATGTATAAACATTCAATTATTTGTAAAGTCAAATACATTCAAAATTATATTCTTCCCCGATTATAGAATGTAAATTTAAGAAATAAACACAAAATAACTTATGGAAAAAGCATAATACAGACATAGAAATTAATTTACAAAATGAACCCACTTATAAGGGGTTCTAATTTTTAGTGCCTAATTACGATAGTTCCCTTAGTTACAAAATTACCTTTTAAATAATGACACCAAAATATGTAAAAATATTATAATAATATGTCTAAAAAATACATCTTACTGAATTATTTCGTTTAAAACTACAACGAACACCGTTTATTAGATAAAATATATTATAGGGACATCTGCACAACGGAACCCGAAACCGTATGCTTGTCCCAATAGGCGTTTGGTTAGTTAACTTTAAGATTTAAAAAAATCTTAAATAAATATTTTAATAACATTTTTATTAATAATTTATAATGCAACAAATGTAAGAAATACCTTTTGACGTTTCGTTTTTTTTTTCAATAACTTTACTCACACGATTTCAAACAACCTTTTACGTAAAACCAAGGAATTATGAAGTTTGTATTTCATTACAACATGTATTATTCCGAATCAATAAATTAAATCCGAATTTTTAAATTAATTTTAAACAGCAGTAAGCAAAAAACAGAATACGAATGGATTCGGATGTGTGCCTTATATAAATAAGGACTAACTATATTGATATAAGGCACACGCACGCACGCACACGCGCACACGCACGCACACACACGCGCGCACACACACACACACACACGCACACACACGCGCACACACACACACACACACACACACACACACACACAAAGCGGATTATTAATTTGTCATTATAGTGTAATTTTTGTACATTGTGACACTGGAAGAGTACTGACGTTTACAGGTCAGGTTTTCCTATTGTAAGCGTCAACTGAAATACTGCTGTGTTAAAATACCATTACAGTAAAAAATTAAGTAAGCTAATTTGTAACTTAATTTCGACACTTATTTTATATTATCAAACAATATTAAAACACTAATTATGTTCTAACGACACTTGTATATTTTCTTAATAAAAATATCAGTATTAATTGCATAATATTGATTTATACCATTTAAGGCGGAACCCCTTTTTATTGGAACTAATAAATATTAAATATATTACTGTAATAATATATAATTATTTTTGATTTTACTGAAAGTCTTACAAGTTTTATTGCGTCCTTCAAGCTGGAATCCTCCCCAACGATATCCTACATTTTATTATGTTAATATTTAGTGAGGAATTGGTAATATTTAGTGAGGAATTGGTAACAATTAGTGACTTAATACCTTTTTTTGAGAGGATTCTAGCCTGAATTTAACCGATTCGTTGCAGCACCAATTTTCGACAACTTTTAGCTGTGGCGGCGAACAAATATTTCGTCGCCATAGAAGTTGATGACACGCCTATTGTGCCTTCAGCCAAGTGTAAAAATAATTTTCTTTTTTATGCTTTTTTCACTTGTTTAGACCTAATTAAGTTTAGTTGACATCAAACATCAGTTGCAAACGGAAGGATACTTGTTTTTAGTGGGTAACTACATGTTTTTTCTACGTGTTTTCCTTGAAATTGAGAGTAAGTGACTTTTTGTATGCAGAGATTACAAACCTTTTGTACTATTTTTTTGTTTTATAAAAAAATCATTTATATAAGTAGGTACAGTTAAATCACCCTGGAAAACCTTGGTTTTTATTAAATTAAATGTTCACCTACCTAATAATAACATTTGTAAATATCAAACAATCAAGAACCTTAATTTGGAAAAAAATAAGGTTTATGAGTATGAGTTATGAGAGAAATTACCGAGTCATTGATATTTACAAATGTTAAATATTATTTAATGTTATACAAATGTAAAAGTAACGTCGATCTGAAAACGTCTTATTAGTAAGAATAGCAAAACAAGTGTTTTCAAAAGGAAAAAAACGCCGGTGCTGTACAGCGGCGGATGAACATAAGACTATTTATTAGCGAACTTTTTTTATGCATGAACGGGTTCGAACTGTTTCAAGCAAAAATATACCTTATACCATATCACAAGAGCACATGGTACTTTCGAAGGTCTATTCGGCCATATGATAGTAATAAGACGGTAGTTCAACCATTTCAAGCAAAATTAAACAATAAGACAAACCCATTGTTTTCTTTTTAACAGGAGATTTGTTTTCCAGAAACTTATTTACAACTTGAGTTTGTGAGCGATCGCAATGAGTGCTATTTTTTTCTTACTTATTAGACTATTTTTCCACAACATGATTTAAAAAACCCACACAGTAAAAAGAGTACCATGTACAAGTTAAAAAAAGGTTGTCAACTCCTAAAAATTTCAAATTCTCAAAATTTCCAGAAACGAAGCTGTAGGCATGAACTACTTGCAAAATAATGAATATTTTGTTCTAGATAAATCTTCCAAAAACGCAATTTGAGCGAGTTATAACGATTTTTACAAAGACACGACTCGAATGTCATACGCCACACAAAAATAATCGATGGCACGCCTGGCGTGCCATCCGCATTGAATCGGTGTAGCCTCCCTTCGAAAACACCACTATTGTTTGTTTTTGAGATGTAGCACGAATGGGTCGGCTCGACCGGGGAAGGACCACGCTCTCACAGAATACCAGCGTAAAATAGCAGCTTAATGCTACTGTGTTTCGTATGGTGAGTGTAGAGAACCGGAGACCCTTTTTACTGGAAAAGAGGAATTCTATCTTAGTCCTCACGGCTGACAACGCATCTGCATTTAAATTCGCAAACGAAGATAGATGTAGATGACTATGGGCCACTGCAACCACTTACCATCAGGTGGACTGTGTGCTCGTTTGTCACCCTTATTCTATAAAAAAAAGAAAAAAAAGTGACCAATTGTTGACTTTCAGTACCGAGAAATTAATGAAATTATGACTAAGTTCCGATTGGTAAATTAAGACTTTTTTTTTAATTTAATAGTCGCCAATTAAGCACTAAAACTTAAACATATTGCACAGCGAAAGACATAGGCGTTCTGGAGTTATTTTATGATATATAATCTTCAAGCCAGAATCCTCCCTAAGACATATAACTCCGGTTCCGTTGGAGCAATGTGTTTCAATCTCGGTAAATGAAAGTCACCAATTGGTCACTAAATCTTAAAATAGGAATCACATCTCGAAAACAAACATTAGTGGTATTTTCGAAGGGAGAGCTTGAGTTCAAGCTAGAATCTCCCAAAATATGAGATATATCTCCTAAAGTATTAAGTCACAATTTTTTTGTCTTAGGTCAATTTAAGTAAGTTAATTCAATTCCTCACTAATTCTTGACATAACAAAATTTAGGATATTGTTGGGGAGGATTCCATCTCGAAGGACGCGTTTTGTTGACACAGTTTTGACAAATATATAATATGAAGGAACGAAATATAAGATGATGAAAAAAATGGAACGTAAATTGTATTAATTTGATTTAATATGAAATCAAATCAAAATAATTTATAGGGTTTGTATTGTATGTTACATTCCAAACAATAGTATTTGCATAGTATATTCTATTCTTTTTGTGATTTAGTCATAAAACATTACTTTTTCATATATTTCTTTTATTCCCCCTAGTAAAACTGTCAAAAATTAGCACACTGGTATTATGTCTTAAGTAATAACTAAAGTCACGACATTTAAATAGACATTAAAATTATTACTGATTTCATAAATACATTATTATATTCCCGACACTTCCACCACTTTGTGTAAATATTATCATAAGCAACAATAATAAACATAAAACTTACTAATATTTATTATAGGTATACTAGAATATATTATGAAAATCAAATAGATATTTGATTGGTACTTACATTAAATTAAGAAAAGGTGATGTATTACATTAATTATAATAATAAGACAAGTTTTCTTAAACCGAGTAAATTGAATGGAATATACCTTCAACTTTGATACAATAAATAGGAGCAAAATGCATTGTTTGCAAAAACCGCTTGTATAAGTGAAGTACTTAGATAAAGATACTTAAGTTAAAACGATTATTCATTGACAAGCACATGAATATGCTTGTTGTTATTGAAACGCTTTGAAAGTTATATATTCAATGAATGTATTATCATTCCTAATGAAACAATTATAACTCTTCCAAATTTAAAACCACATTTTCACAATTATTTATTCTGCGGCAGCAACGCGCCGGGTAGCAGCTAGTTAAACATAAAAATTAAGTCAATAGAATTATTATTATATGTATTTATGTTTGTTACAATTCTTTGAATACAAAGAAGTTTATCCTGTTTTAAGTCAATGTATTACCACAGAATAAATAATAGTACAAGAAGTATTACAAAAAGAATCGAAATTTAATTCGTTAATAGAAAAAAATATGGTTTCCATAAAAGACGAAACGCCTTTTTTGAACTCAAAAATATTAATTATTTTTACTTACAGTAAATATAATATTGTTTTTGATTCCACTGAACAAGTCTTACAAGTTTTATTGTCAGAGTTCTAACAGATATATACCTATGTAGAAACGGAATATGAGACGATGAAAGAAATGGTATGTTATATCGAATGACAGCATATATACACACAGAGAACGAAGTAACGACGTGTGACGAGTGCCACGGAGCGAACAGTTTAAAAAAATATATTGTTAGTTTTATTTCAACTTGAAAATAAAATTATAAGGAAATTTCTCGTTCTCACTGAATGAGAAATTTTTTTCAAGACCCGTTCTCATATTCATATTTAATTTGATGTAAAATAGACTTAAGTACTGTAAAATTAAAGCTTCATTTCGAAAACGCATACTGTGTAACTAAAGCATGTTACAGGTCATCTTCGCTTTTACTATCCTCGTACATATTATTTACTCTTACAATTAATTACAGTTTGTAAATATCACATATTTATAAACGGAATATAATCATGTTGTGTTCTGCATTGAATTGCTAATATTTTTTTATTTTCCCTTTTCTTTTTTAATTAGGTATGTGATTGGTGAAGATGTGATTAACGTTGGGGCTACTATTTGGTAAATATGACTTTAGTTACTTAGTGCATAAAATGCATTCTGTTTGTTGTAATAAAATTACTTTCGACAGTGATAGTTTTTGTAGTGAATTTTATTGTTTGACATTATAATTGACAACAAGTTACTTTCATGATATATGTGACTGATCTAATCTCTGACCAGCGGCGTTAACCAAGTTGACTTTCTACAATCGTAAACGCTAATCGAAAACTATAAAAATTAATATGAATGATATGTATCAACGTTGTCACGTGACATATCACTTATCGTTTAAGCATGTCATTCATTTTTATAGTTTTCTATTAGAGTTAACGTTTGTAGAATGTGAACTTGGTTAGCCCCGCAGTTATCTGAAACATACCTAAACTAAGTATTATTAGTTTAGGTACTTTTGAGTTTTTCCCTTTTTGTGAGATTTTGATTTTGATTATAAGTAAAAAATGAAAAAGTCTGTGTACCCCTGAAAATTTGTATGCATTCGTTATCTCGCCTAGTTGGCCTCAGTACAAAATTTTAATAAAAAGTATACAATTTATTGAAAGGGATATCAAAAGCGCTTCAAATATATTTTATGGTAACTATAGGCAGGCATAAATACATGATAAATCTTACACTATGAATGTCTTAACAAAAAAAAATACAAAACGATTTACAAATTGTCATTATTTTAGAATCCATTTAAAATATTTTAATACAATATCATATTACATTCTGTTCTGTATTTTTAAAATATATAAGTAGATTTATTAATACTTTTATAAATATATCCATCCAAAGTACATTTCAAGAAGAATATTATCACAGTTAAACTTACTTACAATACTTGTCTTTGAGGGTTTTTCTCATAATCTTACCGGCTGGATTTTTCGGTATCTCCTCCACGAATTGAACCTCCTTAATATTCTTGAACGCAGCAACTTTATCGTTAACGTACTGCGTCACTTCCCCCGGCAGCAAAGTTACACCCTTCTGTGTAACAACGAAGGCTTTTGGTGCCTCCCCGGTGACGGGGTCTGGTATGCCCACTACAGCGCAGTCCATTATTTTTGGATGGGTTCTTAGAATTGTCTCTATTTCAGCTGGCGGTACTTGGAAGCCTTTCACCTAAAATTACAATTATATACTGAAAGTAAAGACATGTGGAACTTTTATTTAATTATTTAGTAGTGTTATACCGGGGATAGTTCAGGGACCAAGCGTTCGTCCTAAATTTCACAGTACGGGAGCAACCAGAGTTTCACTAACGGATAACACTTATTTATTAAAACTTAAACTCATCATCACCATTGACGGGTGTAAGAGAAAGCCAGTATAATTACAGGCTGTGAGGCATTCCATCTTAGGCCCGTATTAATAAACGTAACTCAACGACGAACTCAAGTGCGTAATCATTACGAAATCAGCATCTCAAGATCGTTGCTAATTAATAAACACATAAAAACAGTATCTCAAAACGTTGTACTTAGGAATACTGTTCTGTAACTTGCCCTCAACTATACACACTTGGGAGTCGAGTTTCGTTTATTAATCAGTGTGGCACTCAGCTGATATCGTAAACCTAAACCGCATCTTGAGATATGTTTATTAATAAGATCATAACCTCAAGATTGTACTCAAGTGCGTGTACTTGAGCTGAGTAACGTTTATTAATATGGGCCTTAGTCCTCGGGAATAACAACGCATCTGTAGTCTTCTTTAAATGAAGTTGGCTGCAAGTGTCCATTGACTGCAGTAGCCACTTCCATTGATTGTACATTCGTTTGCAGTTTTATTTAAAAACAAATTTATATAAATTATAGTGCTGATTTCTCAGTACTTCATATTGCTCGGCGGTGAAGGAAAACATCATGAAGAAACCTGCATGTCTGAGTAGTGACAACTTGTCACAACTTGACGTGTTATGGAGTGGAGACCATGGGGCGTCCCACACTACGTTTGCCTAGCAAACGTAGTGTGGGACGCCCCTTGACTAGATGGAGCGACGATCTGCGCAAGGCGGCTGGTAGAAACTGGATGCGTGTAGCCGAAGACCGGACTAAGTGGCGCACCTTGGGAGATGTCCGCCAGCATGTATTGGAGCAGCAGGGCGAACTGATTACTACATAACCCTTTCAGAAATGAGGGGAGGCCTGTACCCAACAGTGGGACGTATTTATGTTGTACTTTTTAAAGTATTATGCCAGCAGATTTGGAGGTCTCACAAAGATGTATGAAATTGGGTGCTTGACATCGTTCGTAACAGTTATACAAAAATATGTAGGTAACAAAACGATAAATTATAAGTATAAATAAATGGTTTTGGAACAAAGTTCCTTATCGGACGGTACGAATTTGGCGGGTGGGGGGGCTAGGCGAGAAAAAGTGTAAGATTTATCCGTCACGATTCCTTGTGACGTAGTGTAGTCGGCCTTGTCGACTATAAGGAAGCGAGATGGAATAATATCCATCTCCTCGCACTTTTTCTTATCTTGCCATGAAAGAAATATTATTTTATTTTAAATGACGCTTCATTTTAATAGACGCTAGTAATTCATTTATTTGTATTTGTCGATCAATAATATAATACGTTTCTCAATAATAATAATTTACTACGAAAGGAACTTCGTTCCAACCGAGTGTTCCACGACACACGAATGTTTTTTAGTTTCTGTAATATTTGAGACAAACATAAAAACATTTTTTTAAACTGAAAAACGAAAGGGTGCTGTAAAGTGCGGCGGCAATACGTCGGCAATATAAAATTAACTTATTTTATATTGCCGACGTTTCGAGCACTTTACAGCACCCATGGTCACGGGGGGACTGAGGTGTTCAACATCCCAATATCATAGTTAACCACAGCTAACTTCAGATAAAATTATTATCATTTTTTAATTTTTGGTCCGATCTACGCAGTACGAACTTATAGTATCTGGAAGTCTTGCAGTTGTATGCTTGGGTTGGGATTCAATTTTCACATTGTAAACACCTTTTTTTAAGTCGGCTAAAAAATCACAAACCTTGATCAATTCCTTCAATCTATCTGTGACGTAGAGATATTGTTTTTCGTCATATTTGCCGATATCACCAGTTTTATACCAGCCGTCTTCAGTAATGACTTCTTTGGTAGCTTTGTCATTCTTGAAGTAACCCTGCATCAAAATCGGGCCACGTACGCAGATTTCGCCCTCCTGAAAAAGAAAGGATTTTTTTTATTAAAAGAAAAATATTCACTAATGCCTGCAATATCCCCTAAACCGTGTAGTGGCTGTGTAAGAATACCCATCAAACCCATATCGTCCAGTGGGTGTCGTAAGAGGTGACAGAGGGAAGCTAAAACAAGAGATGGGCAGCAGCATCTTCCTAATCGCAGCTGAATGAAAATAAAAAAACTGCGGTTGCCAACCCACCTGCCAAGCGTGGTATCTATGGCAAAATCCATCTCATCGTCTCATAGGAGATGAGGCAATCTATGGGGAAGGCCTATGTTCAGCAGTGGACTTTTGTAGGTTGTAATAGAATAGACAGATAGATAGAATTATCCCCTGGCTTCCTAAATTGCGGTATAACGATCTCGTTTGTGATTTTGTTACACACTGCTCAACTTGCGGCATGCGGTTTAGTCGCAGGGAGGAATTGTTAACAATATCACGAACAAAATTTATTTTTATTTCAGTAAACACTTCTTTCTTTCACTGAGCTTTAAGATTTTATTTATATCTTTTTTATAGCACCAAACCGAAAGTACCCTATGTGTCTGTGTCCCCATAATAAAATAAATATATAAATAGGAAAAAATATATAGTATATTTTGTTGCTTTAAAATGTATTGTTTATGTTTGTAATTTTAAAGAAATAAAAGCATTTATTATTATTATTATTATTTATTAAGTATGCCTATCAAAAATTGTTTCAATATCTATCAAAATGACACTTCAAGACTGAGGAGGTTAAAAATTGTACAAACAAAATTATTGTAAAGTGAAATATGTTTAAAAAAAAGTCCCGCTGGGTTTCTTGCTGGTTCTTCCCAAGACACAGGTATTTTCCGAACCAGTGGTAAATAAAAAAATTACTTTTTAACTGAATAAAAATCATTCTATTCTATTCTTACACTGCTACTATTAATCTTATAAAGAGTCATTATTCATCATTTTATTATCAGCATATAATAGTCTACAACTAGACATGGGTCTCTCTTATTGTAGCGTTTATGGAGTGAAGATTAATATGGTATTGAAATCACAGTATCATAGCAACGCAACCCATCTAGGTGTCTGTCCAGTTAGATCTCTTAGTTTTATTTCTACTGCTCAATGGCATTGCTTACACTGCCGTGTTCCGGTCTGAAGGAGAGCGAGTATATTTACATTCTGTGATGCATCCCATATTACTCCTCAGAGGTTCTTTGTTTGAAGCTGGCTGTACGTGGATGGCAGAAGCCGCTTACCATCGGGTGGACTATAAGTTCGCTTGTCACTAACGTTTCATAAAAATAATTTAAAAAAATCAATCATCTCCCAAGAACGTCGCAATAGTCGAGATCGAGTCGAATATGCCAAGATCTCGTGAGATCTTGGCATATTCAACTCGAATAGAGACACACGACTGGATTTTACTATTATCATATCTAATGCATTTATAAAAATTCACGATTTCATGACTAACGTCTATTTTACGTCACTTGGCTATATTAATTATATAATTTGTTTGATAAAGTGACCTATAGAATGAAGCAGATGGCGCTATTTCTTTACACGCGTTCAGTATAAAATGCTCGAATATTTTGCGCTGAGGGGCAACATAAATACTTCATTTTTTGTTAACACGACGTTTTGTTTCGCTTCACATCTCATTTGTATACCGCGGGCTATCTATGAAAATCGATTCTTAATCTTCCTCTTATTTCAGCTAGAGTAATGGAGCAACTAGTTCGCGGTTAGTCGTTGAACTTCACATACCCTCGAAATTAATTCTCAAATCATCATCAAAACCAATATTAGATATTATGTACATTACGCTATAACATAATAAAATCTATTTGATAAACAAGCTTTTATAGACGTTGCTAGGGCCAGCATTCGGATCCATTATCAGATCAGCTTCATAGTACCATATTATTGTTATTGTCATAGAAGTTACATTAGAATGCCAAATTTCAGCTCAATCCGATGTCAGCAAGTGCTTGAAAAGCTGATCACAAATTTGGAACCGTAAAAACATACGAAGAAAGCAAGTTAAAATATATAGGCCTTTACATAAAAAACTAGATGTCAAATTATGAAATGCTTAATGTTGTTGTCTCTCTCTTTTCAATAAATGACACTAGAAAGAGAGTAATAAGAAGGTATATAAATAATTAATACTTAATTTAAGCAAGCGGTAACAAACGTTTATGAGTAAAGCCGATAAAATACCTGGCGTGTGGTGGAGGCGTAAGAGAATGTGGACGATTCACTTACGCTGCCCACATAAAATAAAATAAAAAAATATTTAACGTAATTATGAATGTCGTTATTTTATGTATTATTTTTCCTATGATTGTACGGAATCTGCTGTGGTAGATAAAAAAATAAAAAAAATATGTAAATAATCACCTTTCCTGGTCCCAAAGCTTCTTGAGTTTGCAAATCGGCAATTTTTATTTCACAGCTCCCGAAAACGTGGCCGACGGCCGAGTGGTTGGTGTCAGTTTTCTTGCCGACCGTAACGCCCCCGTTTGTTTCCGTTAGACCATAACCTTGACGAAAGATGATATCTTTCTGCAAATGCAATAATGTAATAATAAACATCGATTTGATAAATTATGCATTTAGATATGCGTATTATATAGAAAATATGACAACTCGATTGAAAATGTATGTGCATGCTATTCGTTCTACCCTCATTATCAACTTGGTGACTAATTGTAATATATTTTAAATCACGATTTTTTTGTTAATTATAACTAGACAATTGACCTAATTAAAACTTAATCAGGTATTCTGCAATTAGACGTCAATAAATAGGTTTAGGAACCATACGGCCATTTCTTGTCGAGATATGCTAGACAAAAACCCGTTATAACAAATGCATAAGCGTACGCACGCGCACACTTACACGTTTACGTTCACGGACACGTTGTAATGTAGTACAATTGGATCTCTAAATGCCGATATACAGTGAAACAAGGGAAACAAACCAAGAGGTGGGCAGCAGCGTCTTCTAATAACAACTAAACATTAAAAAAACGGTTGTCAACCCGCATGCCAAGCGTAGCTACTGTGGCAAATATCCTCTTATGAGGCAATCTATGGAGGAAGCCTATGTTTTTTTTATAGGATAGGATGTTCAGCAGCGGACTTTTGATAGACTGTAATGGTGATGGTAACGGTAACATAAATACTATTTGCATACTGCTTACTAACATTTTTACTCAATACAGCCAAAGCATCGGACTGAGACAAGGGTGCAGCACCGCATATTATTCCCTTTATAGATTGAAGATGCTCCGGAGTCACAGCTGGGTGTTTACCAAGGAACAACACTGTAAACAAACAAATTATTATTAATAATAACTAGAGATCGCCCCGGCATCGCACGGGTGATTTTTTCGGGATCTTGAAAACAACGCCACCTACCGGGTTTAATTATGAATCTAAACCATCAAACACACAAAAAATGACATCAAAATCGGTCCAGCCTTTTAGGAGTTCAGTGACAAACACACGTACAGACGTATTATATGTATAAAGATAAGCGACTGGGTATGAGCTGTAATCACATAATATCAAAAACTCGCTTATCCGCGTCTGCCTGTATACTCGGTTAAAGATATTTCTATAATCAGATAAAAGTTTTTCATAGGATAAAATACAACATAAACAAATTTTAGTTATATAATAATATATTTATAATAAGATAAAAAGTTTAGATAAATGAATGAAATATTTCAATTGTTTCACTCTTATATTCAGTCGGGTTATAATTTATTTTTATGAATAACTGTTGTCTGACGATTGAAAAATCTGTCCTTATAACTACTTACGTAATTGATGTATTTTGATGCGGTTTTCACAGGTGTTTAAATAATTTCTTGAGGAAGGTTTTAGTTTTAGTTAGTAGTAGTTTAAGTTTATATTCAAATTTTAATTTATTTAATTCGTTTAAATTATAAATGATGGCATTCTGTGATCAAGTTGTAGAAAGGTAACTACAATGGTAAATCACACCCGTACTAAGCCAGGCGAGTCGCTAGGTGACTTATAATGTGGCACGCGGAATGAACTTCAAATTCATTCATTTCACTATAAGGTCGTATGCAGTCGTCACGCTTAGACGTAGTATTAGACGTTACTGATTAGCAACTACTGATCCTGTGGACTTGAAATTTTAACATAACAGTATAATATGTTTAATTGTAAATTCTTTAATAATGATGCACTTATGACAATAAATAATTAAAATGAAGCAATCAAATTTTCAACATCTACATAGTATCCAAATACAGATGAGGCGTCAAAGAATATAATTAATTGATCAAAGTAACTTACCTGTAAGTGTCCTTCGATCAAAATTATATGAAGTTGACGCCTCCTCTGTGTACAACCCTACCCTGCTGTACATTCTTACCCACCCTTAGTGCTTGCTTGCATTTTAATTATTTTTTCCTAGTTCAAGAGGATATAAATTCACAATGATTGAGGCGTATAGTGTTGCCAGTGGAAGCTAGATTGGGATACCAGTAAAAATCTTGTATTCCCCCAGGAAGGTTAAAATTCGTGTGATTCGGTCCGTCAATTATGTGTTATCGATGATTATTTAATTGAAAAAATTCTTTAGACGCGTTGGGCGACTTTTGTATGAGTAAAAAAGAGTTGCAAACATGCAATGTTAATAGTATATCTTTAGCTATAAGTTTGACGTGTGCGAGAATGATATATGCGCGTTGGACGCTTTTGGATGAATAAAATCTTGCTTGCATGCTGTAATAGCAGTCTGTTAAAATAATCTTTGACTAGCAGCAAATATTTATTTCGTAGCTTTAAGTTTTCACTTTTATCAGCAGTCCCCAATGACTGCCAATTATTTTACATGAATTGACCTCAAAAATGTTATTTTTTACAAGCCTTACACAATCTATTCAATGTTTAACGTACTATCATATTACATATGGTATTGTTGTAACTCCATCACGTAATAAGAATTGTTTTAATGTAATTTTCTAACATATATGACATTGTATTACCTATACAATGTCATATATGTCAGATATACTTTCATACGTGGTAGAGCCATGCTGCAGCTATTATTAGTATAGTTGTAGCACGAATTGGTCGGCTCGACCGGGGAAGGACCACGCTCTCACAGAAAACCAGCGTGAAATAGCAGCTTAATGCTGCTGTGTTTCGTATGGTGAGTGTAGAGAACCGGAGACCCTTTTTACTGGAAACCTCTTTGTCGACGCATCTGCATTTTGATTCGTAATCGAAGATAGATGTAGATGTCTATGGGCCACAGCAGCCACTTAACATTAGGTGGACAGTGTGCTCGTTTTTCACCCTTATCTTATAAAAAAAAAATACAATAGTTTAATAGCTTCGCGAGTTCCCACAAAGCGATGGTTTTAGTTAGTTAAGGCAGTTTTTCTTTTAATTTTATTATTTATTTATTTATACTTAATTTGCCCACAAAGTACAAAAAAGATGACTTAATGCAACAAGGCATTCTCTACCAGTCTACCTTCAGGCTAAGCAGAGAAGATATTGTGGGTGTAAAGTGCAAACAGCTACGTTAAAAATAATATAATATGTATGATAATAACCATAACTACACACTAAGATACACATTATAAACATTATATATATATACATGTTAATTTATTTACTTAATACTACCTATATACAATTAATACGCATCAACTTCGCATGAATTTTTACTTTGCAACACAAGGTACACCGACACAATTGACATTGTTAAATGCAAATTTCAAGAGCCGATAATGATGCGCTTGAATTATTATTTCTGCTAGGCATGTGGTAAACATTGTCATTTGAGTGATTGAATTACGGTTGAGACCGAAAAAAACTCTTTTTTTTTAATTAAAGTCTCAAACGAACTTACAGTCCAAGAAATTGTAAGTGGCTACTGCAACAATGTACAATGATGATGATGCGTTGTCACCCCCGAGGACTAAGAAGCAATGCCTCACAGCCTGTTATTATTTACGTGGTAGAGCCATGCTGCAGCTATATTAGCAGTATAATTGTAGCACGAATGGGTTGGCTCGTCCGGGGAAGGACCACGCTCTCACAGAATACCAGCGTAATATAGCTGTTCTTACACGTAATGCCTATTATACCTTTGTATACCCTTAGCCGCCATAAAAACTCATTCTTTATAAAGGCGTGTACGTATTTACAATTTAATAATTATACAGTATTTAAATGGCAACCACATAATTACGCAAACCTGTTAAAAGCTCTTGATAGCATTTTTTTTTAAATCTGTACGCATGATCTCTGATGTGACCTTCATATGCTTAACGCTATTGTGTTTCGTATGGTCAGTGTAGACAACCGGAAACCCTTTTTACTGGAAACGAGGCATTCCATCTTAGTCCTCACGGGTGACAACGCATCTTCATTTTGAATCGTAATCGACGATAGATGTAGATGTCTATGGGCCACAGCAACCACTTACCACCACGTGGACTGTGTGCTCGTTTGTCATCCTTATTCCATAAAAAAAAAATGTCTCTCTATACCCTTCAGACGGAACACCGCTGTTTAGCGGCAGAAATGAAGTTCTACTAAATATGGACATGTTGTAAAGTAAAATGTAGAGCAGCACGGCATACTCTTCTACTCAAAAAAATAACCTGAGAAATTATAGGCTTGCGCTCAAAATATGGTCTCAGTATGGCTGTTACTCAACACCACTATTACCAATATTATCTACTACGACTAAAATATTTTATCATAAAAATTAAATGACAGCTATAAAAATAACAACTATTTTATTACATTTCTATCGCGAAGAAGGCCACAGCCCACACGATTCAAACATTGACTAGTAAGGATAGATAATGTTTTGATTGGAAAGTCCCAGAAAATATGCAGACGTTATCTATCAAAAGGTTTAAAATATTTATTAAGCAAAAATTGTTTAGTAAGGGTTATTATACTACTAAAGAGTACATGATTGATAATAACCCCTGGGAATGAGGTGATCGCTACCATGCTGTTTCTATATGTTTTCATAATAATTGTATAAATATTATATTGTAAGCTATGCTTTTAAAAAAAAGTCCTGGTCCTGGGTTTTTTGCTTGTTCTTCCCAGGACAAAAGTTTTTTTCCGAACCAGTGGTAAAAGTTAAAAATAACTTTCAATAAGAAGTTCATGTAATCAATATTGAATAAAAATAATTCTATTCTATTCTATTCTATTAATGTAGTCATATCTTGCAGTACTTCTCGACTCGAAAGAGACTTTTCGACTCAAGTTTTCAACTAGACATTATGGTAAATGACAAAAAAAGAACTTTTTAGCAAGATAAACCAACGCCGTAAAAATACTATGCGATCGTACCAGCCACAATGTTTTTATACTGAGACAGTATGTTTAATTTAGTAATTGTATAGGTATAATTTAGGATATGCGGGCAGCAAGAAATTTGAAGAATGGGTTTTTAACGATCTATTACTCGCGCTGTGCCCGAACGACCGAGCAATCAAGACAAACAACTGAAGCTCGGACTGATCATACTTATGAAAAATTTACAAAATCGTTCCCTGTTTCCTCATCCAAAACTGAACCATTTTTATGAATTTAAAGAAGTATACAAGATGAATGTATAGAGACATAGGATGACTATCTGTAGGATTTTTGTTCGCCAAAATTCTTAAGAAGATTTAGTAACTTTAAAAAGATTACTAGTTCCAATATTTTATGGTGGAAAAACATAGGAACATGGCAGTGGCAGATATAGATGGTATAGTAAAAAAATATTTGCTCTAATGTAACTATCCAGGAACAAAACAAAAGAACTAATTTGTGTGGAATAAAACTACATAAGATCTATTCTTAGATTACGTTCGGGACATATTCCATCGAAGAAGTTTGCTTTTTTAATGAAAAAAGTGCCATTACCAAATTGCGACGTATGCGGAATAGTTGAAGATGTCCAACATATTTTGATGGAATGTGTCCGGAATGAAGCAATTAGAAGGTTATATTTTGATAGTGATAGGAATTTTTACATTGGCGCCTTGAACAGTATTTTGGCTTATCCAATGTCGAAGGAGGCTAAAATGCTGGTCAAGCTAGCAGACTTGACTCTGTGTAGAGAATAGGTGTGGCTGTTTATGGTTCCACTTATTCCTTAGGTGTGATTACTTATAGTCGCGCGTTTTGCTCGCACATAAGTATCTATACAAATAAATAAAATTGAAGTGTCTGCTTGTAATGTCAAAATAACAGCTTTTTACTAAACGCATATGAAATTATATACGGTACTTATAACAAAAACACAATTTTTAATTTTTTTGTCTGTCTGTCTGTCTCTCTGTTTGTTCCGGCTAATCTCCGAAATGGCTAGACCGATTTTGACGGGACTTTCACTGGCAGATAGCTGATGTTATAAGGAGTAATTTAGGCTACTTTTATTATAGAAAAATAATTAGGGTTCCGCGTAAAAAAATAAAACCCTAAATTACACGCGGGCGAAGTCGCGGGGAACAGCTAATTTTTAATATAATACATTTTATGTTTAGTTTTGTATTCGATTGTAGTGATTAAGAAATTGTAGAAAAAACGGGACTATGTGGTCGCTCAGCGACAAAGTCCTTTATAATAATAAATTTAAAAAAACTGGGTAATGCCTCAGCTGTGGAAGGCATTTAGGCTGTTTTACTTTTACTAACTTACCGCGTAGTGGCGGTGTAAGAATATCCACTACCCCATATCATCCCGTGGGTGTCGTAAGGAGCGCCAGAGGGAAACAAATCAAGAGATGGGCAGCAGCGTCTTCCTAATTACGACTAAAATTAAAAAACTACGGTTGCTAACCCACTTGTCAAGCGTGGCAACTAAGTCAAATATCCCCCATGAAGCAATCTATGGGGAAGGCGTATGTTCAGCAGTGGAATTTAATAGGCTGTAATGGTAACTTTTACTAACTTTAAATAAAAGTATCTCCTTTACTTACCCATTGGTGGCACGATATATAAATGCTCGACTTTTTGCTGGACGATGGTTTTAAGGAACAGCTCCGGGTTGAAGTTAGTGAAGGTAATCAACTTGCTGCCTCTACCCATGAGATTCAGCATGACGGCGTTGAAGCCGAATATGTGGAAGAAAGGCAATACGGCTGGTATCGACGACTGAAATTTTGCTGCAAATATTATATATACTTTTAAGGGCTTTTGTCTGACGAAAAATCAAGAAATACGCAATTACCGTGTAGTGGGTGTGAAGGAATATCCACTACCCCATATCATCCCGTGGGTGTCACAAGAGGCGGAGGAAGTGGGAAACTAAACAAGGAGGTGGGCAGCAGCATCTTTCTGATAATACCCAAAGAAATAAAAAAGTGTGGTAACCAACTTGCCTGCCAAGTGTGGCAACTATGGCAAATGAGGGTATTTGATTATCTATGAGGCAATCTATGGTGTAGGCCTGTGTTCAGCAGTAGAATTTTGATAGGCTGTAATGGTATTTTGTGAATGTGTGGTTGTTTTTTTATAGAATAATGGTGACAAACGAGCACACAGTTCACCTGATGGTAAGTGTATGCTGTGACCCATAGACATTTATATTTACCCTCAATTAAGAATCAAAATGCAGATGCTTTGTCACCCCCTGAGGACTAAGATGGAATGCCTCGTTTCCAGTAAAAAGGGTATCCGGTTCTCCACACTCACCATACGAAATACAGCAGCAATAACCTGCAATTTTACGCTGGTGTTCTGTGAGAGCGTGGTCCTACTCCGGTCGAGCCGACTCATTCGTGCCAAAACCTTAATATAGCTGCAACGTGGCTTTACCACGTATAAAAGGTAAGGTCATTCGCCGATCGACTCAACCCATTCGCTCTGCAGATATAATACAGCTGCAGCGTAGATCTACCACGTACGAGAGGTATACAAGTTGTCTCCTCTTTTGAGTATAATTTCGGTGTGTATAACTAGAGTGAATGAGAGTGCGGAAGCACGCACACAAGCGCGAACTTCAACTACAGCGCAACGCGGCAGATAAAATAATGCCCGCGTCGGCAGTACTAAATATCGCGTTATTTTTCTGTCTGCTACTGTAGGCGAACCCCGCGCTTGTGTGCGTGCGTTGACACACTTCGACACTCTCGTTCACTTATAACTATAACTAAACACTTGTAAAAAAGTAATCATAATAGGTCGGGGGAAAAGTTTATTCGTATTTTGTTTGTATAAAATTGAAGAAAAATCTCTTTGGTTGTACCTACTGTTTGTATCTGGCTGGTTTTAACATCAATACATATAGGACACTCAGAAAAAAAAACACTTTCCCGCCATTTTTCAATTGTTTTTCTGTCCGCCAAAATGAGTGAATCTAACAAAGAAATTCGATACATTCTGAAGTTTCTTTACAAAAAAGGGAAAAATACAACTAAAGCCGCGAAAAAAAATTGTGACGTTTATGGACCTAATGCAGTGTCAGTAAGAGTAGCACAACGTTGGTTCAAGCGTTCAAGCGTTGATATTTTTGTACCAAACGATCTCACTGACAGAAACCTAATGAATCTTGTACTCATTTGCGATTCTCTATTGAAACGTAATGAAACCGAACCATTTTTCAAACGATTGATCACGGGTGATGACTGGTGGATCAACTACGACAAGAACGTGCGAAAAAGATCATGGTCAAAGGGTAGTCAAGCTCCACAGACTGTAGCGAAACCCGGATTAACACGCAATAAGGTGATGCTGTGTGTATGGTGGGACTGGAAGGGCATCGTTTATTATGAGCTTTTACCGCTAGGCAAAACCATCGATTCGGATCTCTACTGCCAACAACTAATGAGAAACACAGAACAAAAAGGGAGTGTTTATCATGATAATGCCAGACCACACACATCTTTGGCCACTCAGCAAAATTGAGAGAGCTTGGTTGGGAGTGTTAATGCATCCACCATATAGTCCTGACCTTGCACTCTCAGATTTTCACCTGTTTCGGTCCCTTCAGAATTTTTTGGGTAGTGTTAGGTTAACATCAAGAGAGGACTGTCTTGTCGCATTTTTTTTTATCAAAAATCCCAAGATTTCACAGCAACGGGACTATGTCACTACCTACAAGATGGCAACAAGTTATCGAACAAAATGGCACATATATTATATTATAATTAAATGTAATTAAACTTTGAAAAAAAAATGTTTTGAATTTGTATATAAAATACGAAGAAACTTTTTCCCCGACCTTATACGTCTGTCCCTTTTGTTTATTTTTCTAAACCCAAAACTAGTTTTTTTTAATAACATATTTTCCAACTTACCAGTCGTCTCCTCAACCGCTAGAACGTCCGGATCGTAAATCATTTGGTTTATAGCGACGACGCTTTCATGTGTCAGGACGACACCTTTAGCGAAGCCAGTGGTACCACTCGAGAAAGGTAATATGGCGACGTCCCTCTTACTCCTTTGCACTGACTTCAGGCAGTCTGTATCTATCGACATATCCTCAGCGAACTCCGCAAACTTTATAGTGCCTTCCGGTATTCCATCATTGTCTATTAAGAGAACTGGCGGTTTTGTTTTTAGGGTTTTAATTGCTTCAGCCACATTTGGGTAAGACAATTTCGAAGTTATAACCGCCTTGCAATCGATTAACTCTAACTGTCTTTTAAACTCATCTGTAACAAAATATAAACATCAAATGTTACGAATTGTACCCCCTTTTTTGTTTCTATAGATTATGGTTGTAAGTTCGAATCCACCATTCGACTAATATGCCTTGTAGTGGCGGTGTAAGAATATCCACTACCCTATATCGTCCCGTAGGTGTTGCCAAAGGCGACAGATTGAAAATGAAACAAGAGATGGGCAGCAATATCTTCCTGATAACAACTCAAACTTAAAAACTGCGGTTGCCAACACGTCTGCGAAGCGTGGCAACTATGGCAAATACTCTCCCAATGAGGCAATTTATGGTGCCCGACCAATGTTAAGCAGTAGACTTTTATGGGCTGTAACGGATTCGACTACTTTTGGTGTTGTGAACCACTCCTACCACAAGCATTAAACACAGCAACTTTAGTTTGTTAATTGCCTCGCTAGTGTTTTTATTTTGTTCAATTACGGTTGACTGGCTGACGCTTCCCGCAGTTTCCCACACAAGCACGCGATCACAACTACAACGTCTATCGTATTGTCTGCTGATATCTACTACATCTGAGTGTTATTATTTACGTACGTTAATCAAAAGAAAAAATATAACACATTTACATATATTACCATAATTACGTAAAGTTTTTTTTTAAATATTTATCATTTGTAAGTATATTTTTAGTAGCCGTGGTAGCTCAGATGGTTCAGCGCTCGCTTTAAATTTCACAGTACGTGAGCAACCCGGGTTATGAAATTGTTAATTGCAATTTTAAGTGCTGATTTACCACGTGCTCAGCGGTGAAGGAAAACATCGTGAGGAAACCTGCATGTCTGAGAAATAAAGAGAAAAAAATTTCGAAGACATGTCAAGTTCGCCAACACGCATTGGGGCAGCGCGGCGGACACTTCCTTGCCCTAAAACCATCTCAGAAATGAGAGGAGGCCTGTGCCCAGCAGTGGGACTTATATAGGCTGTAACTTTAACTAACTAAATTTAAGTATATTTAGCTGTAACTTTGGTGATTCTATTACTCATATTTAGTGGTATAAATAATTACGTACGTTTTATTTCTATAATATTTTGATTCTCTTTAATAATATCGCGTAAACTTTGTAACATATTAAGACGACGAAAATGTCTCCAGCAGGGCTAGCATGGGCAGGAGAAAATGTTATCACCGGGGAAAGGAGAAAATGTTTATCCCCTCAATTAGTAGAAAATGTTTATCCACCCTTCGAGCATGGGCACACCGGTGGATATAATATCCACAGTAGATAAAATGGGAGACAGACTTAGATTTAAATGTCAAATGTCAAAAAAGCATAATTTTTTATCTTTCATTTGGCTCCATGCTACGGACGGGGGATATATGTCTACTCGTTATGTCAAACGGGGATATACTTCTCCCCGTTGCCGTGCTTTGGCACAAGGACAAGATAATTTTATATCTTGTCAGTGGATATAATCGGGGGATAAATTCCTAGCCCATGGCTAGTCATGCAGTACCAGTTGATAGATATACCTACCAAAATCACCATGTTGGCCTAACATTGGCAATCGATTTTTGTAAAGATTTGCTATATATATATATATATATATTATGAATACTTTTAATTCCTAACTTTTCCCAGGCTTGACCAACGTGACCAGGGGTGAATTTTTTAATAATTTATTATAATATATTACGCGGTAGAGCCACGCTGCTATATTACAGTTGTAGCATGACCGGAGTAGGATCACGCTCTTAGAGAGAACACCAGCGTAAAATAGCATCGTAAAATAGCAGCTTAATGCTGTGTGTTTCGTATGATGAGTGTAGAGAACCGGAGACACTTTTTACTGGGACCGAGGCATTCTATCTTAGTCCTCAAGGGTGACAACGCATCTGCACATTTGATCGAAGATAAGCCACAGCATCTACTTACCATCAAGTGGACAGTGTGCTCGTTTATCACCTTATTCTATAAAAAAAAGTTAGGTGACAGCTTGATAGCGCAGTAGCCAAACATTTAGCTACGTGGAGCTGTGGGCTGTGGTTACGTAGTAACTTATCTAATCTGTGGCTGCGAGTCTGCGGATTTACATCACGCACGTAACTATTTGTGTGGCCTTCAAATGATTGTTCCGTGTTTAAATGTTTGTCCAGGTATATTTATGATTGTAATACATCTACATACATCTAGATACAATTTTAACAGCTATTAAACTGATAAAACATTAATAACAAACTGAATAAATATCTTAAACATGTCATCTGCGTATTATTAGTTTTTTCTATTTTTAAAACGTCACCCCCACACTAGGTTTTTCTCCTGTATCGTGGAGGCAGTTTACAAACATAAATTGCAAATTGCACAAGGACAAACATCCAGACCCGAAAACAATTGTTTGTAGGCAGTACAAATACTTGATCCGTGCGGGATTCGAACCCGCGGCCCTTAGCGCTGCAACTCGTTGCTAAGCCACTGCGCCGTCAATTAAATAATAAACTTGGTCTGTGCTTGATAACTAATAAATTCTGGCAACAGTTGTTTAATATTCAAAAATAATTATTTCTACGCTTTAAATGTGATGCATCTCAATAATTATTATTACAGAATCTAAACATAATTGTACGCGGCAACTGAAGTGCAACGAAGCAGGTTATATGAAAAGGTTAGCCTGATTGCAATTATAAATAAGTAAGTTATAATTTGTACGTGTCATTAATAAAAAATAAAGTAAGTAATTACAGATTCACATAAGGATTATTATTATGAAAATAATTTAAAATTTACATAATGATTTCTTATTTTCTTACTTTGTTTGTATAAAATTGAAGAACAATCTCTTTGGCTGTACTGTTTGTATCTGGATGGTTTTAATATCAATACATATAGGACATTAAGAAAAAGAACAAGACAAAACAGTTCTGACCCATTTGAAAAAGTCTGGCTATATAAAAAGCTCGATATTTGGGTACCACACAGTACCACACGAGCTCACTGAAAGAAACCGAATGAATCGTGTACTCATTTGGGATTCTCTATTGAAACGTAATGAAACCGAACCATTTTTTGAAAAGATTGATCACTGGTGATGAAAAGTGGATCACCTACGATAAGAAAGTGCGAAAAAGATCATGGTCAAAGGGTAGTCAAGCTCCACAGACTGTAGCGAAACCCGGATTAACACGCAATAAGGTGATGCTGTGTGTATTGGAAGGGCATCGTTTATTATGAGCTTTTACCGCCGGGCAAAACCATCGATTCGGATTTCTACTGCCAACAACTAATGAGACTCAATAAAATTTCTCATCTAAAATTTGATGAATTGATCAACAGAAAAGGAGTGGACTTTCATCATGATAACGCCAGACCACACACATCTTTGACCACTCAGCAAAAATTGAGAGAGCTTGGTTGGGAAGTGTTAATGCATCCACCATTTATAGTCCTGACCTTGCACCCTCAGATTTTCACTGTTTCGGTCTCTTTCAGAATTTTTTGGGTAGTGTTAGGTTAACATCAAGAGAGGACTGTCAAAACTACTTGTCGCATTTTTTTTTGACCAAAAATCCCAAGATTTCTACAGCAACGGGATTATGTCACTACCTACAAGATGGCAACAAGTTATCGGAAAAAATGGCGCATATATATTATAATTAAATGTAATTAAACTTTGAAAAGAATTGTCTTGAATCTATACATATAAAATGCTTTGTCCTAAATGACTGACTGACGAACCAATGCACAGCCTAAACCGCTGATCGTAGAGACTGAAACTAGGAGGGTGTTCTTTGTATGACGTAGGCATCCGATAAAAAAGGATTTTCCGAAATTCTACCCCTAAGGGGGCAAAGTTTGCATGGGACAACGTGATTTTTAAAAACACAACAACAAAAATTATAAAAATAAAATATTTAGAATAAAAATAGTTTGTAAAAAAATATAATACATTAAGTATTATAATAAAAGCTGATAAACGTTTTGTTATTTAATATTATCCTCCTATGCCAACCCTACAAAAATATTTTAAAATTTTGACATCTCCTTAGAAGCTTTGCCTCTGTACGGTTTCTTTTTTCTTAAAGGCTGATTTACACGGGGTCAGTAACAGGCGCCAGTGCTGGCGCCGAGGACTGACTTGCACCGTTTACACGCAGTCAGTAGTCGCGCAGACAGTGCTTTACTGACTTCAAATCAATTTACATTATGCCAGTAGCGGGTCAGCACTGACTTGCCACGAATTTGGAGCCAGTTACAGTCCCTGTGTAAATCTGCCATTACTCATGTGGTGCAATGCAATACTCTTTAAAATTGTAATATCAAATATAAAAGAATATTTAAATCGGATTAGAATTGGAAATTTCAATTTTATTTGTTCTTGGATTATTTGAATGAAAAACTTATACCTTGATTTTCCTTCGAATTGATAGGCCTCGTCGGCCATAGTAAAGGGAAGTGGACGACCCGTTTAAAAATAAGATAAATTTTAAATTATGATAAAAAAAATTGCGATAAAATCTGTAGAAGTAGTTTTATTTAATTATTACTACTTTTTGTTACAATCATGTTTTTTCTTCACACGGGTTCTATTCCAACGCCACTGAATATATATTTAGCCCACGCATACTTTGTCATCGTCATCGCCATATAAATATTCATGAGTCTCAACAGCATAATACGGTGATAAATAGTTCAAGCATAGCAATGTATGGAAAAATGGGCAAAATTAATGAAGTACTTTTATCTATCAGCATATGTATAGAGCAAAGTTATATTTTATTCACTCCCCCCCCTCCCGTTTGAGCGTCACCCTCCCGCGCCCAAGAAACTGTCCCGAAGCGCGGTTTTATTTAGTTTTAAAGAAAGCCGTACACGATAGATGAAAAGTATGTAAGTATAGAATGATATTTGATAAATTTGCTATCAACCTGTTATACATACAATAACGACATCATTCGCGATAGTTTTCGCGCAATCTGCCACGAAATATGAACATTTTGCTGTTTAGTTTTATAAAAAAATTCCCACTTTACCGCCAAGATATATATGACTAAAGTAAAAATAGTATGCTCTTTAAAATGAGGTATAATTTATTTCTAAACTATTTCATTTCACATTGCTATGCTATTTTGAAAATTTAATTCATTCTGCCATTCAACGAAATATAAATATTTATACTGGTTAAGCGATAAAAATAGCTCTAAAAATGTACCCCGAAAAGGAACTAATAAGAGGTGAGTGGTGTGTCCTAGGTGATCTGGGGAGATACATACTTTAATTACTTTTTTGTTTACAATAGGTTTCTTCTAATGAAAGTTACTCTAGATACAGGGCCTATTTCCTGCCTGAGAGAGATTGCAAATAAAACCATTATCTTTCTTCAAAGTTACGTTTATTTATTCTTAGGTATTTATTCATACAATTATTATTTACATCAAATTATTCTGCACCTACTTTAATGTTCGACTGTGTTCACGCAATTCTGGCCTCTACAACTTCTGCATATTGTAGTAATTGGACATCGTAATTCGGCTTTCACACATCCACATCGTCTACCACAGCCTTGTTTGCAAGCACACGTTATTAGTTTTAATATAGAGACTGGTGCTGGCAGCTCCGTATTTAAAACGGGAGTTAGGTAGTTGACATTTTTTTTTTCCAGCCCCATTTCGGTGGTGAAACGTTACTCCTCCAAATTTGCACCTGATGAAAAGTTCGCCGAAAATGATGGCGAGTAGCAGACGATGTAGGCGGCAATTTCTAAAGGCTAGCTAGGTACATAAAATACCACGGGCGGCGGCCGGATTTTCAAACTTTGAATAATCTAATCGACGACAGTAGCTGATGACGGTGAATTTGCAAAATAGCATTGCAACGAGAAATTAAAGAGTTTAGAAATAAATTATACTTATTTTGAAAGAGTATGTTCTATTCTTTACTTTAGTCATGGGTACATAAAATACCACGGGCGGCGCACGGCGCGGCGGCCGGCTTTTCAAACTTTGAATAATCTAATCGACGAGAGTAGCTGATGACGGTGAATTTTCAAAATAGCATTGCAACGAGAAATTAGAGTTTAGAAATAAATTATACTTATTTTGAAAGAGTATGTTCTATTATTTACTTTAGTCATACATAAAAGCTCAAAGTTTACTTTTAACAAAATTTTTGATAAAAGTAAACTTTGAGCAAAAAAAATCGATAAATGATAAAAAATGTTTATATTTCGTGGCAGATTGCGCGGAAACTATAAGTGATATCGCTTTTGTTGTATAAGAGGTTGATAGTAAATTATCAAGGATCATTTCGTACCTGCACACTTTTCATGTATCGTGTACGGCTTTCTTTAAAACTGGAAAAAACCGCGCTTCGGGACACTTTCTGGGGCGCGGGGGAGTGATGCTCACCCGGGAGGGGAAGGGAGAGTGGATAAAATTTAACTTCGCTCTATAATGTACATATGCCGATAGATAAAAAAAAATACTCCATTAATTTTGCCAATTTTTAGCTAAAATGATTTAAACTAATAGCAGGATTTGCCAAAATCGCCGCGAAGGGCAGGACTTGATCACGCTATCGTAATATCAATACTATAACACTGGTATTTTTCATCTGGAATATTATACAAGATGATTATACCGCCATCTATCAAAAGACCAGGTTTTTGCGGTCTTCGCAACAATTGCGTCTTACGACACCTACGGGACTAAATGGAGTGATTTATGGGGCCCATGTCCAAAAGGAAAAGAAATGTTTATTTTACGCAAATATTGGCTTACCATTCAGCCTTTCTGGCATTTTTCGTTGTCGAGTTTTGTGTAGTTAGACAGCGCCACCACACAGCGACCCACTTTACATATTTATAACATATAATTGCCGAAGTATAATTATATAATACACCAGAACACAACCTTACTCTTCCTAATTACATCAGATTTGATAGACCAAAAATCCTCGGAAAAGAACACAGATTCCTGCCAAGGATGATTTGCGAGGCTTATGAAATTAAAAAAAAACATCTTAAATTTCAATAGAGATGGCTGGGTGCTACTGCTACTAAAAACGGAATTAAAAAAGTTAAAATTAAAAGGATAAAATCCGTAAAATTTGTTTTATTCTATTTGTAGTATTTGCGTAAATATAAGAAATCACATCAACACTGTAGGTGAGTTTTCACCGTTGAGGACTACGATGGAATTCCTCACAGCCTGTAATTATACCCTTCAGACCGGAACACAGCAGTGCATGAGTGCTATTTTGCAGTAGAAATAGGTAGAGGAAATAGGAATATAATAAATATTTAGGAAAGAGTAAGAGGTAAAATACTATCATGAATGACTTCTTATAGGAAGTCATTCAAGATTTTATAAGAAAATTAAAACAAAAATAAATAAAACTCCTTAGTCCAGAAGTCATTGTTTACTTTTTTAAAGAAAAAAACATATGTAATTTTTAATTACTTACGTGCGGTATAAGCAGGGTTCATCATGCTAGCAATACAGCCGGCCTCCAATACTCCCAATACAGTGCATGGGTATTCGGGAACGTTTGGCAGGATAATGGCCACTATATCGTCATTCTTAAGCTTCAATTTCGTACGCAACGACGCAGCGAACGAGATCGACATCCTGTGGGTTTGCGCATAAGTATATCCGTGACCTGTCGCCGCACATACCTGAAATAATGATGCTAATCATGACCAGTAGACTCAATTGTTCAAAGTTCAAACTGTTTCCGCATATGGGCAACCTTTTACAAATCATGTTAACAGACAAAATATAAATAATGTGACAATTTTATAAAATAAAAGCTATGGAGACAGCTATGCTCGGGATTTTAATGCGTGATAGAATTCGTAGTGAAGGAATCCGCAGTAGAACCGGATTGACCGTCATATCCCAACGGATCAGTAAGCTGAAGTGTTCAAGAAACAAAAACCAACAACCGATAAGGTAGAAAGATTCTCGAGTCGAACCCTCGTACTGGTACGAGAAATGTAGGTCGGCCTCCCACTAGATGGAGTGACGACCTGGTAAGACATACAGGTAGTCGATGGCTGTGAAAGTATACTTTTGAAAGGATGTGATGATGAAGGTGATGATGATGATGATGATATTATTCAGTCAAGACAAATTATAACAATATTCAATGAGTTATTTTTTTTTATAAAACTGAAGTGACAAATGAGCTTCCAAACCACCTGATGGTAAGTGGCTACTGCAATCTATGAACAGCTCCATTCAACTTCATACAAGGCTTCAGATGCGTCGTCACCTCTAAGGACTAAGATACAATGCCGCACAGCCTGTAATTATACTGGTTCTTCGTACCCTTCAGGACGGAAGACAGCAGTGCTAGCACTGCTATTTGTCAGCAGAAATAGGTAAGAGGGTGTATCTGGATAAACTCTTAGGCAGAAAAATATTCCTAACACCCAGTATATATACTGATATTTTAATAATTTTTTGTGTCAAATTCAATTTATAAGACTTCAAAGTGGAAGATGTTATCACTTTAATCAACATCTGCAAGGTTATCAAGCTGATTTTGAAAAATCTAAGAATATTATTACTATCAGTGGTTTTACATAATATATTTCCAATCCAATGACATTGTATGAAATTTTTTAAGCAATCCAATTTTTATTATTACGTTTGTGATATTCTGGCGTCTAATGCAATAATATCTATGGCCAAACAAGACTACCATCCAAGTAGAAATCCAGATGATGCACTTACTAATTACTTTTTCTCAATTGCTAATTTGTATTATCAGAAATTGGTTATGAATGGTGTTTCATTTAACTACCTGTAACTGTAGTGTATATAATAGAAAACAACCTGGGCCTGGGCAAATAAAGGTGTCCAGCAAACATTTGCATTGGGAACTGCACTGTATAGCTCAATATATTTGATAGGTCATTTACTACTATTTAAACTGCTAAGAATAAATAAGTTAAGAAAATTCAGGTTCACTTACCACTGCGGTCTTATCAGGCCAACGGTCTAAATTCTGCCAAATAAAATCATTGACTGTGCTGTTAATACTTGGTATATCATTATATACTGATTTCAGTATGTTTGGCTCAGTTTTATTGTCACTCAGCATGACACTTTGAGTTAGAAAGAATGGCTTTGATTTTTTTATCAGTTGTATACCAGTACGCCTAAGTGTACTTGCCATTTTAGAAAATGTTTTTTCTTCTCAAAACAATTATATTTTAAGCTTATTTTTCTCTATGTATGAATGGAATTTTATAATTCAGTTTTCACCCACTTCCCGACGTGTGAATAATCTGAAATTTTACACTAATATTAAGAACTGATGACGGTTTTAGTGGGAACTTGACTACCGGCAGATTGTTGCTCTGATTTATCGTTTAAATAATGGTTTTAAGGGTATTTTGATACATAAAATAGCTATGAGCATTATAACGTATAGACAGTTATGGAAACGTCTATTTACTTCATAACGTATAGATAGTTATACATAACGCTCATAACTGTCTATTTCTTATCGTGTCTATTTCGTATCGTCTATTTCTTATGTCGTAATTAATAAAGCGCATTGTAATATTTGTAAAAACGAATTTAGTTTTCAGAAGACTTCAGGTAATCTGAAGTCACATTTACAGCAGTGATATATAGAAGCGTACACACAAGTTTAGTTGGAACAGTAAACGATTGCTAGATCTTCGATACCTATGAATACTTTGGGTATCCCAGTCCTTGCGTCAGCACTAACTTAAAAACTTTTGAGCCAGCCTTCGACGTCAATTCCAACCTCCGTGATGCCATCAGCTGTACCGCAGTCTCAACACAAACAAGGAAAAATAGATGCCTTAATTCCTAGAAAGATGTCAAAACATCAAAAGTACAAAGGAAAGTTCATTTCAGCAACTAAATTAATATTTAAATGTTAACAGTTTATATCACGAAACAAAAATAATTTTGATGGTAACTGTTCTATGACTAGGTATATTGTTAAGTTGCCGTTATATGGAAAATAGATAGTTATGAATATAGATAGTTATGATAACATTATCCGTTGTACCATAACAATAACGTTACATTATTTGTAAAACACATAACGACACACCGCTAACATAAAAGTGATACATGTTTTGTGATGTGAACTATTACTGAAAACGACAAAACAAATGCTCCAATGTTGATTACACCTAAAAATATTTTGCCCGCTCAGTCACCTTAAAAACTTGAGATACTGTTGTCATCAACTATCCATTGTGTTAATCTGTCGTCAAAATCTCCCAAGAACAAATCAAAGTGTTTGTTAAGTTATATCATATAGTAAAGAAGTTTTTAAACAAAATGTTACAAGGGATAATTTCAATAATATAATTTGGCAAGAGTATAACAGTACGAGTCCATAACAAAATAAAAAAAGAACCAATGACAATACAAAATTTTTAATTATTACTTATTACTCTCAATAGGGTCATAACAGCTCATGATCAATATGTGCTGTTTAAGTTATTTTTATACTCTAATAATATTTTTAATACACTTCTACTAGCTTTACTTGTAGATATGAATATATGCATAAATCTAATAAAAATGTATTATTTATTTTTCAGCGAATTCTGAACTACGAATAATTTGAATTTTTTCAGATATATTAAGAAAGTGCAATAATTTTGTGACTATGATGTAGTATCCACCAGGATCATTACCAAACAGGATTAATGTGTGTTGTTTAAGTTTTTTAAACTATAATAGTATTATTTATATGTAATAAGCCATCTCCTAGCTTAGTGAACCAATTTAGGTAAGGCCATTAGTGTAATATTACTGTGGTCCTGTATAAATTTCTATAAGATTTAATGATGTTCAAGTTGATCTATATTTTTTTAAGTAATTAATACAAATAGTGACACAATTTTTCAAGTGACGAAATTTTCCATACCTCCTAATGTTAACTGTATTAGTATAATATTTACATTTGAATACATTACGTAAATTTTAATTCAACCATTCCAAATTCCACATTTAAAATGTTAATATACACTTCTTTTTTTCAATAACTAACTCTAAGCTCTGTTATGGTACAACATTAATGTTGTATTATTACTTTAATTTAAAAATATGCTATAAAATTCCATGTCAACAGAGAAAAATTACAACTGTTCGCAGCACTTACCTTCACGTGAAAATAAAAACAAAACGTAGTAAAGCGTACACACCTCCAACAGTTTATACCGCAAACTGGAAGTGAACAAATTAGACTTTGAACTCCGATTCGCGTAACGAATTACATTTTGTATACGTTATATGGTATGTTACAAAACCTTGGACTATCCGACTTATTATTTACTTTCAAGACTACTTTTAAGACTAGTTTTTTCCATGTTGGAATAAATTAACGATTCAATATATCGAACCAACACTATATAAACTCATTTTAAAACGCGTAAACTAAATCGTAAGAAATCTTTTAGTTCATTTATATTCAATAAATGGATAATAAATTAACTTAAACAAAAACATTTTAGTTGTCAAAGTTGAGTTGTCAAATTTTTTTTTGGATTTTATGGCCTGGTATCTAGACCTTTAGGCCAAGTCTTAGGTATTTTTATTCGGTTTATTATAATTTCCCCAAATGTTTATTTATCCTTCATAGTACACTGCTTCACAATATGTTGATACGTCACATTGTGCAGCCCTTGGGAGATTTTGACGGCAACCAGAGTCAGCAGACAGCTGACAGTTGGTGATGGTATCTCAAGGCGCCTAAGCAGATAAACACCTTATCTTGAGAATCACATCACCATCAGAGCACTTGTTTCACCGTTTCCACTAATAGTTCACATGCGCAGACATTTAATATGCAAATTCGCACCACTTTAACATATCAAAATCCACTTCAAACCATTATTTAAACAATAATACAGAAACAGCAATCAGCCGGTCAAGTTCCCGCCAAAAAAACAGTTGTCAAATATGAAATTAATATTGTTGCCAGGAGAGAAGTGCGAGTCCAAGATGTTAAAGTCGATGGTTATTCTCGATGATTTTCTCTTGCAGTCGAGTTGGGAACAGTCATGAGCTTGTGCCGCAAATCGGCGGGATGATCAAGCCAATGGGCGAGTGCGAAATGTTTATACGCCAGTATATCTACTCAACCGTCCACCCCCCGCGAGTGATTCTCGCCTCACCTGGCCGCGCATTAAATGTAACAATTTTTTTACAACCGCGCGAGATTGTCTCAACAAAAACGATTACTTCTGAAAAACTACTATAGCCACATTCAAATAAAAAAATATTCTCAAAAGAATCAAAGAATTCAAAATTTAATTATGTTAAAAGAAAATTGGTCAAATTAAAAATAAAGACTGAAAATAACGCTTAAAAATGTAAATATCAAAAAAAATCGTATTTATTTTTTATTTCGAGTTTTACAAGAAAAGTATAATATTTACTGGATTTTTTTTTAAAATTATAATAGTACATGATATTCCCTTTAAAATGACACCAATATCAATAATATCTTATATACTCAATATACATAAGTATATAATGTTTACTCAATATAAATTTTAATAAATAAGTAAATAAACAAATAAAAATAAGTTTTAATAATTTCTAGGCACATCTCAATAGATATTTCGTTTATTAATGGCTATCAACGTGTTAATAGTGAAGCATTCTTTTATATTTAGCATTCATTTAACACAAAAAACTGATTAGAATACCTTTTAAACAACATATAATCAATAAACGATGATCGCATATAGTGATTAAAATGTCGAGCTAAATTATTATATGTGTAAACGTTTTGGAATTGTCGTAATGATACATATTTCCTAAAGAATATATCTTCACAATCAGTTTGATATACAATAACATTAGAAATAAGGTATAAAAACAGAAAAGTTACATTTTGATCGAATTTCTCACACTTTAACAGTCCACAAACAAAATTGGCGTAATTTCATTTTCACTTTTTTTCTACATATTTTGTCACTATTATACAGATAAAATTCACTCTCACAGATGACAAATTTAAAATAGCACCATCTATAATTTTTTACTGTATTAATAACAGCTATCTTTTGCGCTGTACACGTTTAACCCGAAAGATGTCGCTTGGTGACTGTAGTCACCATGGAGAGGTGAGGTAATAATTTTTTTGGGGACTGTAGTCACCGTGGACGGTTGAGTAGATATTCTAAGTCCATGGTTGAAACAATCTAAAGTATTATGCAATTCTTGCAAATTCACTATGGAAAAATATAGGTACCGATACGTAGGTCACTCAATAAGTTTTGAGATGCTCGAAATTGTAAAATGGAACGCACCCGTGTTATATGTTTCTAAAAAGCAAATTTATTTAAAAATAGAACTCTATAAACCAATTGCTCAATATTAAAAAAAAACAAAGTTCTATTAATTTTCCTGCAACGCTTCCCGCGCTTTTCATTTAAAACGATGGATCATAACCGTGAACATTTGCGCGCTATGATATATTATGATTTTAAATTTGGTTTAACCGAACAACTAAGTTTACAACGGTTACAATCAGCATTAGGGGACTCAGCTCCATCACGCACAACAATTTTTAGGTGGTTTACTGAATTCAAAAGGGGTAAAATTAATCTTAAAGATGACCAAAGAATCGAGGACCCGCAAACAGCAGTAACGGCAGAAAATGTATGACCTACTGAAATGTTGGTGCGAGAAGACCCACGAATCACATATACGGACATCGAAAAGATTGTAGGCATTAGTTCGGGTAGCATTCATACCATCCTATATCAACATCTTGGAGTGAGGAAGCTTTGTTGTCGATGGATACCTCGTTTGCTCTCCGAAAGCGAAAAACAGACTCGTGTGGATTGGTGCCATGAAATGCGTCTACGTTTTGAAAACGGGGCATCTAGGCGTGTTTCAGAAATCGTTACTGGTGACGAGACATGGATCTATCAATATGATCCGGAAAATAAAAGGCAATTATCGGTATGGGTCTACTCAGAAGGACAGTTACCGACAAAACTGCAAAGACCTCGCAACGTCGGCAAAAAAATGGTGGCTAGTTTTTTTTCGCGGAGCGGACATTTGTCGACGTCAATGCTGGAAAATTGTAGGTCAGTCAACTCTGAATGGTATATACTACAGTTGCATTACCCAAAGCTTTTCAAGCTGTGCGGGAGAGAAGACCAAAGACCGGGCTTCGGGGAATCATGCTGCATCACGATAACGCCTCTTCATATACCTCCCTTAGAACAAAAGCATTTATTGAGGAATCTGGTGTTGAAACTCTAAGTCACCCACCCTACAGCCCTGACTTAGCTCCTTGTGATTTCTTTTTGTTCCCAAGAGTCAAAGAAAAAATAAAAGGCAAGTTTTTTTCAAGCGCCGAAGAAGCCGTGGCTCCCTACGAAGAAGCGATTTCCGACCTGTCAGATCAAGACTGGCAAAAGTGTTTTCAGAGTTGGTTTAGGCGAATGGAACTTTGTATAGATGATGGATAATATTTTGAAAAGATGTAAAATAAATATTAATAGTATCTAGAATACTTTTTGTATATCTTAAAACTTATTGAGTGTCCTACGTAACTGCAACGCTGAGAGTTTTAGGTATAACAATTATAATGAAAACTGCTCGGTATTCTGATTTCTGAATAAAAATATTATATATTTATTTAAATCAAGTTCGTAAATCTACGCAATGAAAATGCTTACATACCGAATACATCGCTAACATGCGAGCTATATCTGTGAGCCGGCTATACTTGAGTGAAAACGAGCGAAAGAATAACTTAATTTAAGTTAGAACAAGCTTTCAAAACCTTGTTCTTTATATTATAATGCTTTCATGACTTTTTCATGGAACTTGTGTAAAATGTGAGGTAGAATAGAATATATTCATTTATTACTTAGCCTCTTACCGCCATAGAGCAACACGGACCACCGGCGGATTGGAGGGGATTAGCCATTCAGGCGTTCCCCTCTGTCAAAGTATAAGTCCACGTGGTCTTATACGTACAATAAAACTAGTTAAAGCCACAAGACTCACTAGACTAAATCTAGTTGCGCGTCTGGATCGACGTCCTAAAAAAATGCCGATTTGTTCATTTTTTTGCTGCAAAAAGAGATTTCCCACGTCAAATTTACAAAAAGATGACGTTACCTTTAATATATAAGTAATTTTAATCACATTATTGCTATTTACTTCGTAATAAAATAAAATAAAAAAATAATATCGGTTGTGTTGTTTTGGATTTGTTTACCAACACAGCCCGCTCGCCCTCATACAATATGCAGATCGGTCGAGTGACTGATGCGAGTCTGTATCTGACTTGTTGCTGTCACCGAGCGATATTGTTATATTAAAGTTGGAAAAATTTATTTTGCCAATATCCGCTCAATAAAATAAAATGATGTGTCTTACCTAGTTTGAAGAGCACCTCCCGCCCTCCCTCAATTGCGTGCACTATCCCCGTCACCACCAATCCCAGCACCACTACTCCCACCACCACTACATTAGGAAAGACACACCACCGACGACAATACGACACGTGTTTCGCCTTGACTCGTTCCAACTTTAATATAGGTAATGGATTTCCGCAAAGTAACGCCTGATTCTATTAATTGATATTGTTATAATCATTAACTTATGATAGTAATTTTAAATGAACTCCTCCTCGATATTTTGGATTTTTTTGAGTTAATTATTGATTATTTTTAGTAAGTTTGTTTTGTGAGTGACTGCGGTGTCAATAATAGAATAAAATCCTGATAATTGCACATTTCGCAGACGTCCTCACTGCTGTAACGCATTTACTTTTAGTTAATATTAATGTTATATACTGCTTAAAATATGGAATATTTTCAATTATTTTGATATTTTGTAAAGAAAAAAGTCACGTTGTTGAAAAGTTACATGATTTTGGTAAATACATTTTTCATTAAAATATTTTACATTTACGCTAGGGATTGACTCAACTATATTAAAATCAATGTCGATATTTATCTTGAATGTTTATAATTAATGACGACTCCACGGTGGCAGAAAAAGTCGTGGACTAATAATCCACGACTTTTTCTGCCACCAGGGCGGCGCCACAAGAAAGTGAGGTATAATATTTTACAGATTTCATAGCGGGGAAGTTAATTTGTTCGGAAAATGTAAAAGTTATTGTTTCTTTTTGTACTATTAGCTATATCTTATATTAATAACATTAAAAATAAATAAACCAAACCACATATATTCATAAAAGTAGAAAAATAAAAAAATAAGTTAAAAATGTGCAAAAAATTAAAGAACAAATCACTGACGCATTGTTTTGTGTATTAATATAATACTTTAGAAACCGATAAACTTTTATTAATAAAAACGACTTCTCAATTAAATTACATTGTGTAACAAAAAACTTTACTTCAGTATCAACTAGCGACATCTGGTGAGCAGAAAATTATTAGTCCTCCTTGATAGACTTGCATCTTGCAAGAACAGGAATGAAAATAAATGCTCGATTTGCGCTGTAAAAACGTAACTTTATTTTGATATTTACTTTTTACACTAAATTAATAATTTAAATAGGGATTAATGTTAAATAAGTTAATACCAATTAAATAAGATTGTTCTGTTTAAAAGGGAAAAAATATTTTTGCAATATTTACTGGTAAAATAAAAACAGACATACTGAATACATAATGACTGTTTTATTTTATATACCTGCTTATATTTTATCAACAAAAAGAAATTCCCAGGATGAACTGTTTTTGATGTTCCGGAACTAAAATAAATGAATCAACGCGGCAGTGACAGTGCCGTGTCGCATCACTCCACGCGAAACGCCATTGCTTGTGGACGTTGTCTACCGGCCGTCTCGATTATTATAAGCTCGGTGTTTTATTGGTGCTTCCTGAAAGTACATAGGTACAGGTGTGGACAACACACTGTCCATAACAGTTAACATTTTTCTCCAAGGGTCATAAATACTCGAAAATACAACTTTCTGATCTGTTACTTGAGATTTTTTTAATTTTATGTGTCACCTCTCCAGAGATTATTGGGTTTTAATACACTTTGTATTAAAATTTAACAAAAAACAGGCAGGTTCAGCTTATTCCCGCTAACATGTTTTTTGAATAAATAAAAAAATATGATAATTATTTATTTTGGAACTATCATGGTAAAAACCAGTTAATTTTTGAGGTTATTCAGTTTCATGTATTAAACTAATTTTGTTGAACCTTTTTACCGTTCCCTTAGCACTTCCAATTGCAGTATTGTGATCGCACTGAAATCATTTATCGAAAGTCCTTATAGGTAAAATATACATCACTAGTTGACAATGACAAATCATTTGTCACGTGTTTTCGAGCTGTCAGAATAGTCTATGGTTATAATCACGGGTGGTAATCTTTTTTATCTAAGATCTCTCAAGCATCATATTAGTCTGTGGATCTCTCTTGGACATGGAATAACCTAATTTAATAATTAATTAAACTTAAATAGTATATTTAAATTAAAACAATTAATTAGAATTCTATATCTAAGTAATCTCTGTACAAATATTCCTAGCCTTATGTCTATGGCCCTCAAGAATACATTTTGATAACTATTGACCACAGAATAGCCGCCTTTACACATACGCTCTTTAACGTGGGAAAGTGCGCTCATGTAAAGATAGAAAAAGAGAATGAGAATGCACGCGCGCGCCGCCCGTTTCCCGTTTGTGCATCCCCATATACCTCAGTCATGCGTTCAAGTCTGTGGGCTTCCAACATTATTTACACGCGCGGTTTTGTGATAATGATTGTCATCGTAAAATGGCGGATATTAGATTGTGGAGCAAGGATCTTATTGCAGAGTTCTTGGCAATATACAAGTCTCATGCATGCCATCTTATGTTTGATGTTATTAAAAATAATTTATAAAAATAAATATTAGGTATACATATGAAATTAGCATTTTGTCGTACTGACCACTTTGATCTGAAATATCTCCTCTTTGATTAAGAATCCCAAATTCAAATTTATAAGTTCATTTAGCTGGTACATTTGAGTTTTGAAAACAGTCATTCATTTGTTTTTTCCTCATTATTTTATTCTTTGGCGTCGCTTATTACCGCACAATGGAAAACATGAAATATGGGTATATTTACGAGTACGAGTTCTACCGTGGCACCAGTGCTGCAGAAACAGCTCGAAGGATTAATGATGTGTACGGCGCTGGTGTCGTAAAAGAAAGCACGGTACGTTTTTGGTTTCAACGTTTTCGTTCTGGAAATTTCGACCTTCAGAACCAACCCCGTGGACGGCCGGTGACCAAAGTGGAAAATGAAGAATTAAAGACTATTGTGGAAGCGGATCCATCACAAAGCACTTCAGAGATAGCTGCAGGATTCGGGATAAGTGATAAAACTGTGTTAATCCACTTGGAGCAAATCGGGAAAGTAAAAAAACTTGAACGATGGGTACCTCATGAATTGAGTGAATCGAACTTGCAAACACGCGTCGACTGCTGTGTTACTTTGCTCAACCGACACAATAATAAAGGGATTTGAATCGAATCATTACTTGTGATGAAAAGTGGATATATATTAATAGTATAGTTGTAGCACGAATGGGTCGGCTCGACCGGGGAAGGACCACGCTCTCACAGAATACCAGCGTAAAATAGCAGCTTAATGCTGCTGTGTTTCGTATGGTGTGTGTAGTGAACCGGACACCCTTTTTACTGGAAAAGAGGCATTCTATCTTAGTCCTCACGGCTGACAACGCATCTGCATTTAAATTCGCAAACGAAGATAGATGTTAGATGTGTATGGGCCACAGCAACCACTTACCATCAGGTGGACTGTGTGCTCGTTTGTCACCCTTATTCTATAAAAGAAAATTGTACGACAATCGCAAGCACTCGTCGCAATGGCTGAACCCTGGAGACCCAGCCAAATCCTGCGCTAAACGAAAACTGACTCAGAAAAAGTTACTTGTGAGTGTTTGGTGGACTAGCACCGGTGTCGTTCACTACAGCTTTCTAAAATCTGGCCAAACGATTACGGCAGAAATCTATTGTCAACAACTATAAACCATGAAGGAAGAACTAACTGCCAAACAACCGAGATTGGTCAATCGCTCTAGGCCACTGCTGCTTCACGACAACGCAAGACCACACACTGCACAACAAACAACCACAAAGTTAGATGAGTTACAATTTGAATGTCTGCGACATTCACCGTACTCCCCGGACCTTGCTCCAACAGATTACCATTTTTTCCGGAATTTGGACAACTTCTTACAAGGAAAATAATTCAACTCCGATGCGGCAGTCCAAACCGCCTTCAAAGAGTTTATTGATTCTCGCCCCCATGTTTTTTTTTAGTAAAGGTATCAATGAACTACCTATGAGATGGCAAAAGTGCATAGATAACAACGGTGCATACTTTGCTTAATTAAATATACTTTACAAAAAAAATTGACTTTATATTCATCCCGTACAAAACGTCAATATCATATGTAAGGAATTAGAGAATCATTACGATTCGTCTGGCACGCAGACGTGACGACTTCCAGCCTCCCGAACAAGCTGGTTTCCGAAAAAGCTTTAGCGACCACATACATACATACAAATTGTACAGAAGACCGAGGAGTACAATTTTCCACTATGTCTTGCGTACGTGGACTATGAAAACCCTTTGATTCCGTCAAAATTCGGCGGTGTTGCAATCCCTTCAGCGGTGCCAAGTTGAGTTGACTGTCGGTACATCGAAGTGCTGAAGTATTTGTACAGTAGGGCTAGATGGCTATCCGAGTACAGAACCGGAGTATGAAACCTATCCAAATGCAGAGAGGTGTAAAACATGGTGGCGTTATATCCCCAAAATTCTTCACCGCTGCATTGGAAGACGTTTTCAAGCTACTGGACTATAAAGGATAGGTACGGTATTTACATCAATAGCGAGTACATCACTCACCTTCGATTTACCGACGATATAGTCCTTATGGCAGAATCGCTGGAGGACCTAAGCACCGCTCTCCCTACCCTATGCGGCCGAAACTTGGTTGGCAGCGGAGCCAAAGACCAGATCCGCCGCTGGGGTCGGGAAAGCGGGTGCTACCGAGCGCTCGATTTTCCTGGCACCATGGCCTCCGCGTATCGGACTCGGGGGGCCCCGTTACGCAAGTGGAGTTGGAGGCCGTGGAGGAAGGCGCGCCATTTGTGTTCCTGATGCGCCTTGTTTGAGAAGGAGAATGGTGAGGAAAAGTCCTCCCCCGAGGAGGGGCTGCCAAGGGGCGGCCAGCGCTAGTGGGGCCACGGATGTGTGCGAAAGTGTTCTCGTGGCCCTGCCAATATGCGGCGAAGTTTGACCACCATGGGGTTTTAGTCGATGCGAGTCGGACATAACCCGTCCTTGCACCCGCGAGGCCATTGATGACCTATGGAACTGAGACGTGGTCCTTCACTGCTGGACGTATGAGTAAGCTCAAGGTCGTTTAGCGAGCTATGGAGAGGGCTATGGTCGGGGTTTCTCTGCGCGATAAACTTAGAAATGAGGATATCCGCAGTACAACCAGAGTGACTCGACGGATTAATAAGGTGAAGTGGCAATGGGCCGGCTATATAGCTCGAAGAACCGACAACCGTTGGGGAAAAAAGGTTCTCGAGTGGCAGACTCGTACCGGTAGGCGAAGTATAGGGCAACCCTCCACTAGATGGAGTGACGACCTGGTAAGACATACAGGAATTCGATGGATGCAGGTGGCTCAGGACCGTGCTTTGTGGTATTCCTTGGGGGAGGCCTATGTTCAGCAATGGACTTATGAAGGGCTGTAATGATGATGATATATACACCCATATTTTGTAATTACCAAAAAAAAAAAAAGTGCTCTCAGGGTCTGTTATTGATCACATTTAGGTAGAAACAACTTAACATAATTCATTATAAAAAAATATCTCATAAAAGGATAATAATTAGTTACTCGTTTATTATAGTGGGTACGTATAATAGGAGACGATTGACTCCAATTGGATGCATTCATAAATCGCTTGCTGTCTCGCTCACGCGCAGGCCGGCATTCATTTCGTGAGCCGTTGAAGTAAGCGAGAGAATTCGACGAGTGAGAAAGAAGTTGAGACGTAGGGTACTGTACTAATGGTGGGAGATGGAACGGGAGCGTCTTATAAATGGAGTGCGTAAGTATGTGTAGTATTTTCTAGTACTGTGCCAATAAAATTACTCAATTTTTTGGATAAAAACAAACATAAAAAGTTCTGACAGTTCCATTATCATTAGTAGCATCTGCTGCAACTCTCCTTAAATTTTTTTGGTACTTACAAAATAGTGGTATATATTATATATAATCTATTATACGCTTAGACCAGCAAACTAAAGATGACACGTATTTACGCTACCAGGTTTTAAAACCAGGTATTCACTTCAAAGTACGGCGCCCTGGTACGAGCAAAAAATACTTGCAAATATTAAAGTATGTGTTGGTAGTTGTTTGAAGAACTTGAACACCACACATAAAAATACTTGCATAGGAAAATGATCCATATCTCAATAGCAATAAGAAACTCAATCGCATTTGTGAATGAAAAATACTTTGTACTTCAAAGTAATTTTTTTTTATTTATACGACTTTGCTCCTTATTCATAGTAGGATAACATGGAAAACGGGTCAAATTCCTATGCATGTATTTACAAATTTTGACACCACGGCTGGACACGTCGCTCGCGTCGCAATGAGATGTATTTACGCTACCAGGTGTTCACTTCCAAGTACTACTACTACTAGTTGAATTTAGTAGTTTATTCCCGTGTAGTGGCGGGTTAGAATACCCACTACCCCATATCTTCCCGTGGGTGTCGTAAGAGGTGACAGAGGGAAACTGAGGCAGAAGATGGGCAGCAGCATCTTTCTGATAACAGCAAATAACAATAAAAAACTGCGATTGCCAACCCACTCAACAAGCGTGGCACTTACGGCAATATACCCCAATGAAGAAAGTTACGAAGAGACGGCCCCCAGTCCCCGGCGGCCCCGTTATTCTTGGCTACGGTGGTGACTATGGTAACGGCGGGGCAGGGGGTGCTAAGAATCTCCGGTGGAGGTTCAGTTGCCACCTACGACGACTCGACCAGGCAACATATAACGCACGCACTCTGAGGACTGACGAGAAGATCCTGGAGCTGGAAGAAGAGATAGACAAGTTGCGCTGGAATATTATAGGATTATCCGAGGTCCGAAGAGAGAGGGAGGACACGGTAATCCTCGAATCCGGCAACTTGTTCTATCACCGGGAGGGCGACCATCTGTCCCAAGGAGGTGTCGGATTTATCGTCCACAAGTCTCTCGTTAACAACGTTGTAAAGATTGGGAGTGTGTCGACGAGGGTTGCGTACCTTATACTCAGAATCACCAAACGGTATTTGCTGAAGGTCGTACAGGTTTACGCACCAACCTCGGCATACCCCAATTAGGAGGTGGAGGAAATGTATGAGGATATTTCTAGAGCCATGCATTACTCCAAAACCCACTATACGGTGTTAATGGGAGACTTCAACGCAAAGCTAGGCACAAGAGAGAACGGTGAACTGAAAGTAGGGAAATTCGGATTAGGGCAACGGAACCCAAGGGGCCAGCAGCTGGCCGACTTCATGGAGAAAGAGGGACTCTTTATAATGAACCCTTTCTTCCAGAAGCGGCCCCACAGGAAGTGGACCTGCCCCGACGGTTCGACAAAAAATGAGATTGACTTCATTATGACAACTAGAAGGCAACTGTTCAGTGATGTCTCAGTGATCGCGAGGGTGAAAACTGGTAGCGATCACCGAATGGTTAGAGGCACACTGAACCTAAACGTTAAGTTGGAGAGGTCACGCCTAATGAAGCCAACGCTCCGTCCCCCTCGTGCCCTCATCCAAAGTCCCGAAACCTTTCAGTTCCAGTTACAAAACCGTTTTCAGTGCCTAGAAGATTGCAATGCAGTGGACGATATGAATGACAAGCTCGTTGAAACTGTCCATGCGGTCGGAGCTAAGTTTTGTAAGACCCGCCGCAGAAGAACACAAAAACTCTTCGATCACACTCTTAATCTCATGGCTGTTAGACGGGAAATGAAGTTGCAATCTTCAGTAGATTTGATAGCATACAGGCAACTGAACATACAGATCTCCAAATGCATGCGGCGGGACTTACGCAACTTTAATACTGCTCGTATTGAAGAAGCAGTCGAGCGGAACCAGGGCTCCAAAGTCTTTGCCAGAGATCTGTCTGCCAGAAAGAGCCAACTGTCGAAGCTGAAGACCGAGTGTGGCAGCGAGTGTGTTTCCGGGACACCTGAGATTTTGAGTGAGATTGAGAGGTTCTGTGGGCAGCTGTACACATCATCGTTGGAGCCACACGCAAGTGTGAGTAACGATCCAAGAGCAAGTCTTATCCGACACTATTCCGATGATATTCCGGACGTCAGTCTGAGCGAGATTAGAATGGCTCTCCAGCACCTTAAAAACGGCAAGGCCCCAGGCGAGGATGGAATTACAGCGGAGCTTCTGAAAGCGTGTGAAAACCGCTACTTGTAGTCCTTCAGAAGCTCTTTAATTCCGTCCTCCGTGGTAGCACTACACCGGAGGCGTGGAGCAGAAGTGCGGTGGTCTTGTTCTTTAAGAAAGGCGACAACGCTCTCTTGAAAAACTACAGACCGATTTCCCTTCTGAGCCGCGTCTACGTGCTGTTTTCGAGAGTCATTACGAATCGTCTCGCATGCAGACTCGACGACTTCAGCCTCCCGAACAAGCCGGTTTCCGAAAAAGCTTTAGCACCATAGACCACATACATACCCTTCGGCAAATTGTACAGAAGTCCGAAGAGTAAAATTTGCCACTATGTCTGACGTATGTGGACTATGAGAAAGCCTTTGATTCCGTCGAAATTTGGGCGGTGCTGCAGTCCCTTCATCGGTGCCAAGTGGACTGTCGGTATATCGAGGTGCTAAAATGTTTGTACAGTAGGGCTACGGTGGCTATCCGAGTACAGAACCAGAGTACGAAACCTATCCAACTGCAGAGAGGTGTAAGACAGGGTGACGTAATATCCCCGAAACTCTTCACCGCTGCATTGGAAGACGTTTTCAAGCTACTGGAGTGGAAAGGATACGGTATTAACGTCAATGGCGAGTACATCACTCACCTTCGATTTGCCGACGATATAGTCCTTATGGCAGAATCGCTGGAGGACCTAAGCACTATGCTCAATGACCTCAATAGTGTCTCCCAACGGGTAGATCTCAAGATGAACATGGACAAAACAAAAATCATTTTTAATGTCCATGTCACACCTATGCCGGTAGTTGTTGGGAGCACTAAGCTCGAAGTTGTTGACGAATATGTTTACCTGGGACAAATAGTCCGACTAGGTAAGTCCAACTTCGATCGAGAGGTCAATCGACGGATTCAACTCGGCTAGCGTTCAGGAGATTACGACCCATCTTCTCGTCAGGCATACCTTAAAACCTCAAAACTAAATTGTACAACCAGTGCGTGTTGCCAGTGATGACATATGGAACTGAGACGTGGTCCTTCACTACTGGCCGTATGAGGAAGCTCAAGGTCGCTCAGCGAGCTATAGAGAGGGCTATGCTCGGGGTTTCTCTGCGTGATAAACTTAGAAATGAGGATATCCGCAGTAGAACCAGAGTAACCGACATAGCCCAAAGGTTTTGTAAGCTGAAATGGCAATGGGCCGGCCATATAGCTCGAAGAACCGACAGCCATTGGGGAAGAAAGGTTCTCGAGTGGCAGCCTCGTACCGGCAGGCGAAGTGTAGGGCGTCCCCCCACTAGATGGAGTGACGACCTGGTAAGATATGCAGGAAGTCAATGGATGCAGGTGGCTTGGGACCGTGCTTTGTGGCATTCCGTGGGGGAGGCCTATGTTCAGCAGTGGACTTGTGAAGGGCTGTAATGATGATAATGATGAATTGAATTTAGAGATAATTTTAAAACTTTTATTAATTAGTAGTCCTAAGCCAAAAAGTTGAAAGGAAAGATTTAATTTCGTTAACAAAAAAATTAAAAAACGTTCAGTCTAAATTGTTGCCCGACTCGAATTAGTCATTCATATATATTGACACTAACAAATACTTTTAAGTATTTGTAAAACCTGGTTTTCGACCCTGGTATTTTTCCATACTCGTACTTAGAAGCCCTGGTATTATATTTTGCAAGTATGTCTCATCTCTACAGCAAACAACTGTTTGTTTAATTTTCTTTTGAACCCTTAGAATATTTATAAGTAAGCTAAAGAGCGCGCCTAGCGCTCATGGCCTATTATTCTATGGATACTGATTCATAGATGAAGCGGTTAAATAGTGATGCGCTATGATTGACGCTTATGTGTAATTTGATTAAATTAATAATTTTAATTAGTTAAAATAATAGTTTAGTAAATATTGGGTAGGTAAGTAATTATATAGTAGGTTTTAGTAATAAAAAACAAAAATGAATTTATAAAACGATGATTATTAAATAAACACAAAAATCTCATTACTTTACTGCCCCTTAAAAAGGTTCAATTTATTATATAGCTGTCTTTTTGTTAGCTTTATCGCAGTTTTGCGAACAAGATATTTTATCCTAATATCAATATATTTTTAAATGACAGCACGCAATAAATGAACCAAATGGTTGCTGCATGGCGATTGATGGAATAAATAGATGTTCATAAAGACACGTAAAAATATTTTTTTTTCTATGAAGATATGTTTTTTTATTATTGTTTCCACTTTTATACAAATGTCTATTACGTCATTTGATGGATATATAAGATTACCTCTATCTTTAATTATAATAAATTTATGAAAATGATTTCTTTCTTTTGATACGAGTGCACCTTGACATTCCTCACAAGCAAGTGTCTATAGCAAAAATCTAACAACATAGCCAGCTATGTAGGAAATCACTTGTTTTTGATGGCTCAGATAGAAAAGTCTCAGATAACGCCAAATCATTTCCACAATCAACTATAAACTGCAAATCTGTCATATCATAGCAAGGAACATACAGAACTCCTGGTGTTGGGCTCCCAGTTGAGACCTTTTATCGCTATCACCCACTTATTTGTTAATTCACTGCTTTTCGGAAAACTTAAATTAGATAAGTATTTAACCGCATTAAACTTTATTATGTTTCTATATCACAAAGCTATTAAATGTTTTATTTTATGATCCATATGGGTTAGGAATAATTATATTATAATTATGACGAAAGAAATCATGTTATTAAAAAATATTCGAGTACAACGTGGCGCAGCACTAGCTCTAATTCGGGGAAAACCCTAAGCGCGAGGCGAAGGAGAAGGCGTGGGGCAAGTGCTGCGACACCCCCGCTGCGCGTTTCCCGCTACACCCTCTGACGCCCTAAGTAATTTTGTTAAAATCAGTGTTTTGTTATCGAAATATTACATACTGATAAAAAGAAATATCATTGTTTTTCTTATTTTGACCAAACTGTTGTCTATATTACTTTACCCACACCGATCTTTTTTTCTTAATGTATACACGCTTAGACCAGCGAACATAACTGCTTGTGTAATATTTTTTCTAAGACTTTTGTCCATTTCTTTAGAACTCTAGTGTTGAGAACGCGCGCTTAACAAAACTGTGTGATTTTCATACACTCCAGGTCGCGAGAGTTTCCTGTACTGAATCACGCGCGATTAGCCTTTACACGACGCTCTTTCCTCTCTGAATGAAAATGCATGTGTAATAGCGTGCGGAAGAGTCAACGCACATAAAAATGGATAAAACAATCACTCACGATTGCGCGTGCAAGCTTACCCGCGTTCAATCGCGCACACTCCGATCGCGAGTGAAAGAACGACACGAACGTCGTGTAAAGGCGGCTATTCTATAAGTTATAGCTAATCGAGGGTGAGTGATGTACTCGCCATTGATGTTAATACCGTATTATTTCCAGTCCAGTAGCTTGAAAACGTCTTCCAATGCAGCGGTGAAGAGTTTCGGGGATATAACGTCATCCGGTCTTACATCTCTTTGGGGGTTTCATATTCTGGTTCTGTACTCGGATAGCCATCGTAGCCCTACTGTACAAACACTTCAGCACTTCGATATACCGACAGTTAACTTGGCACCGCTGAAGGGACTGCAGCACCGCCCAAATTTCGACGGAATCAAAGGCTTTCTCATACGCAAGACATTGAACAAAGGCTTTCTCATACGCAAGAATTGTACTCCTCGGTCTTCTGTACAATTTGCCGAAGGGTATGTATTTGTTACATGGTGCTAAAACCTTTTCGGAAACCGGCTTTTTCGGAAGGCTGGAAGTCGTTGAGTCTGCGTGAGAGACAATTCGTTATGACTCTCGAAAACAGCACGTAGGCGCGGCTCAGCAGGGAAATCAGTCTGTAGTTCTTCAAGAGAGCGTTGTCACCTTTCTTGAAGAACAAGACCACAGCATTTCTGCTCCATGCCTCCGCAGTAGTCCCACCATGGAAGACAGAATTAAAGAGCTTCTTAAAGAACTTCAAGTACCGGTTTTCCATCCTCGCCTGGGGCTTTGCCGTTTTTAAGGTGCTGGAGAGCCATTTAATCTCGCTCAAACTGACGTCCGGGATATCATCGGAATAGTGTCGGATAAGACTTACTCTCGGGTCGTTATTCACATTTGCCTGTGGCTCCGATGATGTGTGCAGCTGCCCATAGAACCTCTCAATCTCACTCAAAATTCCGTGGTCATATTGTGAACACGTACATAAATTTAAACCAATAAAGATAAATTTCCAAAGCTCTGAGAGGATTCTATTATTTATCAAAGGAGTTTTGGCGGGAACTTGACCGGCTGATTGCTGTTTCTGTATTATTGTTTAAATAATGGTTTGAAGTGGATTTTGATATGTTAAAGTGGTGCGAATTTGCATATTAAATGTCTGCGCATGTGAACTATTAGCGATAACGGTGCAACAAGTGCTTCGATGGTGATGTGAATCTCAAAATAAGGTGTATGTCTTCTTAGGCACCTTGAGATACTATTGCCAACTGTCTGCTGGCTCAAGTTGCCGTCAAAATCTCCTAAAAACTACGCGATGTGACGCAACAACATAATACAACATAAAAAAAAATTGTGAGTAAATATTATATGTTGAAGCTTATAGTAACGAAATAAACATTACCTATTGTGTTCGTGTAGTATTCATTTCAATTTGATAAATAGTGAGTGATTAGATTGAAACCGATTTATCGAGAAGTGTACGTTGCAGTTTGCACTATTGAAATTCCCAGTAGTAGCACGGAGTCTGGATTTATGCCCGGTGTTTAGCAAAAGGCTCAACCCCTATTACATGGGACGTATAACATAACTTAGGACTAGTGGGAGTACTACACACCTCTGTCTACTCCTCCGGGGAAATAAAAGCGTGATGTTATGTTTATTAATTTAATGATAATGACTAGTAGGAGTACTACACTCCTCTGCCTACACCTTCGGGGAAATACAGGCGTGATGTTATGTTCATTAATTTAATGATAATGACTAGTAGGAGTACTACACACCTCTGCCTGCTCCTTTGAAGAAATACAGGCGTGATGTTATGTTTATTAATTTAATGATATTTCTATCCAATTAGTTGTATTTAGTAAATTATCAATAATGTTCTGTGTCTATATTAGGCATGTTGGAAAATGTCGCGATTAATCGAAAATCGATCTTTTAATACTCGATTTAATTGAAAATCGGTTCTAGTATGTTTGATTTGAAACGAATCGGAGATCGGTTATTTTTTAACTGAATCGACATGTCTACCCCTCTGGTCCGCTGGTGGCCCGTGTTATCCAAGCCCGTGTATTCCAAGCCAAATATTTAGCCATATTTAGCCAAAAATTTTAAGTGCTAATTTACCACGTGCTTGGTGGTGAAGAAAAACATCGTGTCTGAGAAATAAAAAATATATTTCGAAGACGTTAAATTCGTCAACACGAATTGGAGCAGCGCGGCGGACATTTTCCTTACCCTAAAACCCAGACGTACATAGGCTGTTATTTTACTTTTACTTTACTTACGCACTAGAACAGGCACCACGAACAAAATTACAGAGTACCTTTTTATAGCACAGGCAAAGTAAGTTTGAGCTCGGCGGCTCTATCGCGTGTTGCAAACGTCGCGGTCTCTACGTCTCTTTTAGAACGTAATACATTTTACTTCAATGATTAAAATACAGTTTCACCTACTATATGTTTATATATTTTTAGAAATATTATATACATATAGTCACATTGGTCAGATATTAATTTGCATATTATAGACTTTTCTATTTACTTACATTTGAAAACATACTATCCAAACTTGTAGCAGTTGGTTAAACAACTGCTACACGCCATAACACCTACAATTAAAGTCTTGTCACCCCGGAGTATCAAGATGGAATGCCTCGTTTCTAGTAAGAGGGGTCTATAATACTGTTCTCTATACCCACTATAGGAAAGTCAGCACCATTATGCTGCCATTTCAAGCCGGATTTAGTGAGAGCGTGGTACTTTTTCGAGCCGATCTATTGTTATATTATACATGTTTCGGCGAGTACATCCTCGCAGCCGGCATTTTGACACAAAACATGAAGATCATGATGCCAAATACCAATAAATTGTTCTATTTTTTCTTTCGTAATCCTTGCTGGCTTGTTTATATTATTTTGAATAAACTTTAGGTTAAATAGCTCAGTAATAAAATACATAATTTCAGATGTGAATAAGAAATCAAAGACCTCTGCTGGTGTGTCTAGCCGCTTTATTATAATACTAGCTGTTCCCCGCGACTTCGCCAGCGTTGAATTTTTTTGCGCGGAACCCTAAAATAAAAGTAGCCTAAGTTACTCCTTATAACATCAGCTATCTGCTAGTGAAAGTCCCATCCAAATCGGTTCTCAGGTTGTTGCGTGATGCGTGTTCACGAAAAAATAGCTCGCAGATGACAATTTTTTTTCAGACTTACATAACATTTATCGTTATATTTTGACCAATTTACACAATATTTTTATGAAAAGTCTATAATATACAAATTAATATCTGATCAATGTGACTATATGTATATAATATTTCTAAAATATATAAACATATAGTAGGTGAAACTATATTTTAATCATTAGTAAAAATGTATTACGTTCTAAAAGAGACGTAGAGACCGCGACGTTTGCAACGCGATAGAGCCGGCAGCTCAAACTTACTTTGCCTGTGCTATAAAAGGTACTCTGTAATTTTGTTCGTGGTGCCTGTTCTAGTGCGTAAGTAAAGTAAAAGTAAAATAACATTATGTGCGTGGGTTTTAGGGTAAAAAATGTCGCCGCGCTGCTCCAATTCGTGTTGACGAATTTAACGTCTTCGAAATATATTTTTTATTTCTCAGACACGATGTTTTTCTTCACCACCAAGCACGTGGTAAATTAGCACTTAAAATTGCAATTAATAGTTTCATTGGTGCCGGCGGGGACCGAACCCGGGTTGCTCGCGTACTGTGAAATTTACAGCGGGAGGTACCACGGCTCTTTTTCTAGTACGTAGTTCATATAATTTCAATAATTTTAATATGGTACAAGCCTCTAAATAAGAGCTTAATACAGCAAAGTATTAAAATATAAAATATCTATTGGAAACATTATCATCATCATCCATCATCATTACAGTCCTACACAAATTCACTGTTGAACATTGGTCTCCTTCAAGGAATGCAACAAAACTTGTTTCTGAGTTCTGTCGACTTGCTGCAAGTTTTCCTCCAGATTGTCATTGAAACATACTATAAATTTTTGAATTCTTTCGCTATCTACTATACTTGAACCGTACAGACATCCCTACCAAATTTCAGTTCAATAAAAGTTCAATCACTGTTCAGTGCACGTGGTAGAGCCATGCTGCAGCTATAGTATATATATTACTGGTATAGTTGTAGCACGAATGGGTCGGCTCGACCGGGGAAAGACCACTCTCACAGAATACCAGCGTAAAATAGCAGCTCAATGCTGCTGTGTTTCGTATGGTGAGTGTAGAGAACCGGACACCCTTCTTACTGGAAAGGAAACATTCCATATTAGTCCTCACGGGTGACAACGCATCTATATTTTGATTAATAATCGAGGATAGATGTAAATGTCTATGGGCCACAGCAACCACTTACCATCAGGTAGATCGTGTGCTCGTTTGTTACCCTTATCCTATATAAAAAAAAGTCACTACAGCCCATCACAAGTCTTCTGCTGAACATAGATCACAAAGCACATAAATTTCCTCAAATTTTGTCCTAAGTTACTAATACCCATCGAATACCTGCATGTTTCATCAGGTCATCACTCCAGCTAGTGGGGGTCGCCCTACTCGAGAACCTTCCTTGTTCTTCTTTCAACTTCGAACTGTTATGCCCTTACCGTTACAACCTAAGTATTATAGTCCACTGCTGAACATAGGCCTCCCCCTTAGATCGCATTACTTAGCATATAATATTGCCGACTACCCCGAGAGTCTAAAATCCAAAATTTTAATAATATGATGAATGTACTGTTTAAATAAATAAACTAGATCAATGAAAGGAGCCCGCTCAAAGGAGCACGCTCACCTCGGCTTCTAATATCTGAAATGTATCTCTGGAGTACACTAATCGTCTTCAGTTGTTGGGGGTTCTCCGAGTCTCAAATATGGGCGGTTCATTGAGTCCAGAGCCAAAGCAGCCGCAAGAAAACTAGTTGTCCTAGCAAGGGTTTTATTATTTCACTCCTTTGTTGTACGAATTACAAAAAACGAAGCAAACCATTTGGTTATGATGCGTGGAATATCGACAACAAAGGGATGACGACCCGCCGACCGTCTGGTTGTCCGATGGTGGAAAGGAGAGGGAGGAATTAAAACATGTAATTCCTGCGCACACTCTTCGAAATGCATCCTATGGAATAATAATGTCCTCCAGACCGAGCCATGCTGCAGCTATATTAGTAGTATGGTTGTAGCACGAAGGGGTCGGCTTGACCGGGGAAGGATCACGCTCTCACAGAATACCAGCGTAAAATAGTAACTTAACACTGCTGTGTTTCGTATGGTGAGTGTAGAGAACCGGAGACACTTTTTACTGGAAAAGAGGCATCTTAGTCCTCACGGGTGACAACGCATCTGCATTTTGATTCTTTATTGAGCATAGATGTAGATGTCTATGGGGCATAGCAACCACTTACCATCAGGTGGACTGTGTGTTCGTTTGTCACCCTATCCTATAAAAAAAAATCGGTCAAGGCGGCCATCCTTAACGGAGACTAGCCATCGGCGCAGGACAGGATTATAGTGCTCAAGTGTTTGCGCAAGCACAGGTGCAGTCTCTATTCCTTCACTCTCATAGTCTGATGGGACGGTAAACCGACACGACCGGAGAGAGATCAGGCGCTGGACCAACAGCTTTACGTGCTTTCTGAGGCATGGGGGAGAAACCGCCGACTTTCTGACGCTGGGCAGCTACGCAGAATTTCTTGATGGAAAATCTCAATAACTGTTGTTTTTTGGCCCGTTGTCACCCGTGAGGACTAAGATGCCTCTTTTCCAGTAAAAAGTGTCTCCGGTTCTCTACACTCACCATACGAAACACAGCAGTGTTAAGTTACTATTTGGTATTCTGTGAGGCGTGATCCTTCCCGGTCAATGACCTTCGTGCTACAACCATACTACTAATATAGCTGCAGCATGGCTCGGTCTGGAGGACATTATTATTCCATAGGATGCATTTCGAAGAGTGTGCGCAGGAATTACATGTTTTAATTCCTCCCTCTCCTTTCCACCATCGGACAACCAGACGGTCGGCGGGTCGTCATCCCTTTGTTGTCGATATTCCACGCATCATAACCAAATGGTTTGCTTCGTTTTTTGTAATTCGTACAACAAAGGAGTGAAATAATAAAACCCTTGCAAGGACCCTAGTTTCCTTGCAGCTGCCTTTTTCTATAAAATAAAAATAATTGCATTCGAAATCTTTAAAATCTCAACACGAAATTATCAACATGAAAATGTAGATTCAAATTCGAAATATGCTCCTCCATCGTATTATTACAAATTTTAAATAAACTGTTTGAAAATGTTATATTTAAATAAAGCAGTCATTCGTTTCTTATTAAGTATTTAATTATTATAATGACTGAGGAATTAAGTTAACACTATAATATCATAAATTATACTTATACCCTAGGTGGTAATCTAATATAACAAAAATCTAATATTCAGTAAATTAATGAAGATCATCATTTTAAAGCTACAAACAAAATAACTTTGTCCGTTATTATATAGATCGTTATAGTCATCATTTTTTCCTTGAATGCTCCTGTGGGCTTTTATTCTATCAGGCTTAGCTTCATCTGAAGCCATATCATGATCGTCGAAATTATTTTTTTCTAATGGCTTAGCTGATACTGTTGCTAATCGACTTGTAGTGTATTTATTTGGTTTATTTTCTTTAATCGCTTGATTGGCTACTTCATTATCGTTGTTTTTAAAAGTTTCAGGAGCTTTAGTCGTTTTCAAAATTTCTTCTCCAAAATTATCGTGTTTGTGTTCGTTGGTAACGATTTTCATAGTCGTAGTAGTAAAAATAGAACTAGCGGTGACTTTGGTATTTACTGCTCCACTTTCAATGCCTTGAGGTTTGACGGTTGTTATCACAGTTGAAGTTTTGCTCGCTGTTTTTGTGCAGTTAAGTAAATCCCTTACGTCTGTGTAAAATAACCTCCCGTTCAGTTCAGTATCATCATAATATTCGTAGTCTGCGCCCTGTCCAGCTGTGTCTTCGTCTTCAAGCACTGGATTTGTGCTCTTATCAGCTTCCACTCGTTTCATCCATCTATCACGAAGCTCTGCATCGGGAAGACATTTGAAATTTTCTAATAGAAGTTTCAAATTGGCGTTCTCCGTTTTATTCATGAGCAACATGAACCATTCGAGACGGCAATCGCATGTGAAATTGTTATCTGGAAAGTAAAACAATAATAGATATAACCACTGATGATACCCAAAAACATTATTATTATTAGCCAATTCACAAGTCTAATGTTAAACAAAGACTTGTTCCAAGGAATTCCACTAAGCATGCTCCTGAGTCACCTGCATCCATCTGCATCTATTACGAGGTACGAGGTTGACACTCGAGAACCTTTCTTCCCTATCGAGTTGTTGGTTCTTCGAGCTATATCGCCGAACCATTACCACTTTAACTTACTGATCCGTTGGTCTATGTCGGTTACTGAGTTTCTAGTGCGGATATCGTCATTTGTAAGTCTACAACGAAAAGAAACTTTTAGCATAACCTCTCCATAGCTCGCTGAGCGCCATAGCCTGCGTTTGCCAACCCGTTAGCCAAGCGTGGCAAAATACCCCAAAAACATTAAATTATAGTAATTATTAATGTAACTTTATTATTGTAAATTAAAATATATATGTAACAGTAAATCTGCTTGCACCTTACATATATAATAAACTTAATAAGAAACTAAATATTTACCCTCTAGCATATCTTGAATGTAAAAATACACTAAAATCATTGTCTGTATTGTTTTTGTTTTATTAACTAACTTTAATTACTAACTTTCTATTAGACTTCACCTCAACTTAATGTTATATACCCATTGTTTGGAAGAGCGGTGCTTCCTAGTACAAGCAAATCCTTTGCTTAAAAGGAAGCTCCAACCACAATTAGATGTAATAGATTAAGATAAGGAATAAAGAATTTGATTTGATTTGTTGATGTATGAACGCCGTTCTAATTTTAAATGATTTTCGACATTTGTGCGAGACTTACGACTAGACGAGAGTTCGCCCATAGGATTCCCAGATTGTTTGATTGTATTCCAATAAAATGATAAAGATATACATATAATATATCTTATTTTTGTATTTTGTATTTGATCAATATATTATATAGTACAACGGCAGCCAGTCTATGCAGGGACTAGGGAATTTGCGCAGGACTGAATTATAGTGCCCAAGTGTAAGCACAAGCATAGGTACACTTTTTATTCCCTCACTCTCATAGTCCGATGGGATGGTAATTCGTCATGACCGGAGAGAGATTAGAGACAGGACCTACGGTTTTACGTGCTTTCCGAGGCACGGGGTAAACACCGCCAGTTTCCTGACTCCGAGCTGCTACTGAGAAGTTTTTGACAGAAAAACCCAATAACAAATTTTGGCAATACCGGGATTCGAACGCAGGACTTCAAGCAACCGCGTTTACGACCACTAGATTAACGAGACAGTCTGGTGGGATAATGTACAAGCACTGTTTTATAATAGTAAAATAGTTTTATTCAATGTATAGTATTGTCTTCTTCCTATTATATATTTATAGTATTTCTTCCTAGCACAAGCAAGATTATTTGCTTAAAAGGAAGCTTCAATTACTCAAAATTGTATTAGGCTAATTGTGCTAGTCGTAACAAATAATTTTTATTTTTTTGTCTTAAATATGAGAAATCACTATAAGCTTCTCCTAACAATTTTTTTAAGGCAGGAACACCTATCCTGTTTTTGTCCGTTTTAAAATTGGTTTTTGATAGGCAAATTATTACATTTAGAATCTGGAAAAAAAATTTTTTTAGGTACATTCTTTCTCCTTACGATGTACGAGTATCTGGTCAATACACGATACAAAACAATTTTCTTGATAGAAAAAAATATCGAACTACGTTCGATTTGCAGTTTTTTTTACAAGCCAAATTTCATTTTAAACAACTACTAATACTCCTTTTTTCTGTAAATAATATCAATTTATAGGTAATTTATCCCGCGGGACGTTGCCGAGGTAAGACCTGTGCCAAATTTTTGCGCGTGCGCTTCTCTTCTGCTACGTAAATAATATTTAGGAAATAAAAGAAATTGTAAATAACTAACTATAGTTTTATGGAACTTATTAGACTATAGTTAAGCTTTTGTTTGTGTGTTTATTTCTCATTGTGTAAATATTTGTTTATAACTTTAAAACAACATTTTTGTGATTATTTTGTAAAAATCACGATCATATGCGCGGCCCAACTCGATCTTTGCGACGACTATTGCGCTTGGAATACGCGGCCTTAAATGGATATTCTGCCATTTGCCGGTCGTCGGAGCCTAGTTTAGTAGTTACCACGGTACGTACAAGTGAGAACGACATTTAAAGATTTTCTTATACTCTGTGGTGAAATCTAAAGAATTAAATGCTGCAGCTATATTAATTTTACGTGGTAGAGCCATGCTGCAACTATATTAATAGTATAGTTGTAGCACGAATGGGTCGGCTCGACCGGGGAAGGACCACGCTCTCACAGAATACCAGCGTTAAATAGCAGTTTAATGCTGCTGTGTTTCATGTGGTGAGTGTGAGAGACCGGAGACCCTTTTACTGGAAAAGAGGCATTCTATCTTAGTCCTCACGGCTGACAACGCATCTGCATTTAAATTCGCAAACGAAGATAGATGTAGATGTCTATGGGCCACAGCAACCACTTACCATCAGGTGGACTGTGTGCTCGTTGGTCACCCTTATTCTATAAAAAAAATTGTGATAAAAACATCACGTCACAGTAAAATCCGTAGCACTAAGCACATGCTACAGGAAAAATATATAAAACAGTCTAGGCAGATGGCCAAAAATGGTACGAACGTGTACCCCAGAATGTACAACTATAAAATTCATGTTATTTAATCTTCTTTTAAATAAATCTAAAAGATGCATATTGAGCATTATTTGACGAAAGTTATAAAGGTTTCAAAAAGTTGATTTTATCACTAAGGCTTCGGGAGTTTAATTAATGTTATATAATGATTTCTTATATTTACGCGAACACTACACATTGAATAAAACTACTTTTACGGATTATATCGCGTTTAATAACTTATTTTTATTAATTCCCTACGTTTCGGGTGCTTTACAGCACCCATGGTCAGTTTTATTTAATGTTATATAAATTAATGTGTAGTACCCTGAGGTATTAACATACACCTTTATACCTTTTTTATCTGAAAAATCTATTGTCGAAGAAATTGCAGTTTACTTTTCTTGTAAGTGTTGTTCACTTTTCACGTTACTTACTTTGTGCTTTCCACTTTTTTGAAGGTTCATAAATCGATAATTCGATTATTTAGATAAAGAAACATACAAAATTTTCATTCATCTTCTGCAACATTATTACAACCAAAAAGTTCTCAGCTGAGTATAAGTCTCTTCCATAGATTGCCTCATAGAGAGAGATATTTGCCGTAGACGACACGCTTAGCAGGCGAGTTAGCAAAGTTTTTTATTATTTTGAGTTGTCATCAGGAAGTTGATGCTACCCATATCCTGATTCAGTTTCCTTCCGTCGTCTGCTACGAAAACCAAGGGATGATATGGTGTAGTTTTAGTAGTACATATATGGTTTAGTAGTATTTTTTTTTATAGGATAGGGTGACAAACGAGCACACAGTCCACCTGATGGTAAGTGGTTGCTGTGACCCATAGACATCTACATCTATCTTCAATAAAGAATCAAAATGCAGATGCGTTGTCACCGTGAGGACTAAGATGGAATGCCTCTTTTCAGTAAAAGGGTCTCGGTTCTCTACACTCACCATACGAAACACAGCAGTGTTAAGCTGCTATTTTACGCTGGTATTCTGTGAGAGCGTGGTCCTTCCCCGGTCGAGCCGACCCATTCGTGCTATAACTATACTATAAATATAGCTGCAGCTTGGCTCTACCACGTAAAAAATATATTTATAGTACTATGCGTTTTGATATTTTTTCGTGAAGTGTACTTTGTTGATATTATTTGGCAATGATATAGGTAATTTAGAGTTAAAATTAAACAGAAAATTACTTTTAATCACGGATTTTAGTTATGATTTTTTTCAACTTCTGCTTTAAGATGATTTTTTTATTTCAATTTATTGTAATTTAATTGTGATTTATTGTACTTTCAGTTCTGTACTCTTCGGTTCGTTTTGAAGAATTATTTGTTAGTTACTAGTTATATCGCTAAAAATAATTAATATCGTAATTTACCTTACCTTCAACATTCAAAGAGCTCATATTTCCATAGAAATTGCTTAATATTGGCGCCATTACAGCGTTCTTTAACTCTCGAATCCTATTACCCTTTAAGCTGAGTGACGTTAAAGAATCCAGTCCTTTAAATATATTTACATTGTCAATTTCGGTTAGTTCATTATGCGACAGTGAAAGGGACTGTAGTCTTGATAAGCCATGAAAAGCTTTGGTATCTAGCATTTGGATTTTGTTGCCATCTAAATTTAAAGATACTAAATGAATAAGAGGCTTGAAGGTATTATCGCCTATAACTTCCAAACTATTCCCACTTAAATCCAATTTCATCAATTCTCTTAAACCAGAAAAGGTTTCGCTGTTCAAACTGAACAACTTGTTTCTGTCGATCTCTAACTCTTTGAGGTTCTTCAGGTGGATAAAAGCACGATCATGTATGGTCGTTATCTTGTTATTGGTAAGAAATAATTTCTCTAATGAAGGTAGATCGAAGAACACGTCTCTGTTTATTTCGATAATATTAGTCCAAACTAATAGTGTCCAACATCTTATGATGTGCAAAAGCACGAACGCTCAATTTTTCAATTTGGTTTCCGCTTAACGCTATTTCTTCGATGTAACTTAAATTTGCAAAGGCAAATGCTTCGACTATTTCTATATTTCCATATTTAACGTCAAGTCTTAAAAGGTTTTCAGTGTGTTTTAATGCGGTCCTTGGAATGTACTTCAAAGACATACCTCTTGTATTCGTTAGAACAAGTTTTGTTGCATTTTTCAGTAAATTAAACTTGGACCAACTGGGATCATCTGGATTAACATTTTCATGTGTTGGGTAACATTCGGCGCTACGTACTATATCACTCGAATCTTTGGCACAATAACATTGGATTTTACTCGTGCTGTTAAAAGCTGGATCACATATACTAGATGCTGTCTCCCGTTTCTGATGATGACTGTTGTGGGAAAATTTAGCTTCAGCTGAGAGAATAAGGGCGCAGACCAATGTTACAATTCTGCACACAGCCATTTTATTTCCTCGCCGCAACCTGAAACGTAATATTAAAAATTAATTAGAATTACTATTCTTGTTTTATTAATTAAAAAAAAATATAACAATATATTTATGGTAGTTTTATGACCATACGTATGGTGGTGACATAAGAAAATTCGCTCATATCGTCAGTGGTATCGTTAGAACAGGTTATGTCAAATACCAGAAAGATTTCACAGCCTCTGAAAGATCACGGTATAATTATGTAATCGTATGTTCAAATTAACCGAAAGGGATAAGAGACGTAAGTACAAGTAATCTAGTACTACGATCGCTAATTCGTCTTCTAAGCATGGCGATTATAGTCAGTTTTTCCTACGAGGAGGGGACTATTTCCAGCAGTAAAGTGGCAATGTGCGTGATTATAGTACTATTAGTTTGCTTACATGCGTACTATGAGTACGAAACAATATCATACATAATGTATGTAATTATTCTAGGAATAATATAATGCCTTTAATTGTGAATTTAAGATATGTTATGCAAGTAATTAGTTAATTGACTTATCGTTTTTTTTAAATTTATTAGTGCTGAAAACGCGGTATAATAAATTGACACAAACAAAAGTTATATTTCGCTAATGGAAAGCTCCTTATAACTGACCATAAATTAGAAAAAAACATCTAATAAATTATTGTAGTTGTAAAAAATATTTCAACAAACCTGTGATATTTTAAATTAACATGTCACTTTTAGAGTCCGTTTAGTGGGATCATTTATATTTCAGTCGGTGACTGTGATGTCTGAATTATTGTCGTCGCGTGGTGGCAAATGAGTCACGGTCAAGATTATGTTCGGATCTGCTAGATTATGTGACTTCATCGTTTCGTAAACCAACATTATTTTTGTTCGGTAGGAACAAACTACTCACAACAACGAATGTTTTTAACAAACAACTTTATATATACCTAGCCTATACGTTATATATACCTAGCCTCTCCCGTTTTAGTGAGGATTCGCCTTTGTCATCATGCTCCACGGTGCGGTACGAAATAAAATTGTTAAGTTCCGTTTGTAATTTGTACTGTGGTGGCGGTATTGTCGTTGTTAACGATGTTAACATATTAAAATAAAAATCACTAACGTCCCATCTTACACCGTGACGTGGGTGTCGTTAAAAGCCAATCAAGAAAATTCCAATAAATGACGGTAAAATTATTTCGTAAAAAATATATACCTTATTATTATTATAAAATTATATATACATCGTAATTAAATTGCCTAAACTAGTCAAGGGAGCGAGACGTAGGGTACTGTCAGTGAGATCGTTAATCCGTCTGCCAAGCGTGATAATAACGGCAAATATATCTCTACTACTTTGATCATATCATGTATATAATCAAAGTTCTACGATGGGGGAGTGTAATGTCTAGCAATGGATTGTTTACGGGATAATCTGTAGGGTATCAAGGAAACTAATATTAAACAATGTTGCGTTAAGTCAAGTAAAGTTATCCATCCCGTGTTGAGTTGCCAGAGCTCCATCGGGCGCGTCAGGTGGCGGATAAGGGAACACCAGATATGGGTGGTAGCTGAAAACGCCGCGGACCAAAACTGCCGGGGTTGGGCGTCCCAATAGTTCTATTAGGACTAGAAACGCCCGGGGCTTAATGCCCTAAGAGATGGGCCTTCAAGGCTTGTCGTTGCTCCCGGTATCGCTCTTTGATTAGAGCGGACAGGGGATGCAACACACGCGGCGATGTGCCAGCGCACCAATGCTGGGTGACGCCGCGCCAATGTGCTGCGCACCGATTCCGGGCGACCTCTGTGCGGCGATGTGCCAAGCACCTATGCCGGACAACCCGTAAGCCCACTAGGCCCAGGGCCCCGCAGAATACGCAGAAGACAACCTCTCAAAAATAACCCTAATCCTGGGTCTAGGTGCCGATGGGATGAATGGCTGGTCCCAAGCCTATGGGAGGGATTCAGGGACCACACCCTGTAAAAACTATGACATGCAGTGCGACAAAAACACTCCCAGGGTGGTCCGTCAACCCTGTTGTTGGCGGAATCCACCAGTAGCCTAATTGGCAGCTAACGTATCTGGGGGCAATCCGCTGCATTGCGGTGATGCGCCAGCGTTAACGCGGGCCCCATAACAACAGTGGGCAAACTCAAAGAAGGAGCCGTGTGGAAATATCGACACGAGACAAGCGTGGGCGTTTTAAGCGACCTAACACCACGAGCAGTCAGGCCGGTGAGAGCGATGCGATGGTGGGTCTGATGGTTCGTTCGTGTCGCTCACATCAGTAGGAGGTCGAAACGGAAGCGACCTCCAGAGTACGTCGGTTGTGGCGGCTAAATTCTCTGCGGTCCCAGTTGCAGCCTCTGGAGGAGAGTGCGACAGGGGCTGAAAGAAGACCTTTTGATCCTTCCGTAACGCCCTACAGGGGCGAAGAAGAACCTTCCGGGCCGAAACGTTGGCCCGTGAAATGCGTTCTCAATAGATCTAGAGCTCGGTCAGCAAATTGATTTTCATCTCCAGGTTCTCGAAAAAGTTGCCGATCGATCCCGTAACCTAAAGGAGAGTTGTGCGTGGCATAAGGTTGGCTGTACGTAACATCAAAGCTGAAGAACTCGCGCGAAGGACCGACTCAAATGATAACGTCGCCAGGCTGGAGAGAGAACACAGAGTTGCGTTCAGCTTACCAGTCTTTCGACTAAGACCGAAAGACTTACACAAGAAATTAGCCTCCTCCGCAAACAAATGCAGGAACGATCTACCTTGCCAAAACAGATAGCATCAAACCTAGGAGCGAGAGAAGAGGCTCATGGCAGACATTGGGGCTCTAATGACAGGAAGCTGAAGGCCTTCCATGCAAGATTGATTCCTGAAAGGGCATCAGCCAACCAGCAGCTGACACCACGGGAACAGCTGCCAGCGTCATCAGAGGAGGACGTACGCAGTCGCAGCCTACCACCACCACCGCAGCCGAAAAAGAAAAGAAACGAAGGGCAAGAAGAAAAAGAGCATTCCCATCTGCCGGTGGAGGATCTGCCTCCAGTGGCTGCCCGCCCACAGCCACAACTCGTCACCGCCGATGGTAAGCTCATGGGCGAACAGCAAGAAGGCCAAGCAAAATCGGTCTACAGAAGTGGCGAATGCTCTCCTCTCAAGAAAAAGAAACTGAAATGCGTACACCAGCATCGGCGGCAGTTACAGTGACGTTGCCTAAGGACTCTGTGCTCATATGCCCAATGTAATGGGGAGGCAAAGGCCGGATCAATTGGCAGAGTTGGGGTGAACTCCGTTCGCAAAAGCGAGCTGTAACAGGGCTTACTCGAGATTGCGGGACATGATTGCAACTCAAAGGCGGACAAGCTGGCAGCGAAAGGCGCGAGGTCCTCTCTGAGCTGAACGTCCGAATTAGTCGCCCAATTAAAACGCGTTCGACTGAGAGAGACCTTGACGCTGTCAGCACCTGTGAGATAGCAGCCGCGATCGCCGAGTTGGGTGGTTGTTCGGTAGACGACATCAAAGTTGGTGACGTCCTGAACCCCCACCAGCATGGGGACGTGCTGGATGCGGTGCCCGCAACGGCGGTCCGAAAAATAATGGCTGAAGGACGGGTGCGGATAGGCTGGGGTTCCGCTCGAGTGGAACTGCTGGAGCCCAGCCTATGCACTGCTACAGATGCCTCGAGAAGGGACACGTGGGCGGTAAATGCCTAACGAGGCAGACAGAAGCACCCGTTGCTACGCCTGCGGCGAACCCGGTCATAGAGCGAACCAGTGCACTGCGTCGGCACTGAAATGTCCCGTTTGCTCGACCTCGGGCGCCTCCAACCATAGGTGGGAAAAAAATGCGCTCAACCTGCAAAACGGGGAGTGAGCAGAGTAAGTCCTCTCTCACTCCCTCCAGCGAGACGGTCACAGCACCTGTTGCGGCACCGAGCTCCGACTCGGCAATGGAATTGCAGAGACGTAAAATTCACGCCCCTTAAAGTCCTCCAGGGCAACCTGAACCACTGCCGCAATGCACAACATCTTATACAGACCATTGTGGAGTGGCGGTTTGCCTGCAGTAATAGCGGAGCCCCATACGTCCCCGACCATCCTCGCTGGTTCGGCGACGAATGGGCCGTAGCCATCTACTGGGGGTGGTGATGGTGCCACCCTGCGTCCTCCTGCAAAGGGCGGCTTTGTTGTGCAATGGGGCACCCTGGCTATAGTGGGCTGCTATGTCTCTCCCAACAGGACCCTCGCCGACTACGAGGAGTACCTGGACGAGTTGGCGGATTGCGTGCGCAGGTGCTTACCCGTCCGTTGATCGTCCTAGGAGATTTTAACGCCCATAACAGGGCTTGGGCAACTCTAGGGACGATCAAAGGGAAGACCATAATGGATTGGGCGGCTGGTCTGGACCTTCGACTATTAAATCAGGGGTCTGAGAGTACATGTGTGCGGTGGCAGGGGAGTCCATTGTAGACCTTACTGGGCGACTCCTGCAATGCGAATGTGTCGGGATGGCGAGTTGCGACAGAGATGGTGACATTGTCAGACCACCGTCATCGTGTTCGATGTCGCTTCGCCACTTCGACAGTAATTCCAGTCGTCCAGAAGGCCCACCGCGGCGTTGGTGTCTCAAGCGGCTTGACCGAGACAAGCTCAAAGCTGCCGCCATCGTCGCGGCCTGGCCAGAAAAAGCCGAAGAGGTTCCGCTCGATCCGAAGTGGAAGCGAACTGGTTCCGGCTACGATGGCGCAATGCGACGTCTCGATGCCTAGAACCAGTCGTCCCCGCAGGGCGGTGTACTGGTGGTCGGCAGAAATTGCACACCTTCGTGCGATCTGCTTGCAGTCGGCGCCAGTACGAGCCCGAAGAAGGCGAACTCCACTTGAGGATAGCCAGACTGCAGGGCATACCGAGCGGCTACAAAGGCACAAATGCTATATCTAACGCCAGGTCTCGGTCCTGGAAAGAGCTCTAGAGGGACTCAACGAACCCTGGGGCGACCGTACAGGATGGTGCTGGAAAACTCCGGCCCTGGTCGTTGCCTTGACGGAAACTCTCGATCCGGACCTGCTGGGAAGAGTGATCGGCACGCTTTTCCCAGAGGACCGGTCAAGTCCTCAGGTCTGCCGTCGTCATTGGGTGGCATGATGAGATGGAGGTGACCGTGGAGGAGCTGGACCGAGCCGTTAGCCGCTTGAGAGCCGAAACACCGCACCGGGGCCTGACGGAATTCCTGGTCGGGCTCTGGTGCTGAGTCTGGCTGCCTTGGGGGACAGGCTAAGACAGCTGTTTACCGGCTGTCTGCGGGTGCCAAGTTCCCACAGCATGGAAAAGCAAGGTTGGTCCTCTTGAAGAAGGAAGGCAGGGCCGCCGATTCTCCCTCTGCGTACCGTCCCATATGCCTGTTGGACGAGATTGGCAAATTGTTCGAAAGGAAGATTTGCCACTCGGCTCAACGGACATCTGTCGCGTCGGTCCCGATCTGGCTGATAGCCATTTGGATTCCGACGGGAGCATTCCACTATGATGCCATTATGCGCGTCCGCTCCTGTCGGAACAAGCAGTATCCGAGGGTGGTGTGGCGTTGGCAATAAGTCTTGATATTGTCAACGCCTTTAACTCTCTACCCTGGGATACAATAAGGAGAACACTAGCATACCACCAGGTGCCTGCCTACCTGCAAGGCGTAATGGGGACTACTTGCGCGACAGGTACATTCTGTACATGGGGCAAGATGGTAGGAATATCCGGAGGAGATCAAACGTGGGGTTCCACAGGGCTCAGTGCTGGGTCCGCTACTGTGAACCTCGCGTGCCTGCGGTTCTGCGTGTCGACCTTCCTGCTGGCGTAAATATCGTGCTATGCCGACGATACACTGGTGGTCGCCAGCGGGGTCACCTTCGAGACCAAGGAGGGCTCGCTGAGCTTGGGACGGAAGTCGTCGTCGCCAAAATCCACGAGTTGGGTCTAGAAATAGCGCCTCATAAGAGCGAGGCCTTATGGTTTCTAAATTACCTCGGGCAGGGAACCACCCGACTCGTGCGTCTACGTGGGTGGGTCTGTAGTCAGGTGGGGCGGTACATGAAGTACCTGGGGCTCCACCTGGACAGTCGCTGGGGCTTCGAAAGCACTTTGAGCGCCTAGTCCCCGGTTGAGAGGGTGGCGGGTGCTATGCACAGACTGCCCAATCTGGGGACCGAGGAGAAATACGCCGCCTCTATGCGCGGTGGTACGGTCCGTAGCCTTACAGGGCACCTGTGTGGGCGAAAGGCTAGCCATCCGGCGCTGTAGATCAAAATCTACGGTGTCCAGCGGAGGTGGCTATACGGATCGTGCGAGGATACCGTACGATATCGTTTGAGGCGGCAACAGTCCTGGCTCGTTTTCCATCCCTAGATATACTGGCGGATATGGATGCGAGGGTGCCAACCGAATCCGCATCCTCCGTCAGAGAGGTGGCAGTGAGCCAGATGAGGCGCTCGAGTCTGTAAAACGGCAGGAGCGCCAAAACGCCTTGGCGATATGGCGCACTCGACTCAACGAGGGCGCTATGCCCGCAAACGCGTTATTGGCGCAATCCTGCCGGTCTTCGAAGCCTGGATGCAGCGACGGTAGGAAGACTCACCTACAGACTTACACAGATAATTACCGGGCACGGGTGGCGGTGATTATCTGTGTAAGATCAGACGCGAAGCGACGGCGAACTGCTTCCACTGCGGTGGACAGGACCAGGACTCTGCGTCCCATACGCTGGCGATATGTCCAGCTTGGGAACGGGAGCGAATGATCCTGACAAACCGGGTCGGTCAGGACCTCTCCTGCCAGCAGTCGTGTCGGCGATGTTGAGCGGGGACTCGGCGTGGAGGCCGTAGCCACCTTCTGTGAGTCCGTAATGGTCCAGAAGGAGGCTGCTGAGCGGGATCGGAGGAGGACAGATCCCACTCGGAGACGACGCCATCAAGGCGTTCGTCACGGCCCTCCCTTTGAAGATGGTGTTCCCCACCAGAAACGGGGCCTCTGGGGTTGCAGGCGTTTGGGCGGGGCCTCGAACGCCTAGTAACAACCCGAGGAGGACGATGGCTCGGAAGTGGTCCCGAGACATCGTGATAACTGCTGCGAGGTGCTGGGGTAGTAAGTTCTACCCTTGGACGTGCTTTCAATAAAGCAAAGCGAGAGGGAGGCCCGGTTGCGTTCGAACGGAGATCGGGACCTTCGCTGCTGATGGAGACCACCGTGGGGTTTTAGCCGGTAGGTCCGGCATAACCTTGAGTTGTCCCCAGCCAGAGGAATCCAAGGTTTCCCACGAAAAAAGTAAAGTTATCCATACAAATTCTATCTACTGTGTGACGCGATGGTTAGAAAAGCAAACATTTTGTGATAAGTTTGACAAGACATCCGTGTTTTGTTTTTGATAAAAACTGACGTTATCAGCCGTCCCGTATTTGACGGGACGGCCCGTATTTGACTCATAAATTTCAATGTCCCGCCTAGACCGGTCAGGTATTTTGGTGAATGTGAGGAGCGTTCGAAAAAAGTGAGAATGCGGTACAAACTTTTTAAATTTAAAAAGTAAATACAGGTAAAGTTGGTATATCTGTAAGATACCTAAAAAAATAAACTAATTATCTTTTGTTTATAAATAGTAGAAGATTGACATATGTTTGCTGTTTATTGTAGCGTCTTGGCGATGGGAATATTTGAACCACGTCTGTGCATGAAAATTTTCACAATGCTACAAGTCAATCAAGATTTATAGGTAATTTGGGTACCTAAGCGCTTCGCCATATCCTATCGTTGCACATAGGTTGCCGAATTTAAACCTGAAAGAACAACCAATAAAGAGACCATCTAAAGCTAGGGACGTCCTCTGACAGCAGTAACTAAGGAAATGGTTAAAAAGTCGAAAGAAATGTTTTAGCGTTTCGTCATGTAACAGTACATATAATTGCTGAAGAAACGAAAATTTGCAAGACGCAACACTTATGGGTCCAAGTCGGTGTCTGTATGTTTGTCTGTCACAACTCTTTACGCAGAAGATAGAAATTTTGCATAATTATAATATCACCATCATCATCATCATTAGAACCCTTCACAAGTCCACTGCTGAATATAGGCCTCCCCCAAATCATGTCGAGTCGTCGAGTCAAGTCGATGGACGCTGAGCCATCAGCATCCATCGACTTCTTGCGTGTCTTACCAGGTCGTCACCGTCACTCCACTTCGCTTACCGGTACGAGGCCGCCGCTCAAAAACCATTCTTCCCTATCGATTGTCGGTTTTTTGAGCTATATGGCTGGCCTACAATATGCAATTACTTAAATACAGACCTGAGATATGGATTATTTTGGGACAGAGAGGTTGGAATCTAATAGGATAATCATGTGGTATAACACGTTATCCCACACATTTTAATCAATCAAAATTATACAAAAAATAGTCATCAATCTTTAATTTCTGTTTATAGGTTTACATTTTAAGAACGCTACGTTTTCTCTTTACGACTATAGAATCATCAGCAGTCATTATGAAAGGAAACTTTTAAATAAAGGAAAAACGTAACCCTACTTTTTTTCATTTCCGAAATTGGACAAAACTCAAACTCACTACCTATACAAAATTTAATTAAATTCTGTCCAGTCATTTTTGCGTGAATCATGAATATATACATGTTTTCGTCAGATTTATTAAATTTATAGATAGATTCGAGAAATTTGTTTAGCGGAAGCTATCTTTAAAAAAATACACAGTAAAATGACATCATGCTACGTTCATTAATTATAAATGAATTATAACAAAGACATCGTTTTATTTCGTTATAAATTATCATCTTGTTCTCGTTCACGGTAAAACATTAAGATAACGCTGTTTATACACTGGTGAGAAAGTTAAAATATATAATGTCAACGAAATCAACTACATTTTTTAATAATCCATTAATTAATTTTGTTTCTAATTAGTTTTGTGTTGTTATGATAATCATTGTGTAACATAATATTAAAATGATTGTAAACTGCTCTGTTTTTTTTTTCAAAAAAAGATGTCCCGCTGGGCTTCTTGCTGGTTCTTCGAAGGACAGAGGTATTTTCCGAACCAGTGCTAAATTAAACATAAGAGTGATAACTATTACATAAATTTTGTACGTTATATATTAAATAGGCTACTGTAGTAAAATCACAAATGTTCCATTAAAAAGCAGCAATTTAATTTATATATCTATTTAATTTAATTTAATTTAATATAATTTTAAACTATTTAAACGTCACAATAATGTTCTTATAATGTCTTATTACCCTTTACGTAGGTTTAGTGCACTAATGTCATAAACTACAATCTAAAAAGTGATGTCATGGTATTTGTTATAACGAAATCTATGTTTCAATGTAAACGACGGCCTACGCTTTCGTTTAGTGACCGATATACGCACACTCTAAATTCGACGTACAACGTAAAACTATAGCGAAACATTTAAAATCTAAAACAATTCATTTTAATTTTGATCGAAATAATTAAGAATAAAATTTGGTTGACGTACGGATAAGTTTACGAATTTTGTAGAGAACTCGAATTGGTCGGCTCGACCGGGGAAGGACCACGCTTTCACAGAATACCAGAGTTAAATACAAGTAGCAGTTTAACGTTGCTGTGTTTCGTATGGTGAATATAGTGAACTAGAGATCCTTTTTACTGGAAACGAGGCGTTCCATCTTAATCCTCAGGGGTGATAAAGAAATCTGCATTTTAAATTCAGATTTGACTAACATAGTTTCCATTACTAAGGCACTTTAACATAACAGGCCAAATCGATTTCACTGACCTAAAGATAATAAAATGCTTTTCACATAACAGCTTCAGAAATCGGTGCTAAGACATAGTGTATAGAAGAATTAAGGCCCCTTACTTCAGACGCTATTATGTTGAAATTATTTCATTCTTTTTAGCGCTTTGAAGTCGGCTTTTACTTTTTATTAAAAGTAGGATATATTTTTGGTCCGTTTTAGTAACCAAAGTATGTTACAAGTTCAAGGTAACAACTGGAATGTCGTCTAGATAGTTACAATGAAAACTTCTTGTTCCCGTATTAATTTGTGGAATCATTCGTATATCTTACAAACGAATAAAATTGCTGGAACCCCATAACTGATTGATGAAAAAGATAAAGGTTTGCTTTAAAGTTCTTACCCCATCAAATCGAGCTTAAACCTAGCCATCACCACTGTCATCATCACTACCATAGCTAAACATAGGCATCCCTTCAAAGAATGCCACAAAGCATAGCCCTGAGTCATCTGCATCCATCGAGTTCCTGCATCTCTTATCAGGTCCACCAGGAACAAGGTTCAGAAATAAGACCATCCCTCTATTAGGTATATATAACCTATAATAAGAAAAGTATCATTACAATATGTTCTCTAGTGACGAAGAGAAAAAAAAAACATAAAGTCGAATTGATATAGAACCTCCTCCTTTTTTGAAGTTCGCTAAAAAGGACAGCTATACCCTTTATATGTCCCGCAGCCGAGTATAGGTATTTTAAATAAACAGCAATAAGCCCGCCGTAGATCCATTTTAAATGGACGGTCCTCACATGTCTTCGAAATATTTTTATTTCTCGAACATGCGGAAACCTGCACGATGTTATCGTTTATCGCTGAGCACGTGGTAAATCAGCATTTAAAATTAACATTTTTTAGGTTTCTTGCGTAAAATGCAAATTTTAGGGGCCTGAGCCCTAAGATAGCACGGCCCTATAGTCGTACATCGTAGCATTATCCATTACACCCTATAAAAATCCACTGCTGAACATAGGCCTCGCCTATAGATTGTCTCATAGGGGGGATTTTGCCATAGTTGCCACGTTTGGCAGGCGGGTTAACAACTGCTGCTTTTTGTTATTTGACCTGTTATAAGGAAGATGCTGCTGTTTCATCACCCATCTACTGTCAGTTCCCTCTGTCGTCTTAAGAGACCCAGGGGACGATATGAAGTAGTGAATATTCTTACAACGTTGTGCTAACAAAACTTAATATTAAAAATACGTTAAGATTATCGTTTATCGCCCACAATTACGACTGTTACTTTACTAGATTTAAATTCTGAAAGTTATTGCTGGGTTTGCCCTTGAGGTTATAATTTAAAAATAATAAAGAGTGCCTTAATTTTGATATTGTAATGGCTTCACAGCAACCATTTAGTAAAAGCTTCTACTAAACACAAGGCAATTTGTTCAAGCAATAAAACGTGTATAAATAGGCGTCATGTGCCTCGTTTACCGAACTATTTTTTCTCGTATTACAAAGAAATTAGGTCGTTAACAGCACCTGTGAGTAATCTAGCGAAATAAATGAGAGAAAAAAAACTTTTATATACCTCTGTTTCGAATTTTCACACTTGTTTCCGACCTTGGTTTTTATATGCTTTGTTTCATCTTTCGCTGTAATTTTGGGAGCTAAATTTATTTTTGTAGCCTATTTAATATTTATTGACATTGTCATTACTAAGTGACTCTTGTGTTCTATGTATTAGAATTTCGTTGACGGACTAAGGTTGAATTCGTCATTTACCAGTAAAAAGGGTTGCCGGTTCTCTACACTCACCATACGAAACACGGCAATGCTGCTATTTTACGCCGGTATTCTGTGAAAGCCGAGCCGTCCAATTCGTGCTATAACCACAATACAGCCGCGTAAAAGTCAAATAAGACGTCCAGATATGTCAGTAATGTAAAAAATAGTAGGATTATTAAAAATGAGGTAGATAAATAGATAACACTTTATTGTACGTCAAAAATATAAATATGAACAAAAAAAAGGAGCAAAAAGGAAATGTGGTACAATGGGCGGTCTTACCGCTAAAGGTGATTTCTTTCAGACAAGATAACCTTTGAAAAATTTTTAAACCATTTATTAGGTTGGCATGGCTCTACCACGTTTCAAACGTGGTAGAGCCATGCTGCAGCTATATTAGTAGCATAGTTGTAGCACGAATGGGTCGGCTCGACCGGGGAAGGACCACGCTCTCACAGAATACCAGCGTAAAATAGCAGCTTAACACTGCTGTGTTTCGTATGGTGAGTGTAGAGAACCGGATACCCTTTTTACTGGAAAAGAGGCATTCCATCTTAGTCCTCACGGGTGACAACGCATCTGCATTTTGATTCTTTATTGAAGATAGATGTAGATGTCTATGGGTCACAGCAACCACTTACCATCAGGTGGACTGTGTGCTCGTTTGTCACCCTATCCTATAAAAAAAAAAGAAAAAAAAAAGGTTTGGTTATTGAAATACATTCGCAACCACCGTGAAAGCAGTCTATAGAAAAATAAAAGAATACCAGCTAATTCTTTAACTTGGCTTTTTCTTTAATTTTAGATATCGTGTTACGTACATTAAATAAAAGTAAATGCAGTCGAATTAATGCCGTCTGCCAAGCGCGGTGATTACGTCGTGGCCTCCCTATTAAAGGGGAGGCTTATGTCTAGCAGCGACCTTGTTGAAGTTGACAAGAAAAGAAAAAAGATTCGTTCTTTTTTATTTTGCTGGTTTTCCTTATTATTCTATCCGTTAGAGTATCTTACTGTATTATTTTTGTCTGACCACTAATAGTTGTCAGTCTTCACCATCAGCATTATTACAGCTTTTCACAATTCCGGTGCTAAACATTTAGGGTTGACTGGTAGAGAATGCCACAAGGCATTAAGTCCGCCCTTTACATCCCTTATTATGAGGTAGATGTAAAAAAGATTAAATAAATAAAATAAAAACATAAGCCTCCCCCAAGGAACGCCACAAATTGCAGTCCTATGCCATTTGCATCCTTCGACATACCACATGTATAGCTAGTAGGAGGCTGCCTTACAATTCGCTTACTACTACACTATTGCAAATATTCTCCTATGAAGCGATATATAGTAGAGTCCTATTTTCAGCCTGACTGTCTGAGCCAGACTTTGATAGGTGTAATGATGATAATGATAGGTCAGCTTGTGATGAAAATATTCTACTTCCATTTAAATAAAAGTAAAAATAATATATCTGTTTATTCGGATTATTTAGAAGTTGTCACCGTGGTCAAAAATTGACTAAGAGTAATAATGATATCGAATGTAGTTAATTCATTCAATATTCGTCGAGACGCTTGCTTCTCGTAAACAAAAACAAAACGAAGATGACAGGCTAATATTTACGAGCGTAGCTGAATGTACATCGCGTTGATTCATCCAATTACAAAACAGTTTTCGTAGTGCAAGAATTGGGTTATACAAATGTTCGGGCTCTTTAAATGCATGACGGTGTCGGCGGGTGTCGGAGTACACTTGCCGACGGTGATTGATGGAGCGAATTGAAGCTGTTTGCTTTAGTCCGATAGCCTACGCATCAGGAATTTTTACGAGGTCGATGTACGAAAGGATTTTCTTTGAAATTGTACCGATTTCTTTTTTATGGACTGCTGTACCCACTTAACAATATAAGTAAATATAAAAAATAAATGTTGATGTGAGGGCATGTGTTTTTTTATCAAGTGTGACAAAAGAGCACACAGTCTACCCTCGATCCTACATCTATCTTCGATTAAGAATCGAATTTTGGTAAAGGTCTTAAGTAAAGATAAATCAAGAAGAGGAAGCAGTCTTCTGGATTTACGTGGTAGAGCCATGCTGCAGCTATATTAGTAGTATAGTTGTAGTACGAATGGGTCAGCTCGACCGGGGAAGGACCACGCTCTCATAGAATACCAGTGTAAAATAGCAGCTTAACACTGCTGTGTTTGTATGGTGAGTGCAGAGAACGGAGACCCTTTTACTGGAAAAGAGGCATTCCATCTTAGTCCTCACGGGTGACAACGCATCTGTATTTTGATTCTTTATTGAAGATAGATGTAGATGTCTATGGGTCACAGCAACCACTTACCATCAGGTGGACTGTGTGCTCGTTTGTCACCCTATCCTATAAAAAAAAAATATATGGATCTCACAAGTGTTGAACTCTCCATAAGTCTGTAGAAGTCTATATAAGCAGTGGATTTTTATGGGGTACTTAGAAAAAATAATTGAGAGCCTAAAAATCATGCTAGATAATTCAGTTATATATATGACCCTTAAACATGAGGTTTCAAAGTCCTGCTGAAACCAATATTTAGTGCAAAACATTAAGGTTTATAAAAAAACCTTTTAAGCATAATTAAGCTAAGATTTAACTTAAAATTTTGATATCAAGCTGTGATATGGTTCTGGATTATACATGGTAAGCACGTTAGTCTAGTCTAGAAAATGTGTATTCGTTTCTGCTTTAAGCTTAAAAGCTCTTGTTGCGCTCGTTATTGTGAGCTGGGGAGACTTACGAAGGTAAAACTTTAAAATTTCTTGCAGTGTTCAGTATCATCATCATCATTACAGCCCTTCACAAGTCCACTGCTGTATAGAGAATAGGCCCTATTCAGTAACAAGGAAACAAATATTTTTAGTTGGTAGACTGAGATTTTTGTAGAAAAACATAAAATGGCTTCTTTACAGGTGTAATAATTAAGTGATATTAAATATATGTATTTTCAAATGAAAAAATATTTAATGTGTCCAAGTGCATGAAGATGCTGTACTCAAAAAAGTCTAGTCTTTTATTTTATTTATTTATAAAATAAATATAAAACTTGTACAAACCTTGTATACTATGAATACATTATAAAAGCAAAATAATATGCCTAAAATTTCGTTTATTCTCAAATTTTAAATTTCGCATTTAAAATGACACTAATAAAAGAGGATGAAGGGAGGAGCAAAGAATATTAAGTAATATATTATATATATTAACTAGCTGGTAACCAGCGCGTTGCTGCCGCAAAAGAAATAATTGTGGGAAATATTTTTTTTAATTTGAAAGAGTTATTTTGTTTAATTAAGATATTATATACATTCATTGAAGTTGAATGATACTTTCAAATAAACTTTTCGGTACGACACGCGCACCACCTGCTGTAAGTTAATTGCACTATGCCTATAACTTTCGCACAAGTACAAGCAATAAGTTGACAAAGTTTTACCGCAGTCCGATGAACAGTATGGCAGCGCATAAAATACGAACAAACAAACATTAATTTTTATAAACTACTTAGATACGTGAAGGGAAAACTTTACTTGAGAATAGTCTGTGGTACTCTGCATGTATGCCAAATAAAATGTGTTTATTTTATATTTTGTATATTAGATATCTGTGTTTTATATTTAAATATGAAGTTGAGATTGGGAGTGAAATACATCTTGCTTAATACACAAACTTAAAAATTTGATGAATTACGGTCGGATTTCGACCCCTGGTTGACTAGGTACTAGTTAGAATAAGTTATATTCTTTTATTTTATTTTAAATGACAACTGAAAGAGTTCCTCGGAAGCCAACTCTCTCTAAACCTTTTTTTAGGTTTTATTTTGTGATTCACATATTTTATCTTAATTAATATAATAATTGTGATTTAAGTTTTAACAATATAGAGTATTTTCTGTAATATCAGTCTTAGTGCAGTCTTAGTAACATCGTAAATATTTAAGAAACTCTGTGTTTTTGTTTAGATAAGATCTCGTGCTAATTAAACTATCCTCTTCTACAAAATATGCCTGGGAATATTTTGATGAATACCAGAAGACCTGGTCCCTGGTTCATATAGGTGTAAAACGAAAGTCTTTCCGCCGATGGAATAAATAATTCAAAATACGTGCCGGGAGTTTGGTTAGCGGTGCGTTCGACGCCCATGACATGGTGGTTTGGTTTTATCTTAAGCTAACGATCCGCTCCACAGGTGACTTCTGGATCTCGACAACAGCGCCACCAACTATAAAAAACTATAAAAGTGACCCCGTAAGTACCCCATATAATTTCATCCAAATCGATCATGCCGTTCATATTTCATATCAGAAATAAAATAAAGATAGATATTAGAATTAAATAAAAATACTAAAAAGACCAAAACTATAGACATCCTCAACATCATCAACAACAAGGTACGAAAAATTAAACAGCTTGATGGACTGAATAATAATATATTTAAAGCAATTCATAACAGGTAGATGGATGAAAGACATAACTCGGCCTCCCAAAGAGAAAACTTTGTACCCTTTAAGTATAAGTAAACAAGCTACTAAGTTTGCACCCCTTTTTAGGAATATTACTTGCACGGAGGAATGTGAGATTTGGCATAGTTAAAGTTTATATGTAATAGGAGCGCAGAAAGCTAAAATTTATATATAACATGTGTTACAAATACATCAAATTGAATAAAATAAAACATTCATTGTTAACGTTCATACTGCTAATATCAAACACATACTCGTAACAATCTGTGTTCAAACAACAACTAAAGAATTTTAAAACGTTGTCAGTAAATAATTACTACTTAATTTTGTGTAACTGCAAATGTTCTTTTTCGTATGTTTCATATTGCATATATTTTGTGTATGTCAAGGCCAAAAAGCGTTTATTTTATATATTGTTTATGAGATATCTGTGTATTAATGTGCAGTTCTAAGTGAAATACAGCTTGCCTAATATACAAACTTAAAAATTGCATGAATTTCGATCGAATTTCGACCACTAGGCGACCACTAAGCGACCACCACCTTAACCGTCATTAATTTACGTTCGTACATGCTTGGCGGTCAGATCAGTGATCGTAGTACAAACATCTCGCACCTTTAATCCTGCTCCGCGATGTCATTCTAGGTATTTTATGTTTAGTGAAAACAAGATGATAATATCGGAATCTATTAGAAGCCATGAGATCTTTCTTGCATTTTCTATAGTTGCATTTTATAGCACTCAAAGAACGTTATGGATTATGGAGTCTTTTAATAATTCCGCCAATTTTTTTGTTTAATCATCATCATAATTATCATAAAATCCCTTCACAAGCCTGCTGCCATAGCATGCATGTCTTACCAGTTCATCTATTAGTAGTCTAGTCTCAATCCATATAGTAGGCGGCCGCTTTAACCTTAGCTTACAGGCACGACAATGCCATTCGAAAACCTTTCTTTCCCATCGGTTATCGAAATCTTTGAGATATTAATATTATTTAATTTAATTTCATAATTATTATAATGTTATAACCAACCAACATGTGTGTTCTATACGTGATAGAGCCACGCTGCAGCTATATTATGGTTGTAGCATGAATGAGTCGGCTAGACCAGGGAAGGACCACGCTCTTACAGAATACCAGCGTAAAATAGCAGCTTAATGCTGCTGTATTTCTTATGGTGAGTATAGAGAACCGGAGGCCCATTTTACTAGAAAGAGGCATTCCATCTTAGTCCTGAGGGGGACAACGCATCTGCATTTTGATTCTTACTCGAGGAAATATGTAGATATCTATGAGCCACACCATCCACTTACCATCAAGTGGACTGTGTGCATGTTTGTTACCCTTATTCTATTAAAAAAATAAGTGATCGCCGTAAGTTTCATAGTACGCGAGCTACACGGATTAAATTATTACCGGCACTAATGAATTTGTTAATTTGTAACTTTGTGTGCTGATTTATCACGTTCTCCGTGGTAAAGGAAAACATGGAGAAACCTGCATGTTTGAGGGATAAATTATTTCGAGGACCGGGGCAGCGTGGCGAACAATATGATCCGTAACCCTCTCAGAAATGAGAGGGTCTGTGCACAGTGTTGGGACGTACATCGGCTGTAACTTCAATTTTTTTATAATGTATGTTACCGCCACAGCCTATAAAAGTCCACTGCTAATCATAGGCCTCCCCCATAGATTGCCTAATAGGGTTTGGCATAGTTTTTACGATTGGCAAGCGGGTTGGTAACGGCAGTTTTTATTTCTAGTTGTTATTAGAAAGACGCTGTTGGTTTGAAAGTAATATAAATTATTTCATATTTATATCTAGGCTATTTTTCATTTGAATAAAATGGTTAAACTTGCTATGTGAATTGAACCTAAACAATAGAACTCTGGTTCCATATTCATCTGCACTAAATTATTTTCGTTCCTTGCGTTCTTAATGGCTAAACCACATCCAAAAGCGTCCGAGAGTAATAAACATGGAACATTTGGTTGAGGTTTAGGACACATATTGCAATCTGTTAAAATTAAACAATCAAATCTAAATTTGAATATTATATTAGCGAGTGTAAAGAAATATAAATTTAAAGGCTGATATGATACATCTCAGAACTATATATGTATATGTTCTTTCATATTGGTGTATGTATATGTTTTTTCATAGGTTGATAAACAAACACACAGTACGACTAATGGTAATTGTATGATGTGACTATAAATAGTTATATCTAGATCCTTGATTAAAAATCAGATGGGTAGTCATCCCTGAGGACTAAGACGTTATGCCACCAATGAAAAGAGTCTCCCATTCTATACAAAACACAGCAGCTTTATGCTGGTATTCTGTGTAAGAGTGTTCCTTCCTCGGTCAAGCCATTCGTACTGCATTCGTAGCATGTTGCTTTGTGGATCTACCACAAAGTAAATATAATATGTAGATTTTTTTATAGGATAAGGGTGACAAACGAGCACCCAGTTCACCTGACGGTAAGTGGTTGCTGTGGCTCATAGACATCTACATCTATCCTCGATTATGTATCAAAATGCAAATGCGTTATTACTCTTAGGAATAAGATGGAATGCCTTATTCTCAGTAAAAATGATCTCTCTCTATACTCACATCAATGGTATATAAATATCAGCTCATCTCAATAAAAAATATTTATTTCGAAATTATAGACAAACACTTCAATTTTATATGTAATAATAGATTGCCTGAAAGGATAATTGCGTCAACATGTCAATTATATTTAATATCAAGCCTGACAGAATCTCTATCGAATTACTGAACGCTACACTAATATAATATGAACATTTTGCACATGTTATATTATATAGCCCATAATTAAGAAATAATTATGGATGTTTTCAATATAATGTTATTAAGGCTGTATTAAATGCATTTTTGTTATAACAATATTCCATATTATGCTACAGTATTATTCGAGCATGAGCATATTTTAAGAACGAACCTTAAAAATATTTTTAGACTAAAGACTAAGGACTAAGTATAACTAACAGGTGCCAAGTCATAAATCAGTAAAAAAATATTATACTGTAAATTAATGTTTAAAAAAAGTCCCGCTAAGTTTCTTGCCCATTCTTCCCAGGACAGAAGTTTTTCGGAACCAGTGGTAAAGCTTATATAACTTTCAATAATTATTTTTGTTATCTATATTGAATTAAAATTATTCTATTCTATTCTAGTCAAATAAGAAACGTATCGACGGAAAAGTGGCAGAAATATGAATAGAATATATTACCAAACTTAAGCATGTTGACGTACGTTAAACTGCTGTTTTTTATTTTTTAATTATTAACATATTTTTGTCAAATTTATTTAACTTTTTGTAACACAACGCATGCTGTGATTGCCTATATTAGTAATGTAACCAAACATTCATTGCTTTTTCTTATGTTGGTAATCCTAATAAAAAAATTAAAATAGAAAAAAAATGGAATGAAGCTATTGAAATTAATAATAATCACCGTCATCATTACATCCATTGGTGAACTAATGGCCTTCACCAGATTACCACAAAACACGGTCCTGGACCATTGATCGATCTATTGATGTCATGCATTCTCACTATCTAGTTGCCTGCCTGCTATTGATTGCTGTTGGTTGTAGTAGTGCGACTGCTGATCATGAGGTCCCGGGTTGGAATCCCGGGTCGGGCCAAAAAAAATCAGTTATTGAGCTTTTCCATCAAGAAACTCTCAGTAGATGCCCTGAGTTAGGAAGTTGGCGGTGTCTCACCCCCGTGCCTCGGAAAGCACGTACAGCCGTTGGTCCTGCGCCTGATCTCTCTCCGGTCGTGTCGGTTTACCGTCCCATCGGACTATGAGAGCGAGGGAATAGAGAGTGCACCTGTGCTTGCGCATACACTTGGGCACTATAATCCTGTCCTGCGCCGACGGCTAGTCTCCGTTGAGTCTGGCCGCCGTGACCGAAATTCGGTCTGGAGGACATTATTATTATCTAGTTGCCGGTTATCTAAAACTAAGTTTACCAGTATGAGGCAGGCTACTCGATAACCTTTCTTTCCCATCGGTTGTCAGTTTCGTTCGTTTCGTCGTTTTGTAACAAACGAACTTACAGTCCACCTGATGGTAATGGGCTTCTACAGCCCATAGACACCTACAACCAAATTGAAGTAAAGTAGGCTAGAGATGCGTTGTCTATTTTGGGATGTCTCTCAGCCTGTAATATACTGACTCTCTATACCATTCAAACCGGAACACAGCAGAGCAAGCACTCCTATTTGGCGGCAGAAATATGTCAGAGGGTGATAACCACCAGGGACCAGGAGGGTCCTACCACTTAGTACTTCAGATAAAAGGCCGGCCCCAGTCTACAGATCTGTTGGATTATTGCTAGGCTCATTACCAATTCAGGCTACTGGTCTACAGTTGGATTTTTTTATAGGATAGGGTGAAAAATGAGCACACGGTCCACCTGATGGCAAGTGGCTGCTGTGACCCATAGACATCTACATCTGTCCTCAATAAAGAATCAAAATGCAGATGCGCTGTCACCCGTGAGGATCAACATGGAATGCCTCTTTTCCAGTAAAAAGGGTCTCCGGTTCTCTACACTCACCATACGAAAACAGCAGCTATTTTATGCTAGTATTCTGTGAGAGCGTGGTCCTTCCCCGGTCGAGCCGACCCATTCGTGCTACAACTATACTACTAATATAGCTGCAGCATGGCTCTACCACGTATAAAATTATGCCAATAGTTATGCTGCTGATATAATTTCTATGAAGAAACCCTAGCATAACCCTCTCGATAATCGCTTAGTGACTTTATCTTTCCCATACGACAAGAAGTAAGGGAGCACATCTCGATTCTTTCAAATTTTTATAAGCTTATATACTTTTGTTTAAGATTCTGACATATATCTACTAGAAGATACGTACATTCTCGAACCCCGTAGCTATGCAATGTGTATACATGATGATGCCCACCAATATAGAAAGTTACAGCCTATATATGTCCCACTGCTGAGCACAGGCCTCCCTCATTTCTGAGAGGGTTTTAGGGCAAGGAAGTGTCCGCCGCGCTGCCCCAATGCGTGTTGGCGAACTTCACATGTCTTCGAAATAATTTTTTAAAATTTATCAGACATGCAGGTTTCCTCACGATGTTTTCTTCACCGCCGAGCACGTGGTAAATCAACTTAAAATTGCAATTACAATTTCATTGGTGCCGGCGGGATCAAACCCGGTTTGCTCGCGTACTGTGAAATTTACAGCGAGCGCTAACCATCTGAGCTACCACGGCTCTAGATATAGATATAGCACCGATATAGAAAACCATAATTATTACTAGCGATCTGCCCCGGTTCCGCCTAATGTGCCGTTATTTAGATTTAAGATAGTCAAAGACTATTTATTTTATCAATATTAGCCCGGACAGACAGACATACAGATTTAAAAAAAATGTTTATTTATATCTAATTAGTATGCAAATAACACTGAACTTAACAGAAGCCATTTATTTCAAAATTACAGACAGACACGTCAATTTTATTTATATGTTATATATAACGACGTCATAAACAGTACAAAAAACAACTTTCCATTTAGCTCTATCCATATTTTATAAGTCATGAAATCTCTTATTCGACGATGTCGCAAAATTGATATTTCATGTTCTGTAGGAGACGGTGTAGGTAATGTCATACATACAATAAAGTTCATTAGTAATTTTTCCCAAAAATAAGCTTTTCATAGATACGGATTTTCCTCGTGAGCTTTTGACAATTCGTTTTCTGAGATGACTCACCATTTTTTATAACGTTTTGTTTTTGATTATGAAAAAAATTAAGAACTAAATGTTACCATCAATTATATGGACTAATATTTTTCTTAATTTGCTGTCATATATTATAAAGAAAATATAAATCTCAGAAATGCACCTATTTATAAATTTCTTGAAGCATTTGTACGTTTACAGCCATGATCATGAGATCTCCCTAACCGCCTAATCGTTGCCTCTTTACAAACCTTCGTGACAAAATGGGGGGACGGATTCTCTTACAGCGTAACCACGAGGCAAATTCGTTATTGTTTTAAGTTCGCTGGTAATAATGTTAATGGAGACTAGTGATTATAATAATCACGATATATGAACTCACCTGTTTGCAGGTATTTTGTCCAAAGTGCTTATCTAGTTGCACTACGGTTAACTGCGATTTATTATCTGTAATAAAAAACAAGAACGTTATAAGACTAAAAGTACAACACTCTCTTTTAAGTTCTAAAAACTGCTAGACAGAGTGCTTGACTGCCAGAAAAATTTGGTTAAAAACACTAATTATTATTTTTGGATGTGTTTTGTTATTTATTTCTATTTTTTTTAATAATGTTCTTCCCTTGACATTGACACTGTACCCTAGAATACCATTAAGAAGTATATTATTAGAGCTGACTCAAATTTTTTATGGAATAAAGGTGACAGACGAGCACACAGTCCACCTGATGGTAAGTGAATGCTGTGGCCCACATGGACATCTGCAATGCCACATCTATCCTCGATTAACAATCAAAATGCAATGCGTTGTCACCCCTGAGGACTAACAAAGAATGCCTCGTTTCCAGTAAAAAGGCTGTCCGGTTGTCTACACTAATCAAACAAAACACAGCAGCATTAAACTGCTTTATTACGCTAATTTTCTTGTAAGATCATGGTTCTTCCCCGGTCGAGCCAACCCAATCGTGCTACAACCATAATATAGGTGCAGCATGCCTCTGCCACGAATATAAATAAAAAAATTGTGATAAAACAAAATATGGTTTGCAAGAAGATGTTGTGATCCATGATTAAGAAAGGAATGCTTCGGTTGTTTGGACATGTAAATATAATGAATGAGGAAAGAGTACAAATGCAAATTTATGCTGCAGAAGTGAGAGATAGCGAGAAGTAAGGGACGCTTTAGACGGAAGTTTAGTGACCAATTATATCTGCCTATCTCCAATATATCGCCAGTAAAAAGAGAGACAGGCAGAGTTAAAAGTACAGTTAACCGACGAGCATGTGTGCGTATATGAACGTGAAAGAAGCGAGAGACGTATATCAGAATCGTGCCAAATGTAAGTCCATAGTCTCTGACTACCCTTCTGGGTGACAGGGGTGATAGTTTATATATTATGTTATATATGTATAATGTATATTATATATATATAAGTTAAAAAATTAAGATTTTTGATATTGAAAACCTACCTTCATTTTCTTTGTGCGTTTACAGACAAATAAAAAGGCGGAGCGGAATATTCGCTTTGTAGTCGCACACATAAATTCTTTTGAGCAATTATATTTAATTGCGTTATGCCCTTCCAATTTAAAAAGAATTATAAAATCTCATATAATTTTCGATTTCTTTCTTTCAAAGCACCTTAGATATCAGACTTCAAACGAAGGTTCTCGTGCGCTAAAATGTTTGAATGAAAAGAAAGCCTTTCCTTCCAATTTCCTTTAAAAAGAATTTCATAACATTTATTTTATAGAATATGAGGTTGACAAATGAGCACATAGTCAACCTGATGGTAAGTGGGTGCTGTGGCTCATAGACATCTTGATCTATCCTCAATCACACGCTCAGAACAAGTGTTTTTATAGCCTACAAATAATGGTTTTGGATCTGCGTGTGTCTCAATGTACAATTCATGTATGTAAGCCCCCACCATTTATTAAATACGTTTATAAAATAAAAAAGTATCAGTACATTAAAATAAGGCTATTTAAACTGGTATTCTATGACAACATAGTCCTTCCCTATTTGGGCCAGTCTAGAGATAACACGGAACTTCGTGCACAAAACTCCGTATTTTCCATCCATTCATCAATTACTACAGCCTATAAAAGTCCGACGCTGAACATAGACCTCCCCAATATATTGCCTCATAAGGGGATTTTGCTATAGTTGTCACGCTTGGCAGGCGGATTTTCGAAGTTTATTTTTATTTTAAATTGTTATCGGGAAGATGCTGCTGCCTATCTCCTGTTTCAGATTCTCTCTACCGCCTCTTACGACACACACACGGGACGATGAATATTAGTAATAAATAGAAACATAAACTTTTTTATTCAATACATATGATATATTATACTTATGTTTATTTACCACTGGTTCGGAAAATAAATCTGTCTTGTAACCTGAAACCCAGCGGGGTATTTATTAAAATAAAAGAAAAGTTTACAATCCTTACAGTTACGCAAAATTACAAATTACACAACAACAAAAAAAATTAGAAATAGCTTGGTAGCGATTATCTAATAGATATTCTAACACTGCCACTAATAGGCCACTAATAGCTTGTCCGTATTTTACTCTAGGCAATATATGGAATGATTCATCGAAGGCCATTACATCTTTTTGGCTTTTCTCATACTTTACTACGGAAGTATGTCCTACCACTTTAAGTTCTTTACACACTTCAATAAAAAATAGTCTCCTGCAATATACAGATGCTAAAATGAGGCGATGTATTATTTTACGCCACATTGCATTATTATTATCTAACATATACAATTTTTTATTACATGTAGTATTGTTTAAACATAAAATTATATCAGACAAAAGTTCACATGCACAAGAAAACCTACCGACAAAGCTCTTACAATAACTTACCGTAAACAAAGTATAGATTTTTAACTTGGACTTTTAAAATAAAAATCAACTTTTGTAAACTTTAAAGTGGTCTGAATGAAAATTTCCGGACTTCGGTTAAAAGTTCAGGTATTTATTCAATAAGGTTTTCAAATTTCTTACTCAGATCGTAAAAATAATTGCCTTTTTTTAAATATAATTTAAAAATATAAAGCTAATTGAAGACTGCAGTTTCTTAACGCCATTTCGTGATCGTAGGGGCGGTACATTATCGTGTTAAATAGATAGAAACGATTAAATAAAACACAACCGGACTCAAAAATCAACTATTTGTGTTTTTCCAAAAATGTTAACTCCAGTTATCCATATATCCAGTTATAGCATTTTGATTCTTAATATTGAGGGACAAATTCAGAGAAAGGACGGCCCTAAAATATGCTAAAGTTTGTCATCTCTTTCATTATAATTTAAAATTAAAAATTTTGTACAACCGACTTCAATATAAATTCAGGTCAGACCTTGATCAAAATTATATGGGATCACATGAGAAGCACTATCTTTTAAATTAAAAAAGGAATCATCGAAATCGGGTCACCCAGAAAAAGTTATGAGGTAACACACATACAAAAAACATACAGTCGAATTGAGTACCTCCTTCTTTTTGAAGTCGGTAGATAACATTATTTTCATGATTTTACTAGTAAAATAAGCCCGATTGATAATAAATGTTTGAATACTATCAAAACTCATAGTGAGTGTTCATGGAGAAATTATTTGAAACGTAAATTTACCGACAGCTTGGTTTCAGCAGCACGATATAGGTACATTATGTATCCTAAAAACATGTAAACGTATAATATGTTGCGTTGTATATCACGTATTATGTTTATTTAACGAATCGTAGCTAGGAAACTTACAAAAACAAACTAAATAAACGAAGCAGCCGCAAGGAAATAAATGTCTTGCAAAGGTGCGGCGGTAGTTCACGCCGGGACCGATTCTGACTCTATGTAAAGCCCAAGTCCTGTCATGCATGGAGTACTGCAGTCACATATGGGCTGGTGCTGCAAAATGCCACCTAGCAGCATTTTACTCATGGGAATACCAACAATGGAAACCGATAAGCCTTTTAGACGTCTTATGAGAGGCTTATCGGTAACCATGATTTGCAGTCTTGTCAGTCTCGAACAAAGGCGCAGAGTAGCCTCTCGGTCAGAGTGGCCTCTCAAATATTATAGTTGGATGACATTGAAAATGTAATATTAGTTAGTTCACTCTGTTAAAAAATTAACTTTTAACGAAAATTAAGAGCCGACTACAATGCACTTGAAATAATAAAATAATTTTATATTCTGAAATCGGGGCTTTGATTCTCTCATACGTTGTAGCATCGACTTCCGAATGTAAAAATACCAACTTATTCTCTTTAGTTCTTTGATTTCATCTTTTACTTTTTATTAAAGGTTAATTTTTTGCTTAGTGCGAACATTAAGCCGCACGTGTGCGATATTGGATAACTGAAGTTTTATAGCGTTAATTATAACTAGCATATTGCTACAGTTTTGAAGTTAAAACGACCATTAACAATAATGCCCTTAAACGAACATCATTAGTGTTATTGCATGCCGTCAGCGCTAAGCGCGCCGGTATGTTCTACTAGGGCCTAAAAATAAAAATTAAGATAAATTAAGTTTTGTCGCATGAAATCGTATCTAGCAATCATATTGTACATATAAGTGATATAAAAAGCACATTGTCAGAAAGATAAATGATTGTTGAACTTATTAATATTTTTTTAAATCGATTAATTGCTATTATTACATAAAAAAAGGGGTTTTAGTGGCTTATGGTGTGGATTTATCAAGTCCGCATGGCTTCGTAAACACGATAACTTTTAAAAATATCAATTGTTCAACTCAATCTATTTTTAAAACTCTTCACCTATCATGTGGGAAGCTATTGAATGTAAATGGCAGTTTAATTTTGTTTTGTTTAGTTATAATTATTTTTTTTCGGATGCGAAATGTCGAAATTTTCGGTGTTTTAGCAGGCTAGTATGAATTTATTTTTTACTAAATAGAGACTGCGTCACTCACTCAGTTAGTTCGGCGTCAATCGCCGTCGTGTGAGTGGACACTGTATCGGTTGTTTGCAGCGGCTCAAAAAGATCGCTGTACAAATACACAATATTCGAAAAACCAAATTTCTTACATACTTGATTATAATAATAATCAGAGATTTTTATTACAATATTTTAAAAGCACAGAATAAATAATAGTAGTATGTACTAAAAGTAAGTAGGATGTAATATTTATACTTAAATACGTCTTGGACTTTATGGAGTGACCTGAATGATGATCATATGAGCATTATGAGTCGTGCACTTTTGGATTTTCCAAACATTTTTTTTAAATTGAAGTTTGACATAAAATTATCGAAAAATTGGAAGTATAATAAGGTTATTAGTGAAAACTTGTGTGTATTTAAACTACTTTAAAAAATTCCGTATAATCATGTTATACATAATATTTTTAATGCGCTTAGGGCATACCCAATTGGATTTACCAATATATTAGTTACTATAATGGTTACATCTAAAATCGGGTTTGTTCCTTTCAAGTCATTTTTAGGGTTCCGCACCCGAAGGGTAACCAACGGGACCGTATTACTAAGTCTCCGCTGTCCGTCCGTCCGTCCGTCCATCCGTCTGTCTGTCAGCGGGCTGTATCTCATGATCCGTAGGTAGACAGTTGAAATTTTCACAAAATGTGTATTTTTCTTGCCGCTATAACAACAAATAATAAAAATAAAATAAATTAAAAATTAACGGGGGCTCCCCTACTAGAAACGTGTTTTTTTGCATACATAGTATTAGGTCCTTACATATGAAATTAGCGTTTTGTCGTACTGACCACTTTGATCTGAAATATCTCCTCTTTGGTTAAGAATTCCAAATTCAAATTTATAAGTTCATTTATCTGCTACATTTGAGTTTTGAAATCAATCATTCATTTGTTTTTTCATCATTATTTTATTCTTTGGCGTCGCTTATTACCGCACAATGGAAAACATGAAATATCGGTTTATTTACGAGTACGAGTTCTACCGTAGCACCAGTGCTGCAGAAACAGCTCGAAGGATTAATGATGTGTACGGAGCTAGTGCCGCAAAAGAAAGCACGGTACGTTTTTGGTTTCAACGTTTTCGTTCTGGAAATTTCGACCTTCAGAACCAACCCCGTGGAGACCAAAGTGAAAATGAAGAATTAAAGGCTATTGTGAAGCGGATCCATCACAAAGCACTTCAGAGATAGCTACAGGCTTCGGGGTAAGTGATAAAACTGCATTAATCCACTTGAAGCAAATCGGGAAAGTAAAAAAACTTGAACGATGGGTACCTCATGAATTGAGTGAATTGAACTTGCAAACACGCGTCGACTGCATTGTTACTTTGCTCAACCGACACAATAATGAAGGGATTTTAAATCGAATCATTACTTGCGATAAAAAGTGGATAAAAGCGGAAGCGCTCGTCGCAATGGCTGAACCCTGGAGACCCAGCCAAATTCTGCCCTAAACGAAAATTGAGTCAGAAAAAGTTACTTGTGAGTGTTTGGTGGACTAGCGCTGGTGTCGTTCACTACAGCTTTCTAAAATATGGCCAAACGATTACAGAAGATATCTATTGTCAGCAACTGCAAACCATGAAGGAAGAACTAGCTGCTACACAACCGAGATTGGTCAATCGCTCTAGGCCACTGCTGCTTCACGACAACGCAAGACAACACACTGCACAACAAACAACCCCACTAAGTTAGATGAACTATAATTGGAATGTCTGCGACATCCACCGTACTCCCCGGACCTTGCTCCAACAGATTACCAATTTTCCGGAATTTGGACAACTTCTTACAAGGAAAAAAATTCAACTCCGATGCGGCAGTCCAAACCGCCTTCAAAGAGTTTATTGATTCTCACCCCCATGGTTTTTTTAGTAAAGGGATCAATGAACTACCTATGAGATGGCAAAAGTTCGAAAAAGATTCGATTAAAGATCACAACAATCCGTTGGTGACTGAAGCTGGCTCGTATTCCCCACAGAGTGATGCTGCCCCCACAGGAGACGTCCCAAGAACGTTCGACGAAGAGATCACTTCCATAAATAGGTCGTTCCCGTCCACCCCTTTCACAGGAGAGGGAAATCATATATCTAACACACATACACATACAGACACTACACTAGTACTAGGGCTCACCGCGTTCGCCGGTGAACGCCGCCGAACGCCTGAAGAATCGTTGCACTCAATAGCTCGTAAGTCCTCACTTACGAGCCTAATTCGATGAAGCTGTAAAGGCCGCAGAGCCAACAGCATACACTCTCAGGAAAAAAAATGCTGTTGTCAGCTTGTTTACGATTTTGCGAAAGCAATGATATATACTTTTATTTTCTTAGTATAGTTTTAGTTATAGCATAGATTATTCTCATGTGCCTTTCAAAATTATTAATTACTGTAATTGGATTAAAAACCGTTGTAATTAAATAAATAAATAGGCCTCCCCATAGATTGCCTCATAGGGAGGATATTTGCCTTAGTTGCCACACTTGGCAAGCGGGTTGGCTACCGCCGTTTTTTATTTTTAGGCGCTATTAGGAAGACGCTGCTGCCCATCTCCTGATTTGTTTCCCTCTGTCGCCTCTTACGACACCCACGGGATGATATGGGGTAGTGGATATTCTTAAACCGCCACCACGTGGTACATAAATATTGGATAAATAAAATATATATGTTTAATATGTTTGCTTCTCTATGAAAAATATTAAAAAGCGTAGAAATGAAATTAGGATACTGTTCAGACAGCGTTAGGTAATCAAAAGAACTTTGAAATCTAATAAAGCTTTTGTTTTGAACGTAATAATGTTTTTTCTGCCGTTTTCGGTGTAATAAAATAAACATATTTGGAAAAGAAATTCCTTCTACTTCTAATTTCTAAGCTTCGTTAGATTGTAGATAGACTGCCTTGTTTGAATCCCGGGCTGGGCCAAAAACCAGTTATTAGATTTTTCTGTCAAGAAATTCTCAGTAGCACCCGGAACCAGTAAGTTGGCTGTGTTCCACCCCGTGCCCCGTGCGTAATCACGTAAAGCCGTTGGTCTTGCACCCGATCTCTCTCTGGTTGTATCGGATTACCGTCCCGAGGAAAAAGCGAGTGCACCTTTGTTTGCGCGTTCTCTAGTCTCCGTTGAGACTAACCGGCGTGCCGAAATTCAGTCTGGATTTTCTGTTAAATAGATTAGATCTTGTTAGAATAGATTTTTTCGTGGGTGTGGACTATGAATGGGAAATACCAGAAAATTGTTATCTACCGATAGATGGCGGTATAACTATCTCGACGTCAAAGATGTGAGATGTTTGGTACTGCGTTCGTCAATCCGTCGCCAAGCGCGAAGATTGATATAAAATTCTCCCTTTATAGTCATAAAATAAATAAATGAATTAAAAGTTTGTTTTTTGTGACATATTCTAAGATTGGTACTAGTTTGGGAATTTCTTTATAATATAAAAATAATTGTAGTAGAAGTACTTGCCCTCCCAGAAACAGTGAGTTAGTAAGTGAGTTAGCACTAGCAGAATTTTATCGGCTAATGAAGATCAAGACTAAGTCTTGTACCATATTCGATACTACTAAAATTGGACCGAAATTAAAAACGAACGAACTAAATTTCACTAGCGTCAAGGTGTCCAAAAGAGTATCGGGTATTTGTTAGTTCAATAAAACGAAAACTACTAGTATTTAAGTAATTTTTTTATTGTTGATTATTAGAATACAAAATTATTTCGAAAAGATAATGTTCACCAAAAAAAGTCCATATGGTGACCGTTACGCTGCTGGCACTCTTCTCGAAGATAGGTGATAATACGCTGACACATAGCCCTCGATATTGCTGCAATTTCTGACCTGATGTTTTGTTTCAATCGCGTTAGGTTCGTCGAATTATTCTTATAAACCTTACTTTTAAGGTATCTCCATACGAAATAGTCAAGCGGGCTAAGGTCGGGGCTTCTGGGAGGCCAGTTGATGTTACCTCTACGTGAAATGACCTTATTAGGGAATAATTGGTTAACAGCTTCAATTGATTGATTTGATGTATGGCAAGTGGCCCCGTCTTGTTGGAACGACGTTCTTGAGTTGAAACCTTGAAACTCCTGCAACTCTGGGCCGAAAAATGTTCGCAGCATATCGCAATAACGGTCACTATTCACATTGAGCGGTCGACTTCGTCGATATTCATGAAAATAAGGGCCGATTATGTCTTTAGCAGACATAGTGGCCCAAACAACGACCTTTGGGCTGTACAAGGGTCGTTCATGCTTTCGTCTCGGATTCTCCTTGCAGAATTCTGCAATTCTGCTTGTTTACATGACCATTCAGGTGAAAGTTGGCTAAATCACTGAACAGTATGTTTTCAAAGTTGTTGAACCGCCGCAGCATTTCGTTCGCAAAATTCAATCGATTTACGAGTCCGCATCCTTCAATTCCTGAACCAATGAAATTTTATACGCCTTTAAATGCAAATCTTTCTTTAAAATCAAATGCTCTCTTCGAATCGAATTCTCGGTTTCGGATGGATAAAGACGGATTTTGACGAACTGACGCCTTCACTTCTTCGATTGTTTCCTGGTCACGGACTGAACGAGGGCGACCAGAGTTTTGAATTTTTACCGTCGCACCTGTATTTTCGAACATCCGGATCCATTTTCTAATGCTATCGTCAGTTGGTGCATTGCCTGTACGATACAAACGTTGAGCAGTCACAATTGAATCACGATTACGATAATACGCTCGTACGCAAAAAGCGCGATGTGTCCCTGGGTACAGTTCCATTGCGACTAAAACTTTACAAAATGGCGGACTCCACGATCCCCTCCCCGCACCCCTCCGCCGCTCCGAATCAACTTCAGCGCTAAAACAAATACCCGATACTCTTTCTGGACAACTAATATTAAACTTTTAATTTGAGAAATCGCACATGAGGTCTAAAAAAAAAAATGAAAACATGAATTTACAATAAATTTTTAGATATAACTGATTCTACGTCAGTTTTGTGTATAATATGATATTTAGCTATAACTGAGCTGAACAACAAGAGAAAGCTTTAAAGATAATTCGGCCCACACAGAAATACGAACGTATATTTTCCTCGAATTTGTATATTCACTCTACTTATTTATTATTATAAAGTACATTTACTTATTTATTACGCATTGAATACAGATTTTTTTAAAACGTCTCATTTTGAATTTTTTATTTAGTTTCAAATACAGTACTTGTAAATAACCGCACCAATAACTTTGTCGACACCAAATGTCGATAAAATCTAGATTTCACTTTTAGACGCCTAATGATCTACCTTGATGTCATATTTCAAGTGGCTATGTGACCTAGAAATCGCCTAGGTTTTTGTCGAGTCAGTGAGTAATAAAAATAAAAAGGCACTTTTCAGACCTTAATAACTCAAGGACTGAAAAGTGCCTTTGACATGAATTGTCTGCGTGGTCGAACCCAGTCCACGAGCTCGACTAGAGAGGGCTTTTAAAATAAAATCTAAAACTTTTTATTTTTAATATGCAACTATGATTAAACTGGTTTATATACCGTCAACAGACAGACTTCAAATATACATTATACAACTTTATATGACCTATTTAATCGAACCTTCCTTGGCGTCGACATTTCGAGATACGTACAGTTCTACTGTTACTTAGAAGGGAAAGCTAAACTGACATCAAAAAAGCTTTGTGTGCTCAGTAGTAATAGGGTTCATTCACGAAATTTGGATTTCTAGTTATTCACGGGTCCTTATTAAGTATGCAGTTACCTAAAATTATTCCATATAAAACATTCCATATTCCAATAATTTTTGAGTTATGGGGTTTCGAATATAGCTTGTAGTGGTTTGTGTAAATATACACACTGCCGGTGCGTCCCTCTTTCCTTTTTTTATGGAAGATGGGTGACAAACGAGCACACAGTCCACCTGATGGTAAGTGGATGCTGTGACTCATAGACATCTACATTTATCCTCAATTAAGAATCAAAATGCGGATGCGTTGTCACCCCTGAGGACTAAGATGGAATGACTCATTTCCAGCAAAAAGGTCTCCGGTTCTATATGCCTACTATACGAGACACAGCAGCATTATGCTGGTATGCCGATGGTATTCTGTGAGAACGTGGTCCTACCCCGGTCGAACCCACCCATTCGTACCACAACCATAATATAGCTGCAGCGTGGCACTACCACTTATTACAAACTTGGCTGACAAGCTGGCTGTCGAGATAATAGTGTTCTAATAAACTTTACAATTTTGAATTTTAAGTGTCTTAAACAGATTTTATTTATTTCTTATACTTTTACTTTAAGTTTGTGCGAAGTGAACAAAATCGTTAGACCATCATAAACCATTACCCAACTTACTAAAAAGTTTTTCAAGCCAAAATTGGCGCTTCAGCCAAAATTGTGTTACCTTTGCTAATGGAGCAATTAGTTGCAACTACGTCTACTGAACGAGGCCAGGCAAACACTGCGGGTCCGAATGTGGTTTCTATTTATTTGCGCGCCCTAACTGACCAACTCTTCAAACACAGATGCTAATGTGAACGTTTCCTAAACGCGTGACGTAATTAAGAAGATGACACACGTTTAATAATTAAATCTTGACGATGTTACAAAATTAATCAGCCAAGATCCGCGCAATATAATAGCTGATTAATTTTTTAACATCGTTTGTATAATGGATTTCCGCTAAGTAACGTCTGATTCTATTAATTAAATTAAATCTTGGCTTTCTATCGTGGTAGAGCTAAGGTGTATTATGGTTGCACTATGGGTCGGTTCAACCGGGGAAGGACCGCGCTTTGACAGAATACCAGTACCAGCGTTTAAAAAGAAGCATAATGTTACTGTATTTTTTTATAGAATAAGGGTGACATATGATACTGTCCTTCTGATAGTAAGTGGATGCTTTGTCCCATAGACATCTACGTTTATCCTCGATTAAGAATAAAAACGACAGATGCCTTGTCAGCCCTAAGAACTAAGATGGAATGCCTCGTAAAAAGGGTCTCGGGTTCTCTACGCTCACTATTTCACTCCTTTCCCTCTCCGCTATACGATTATCCACCAGATTCTACACTTTAACAATAATGTATGAATGGGTAAATCTTTATAGTGAGGCAAAGAAGTGTACTATTTAATGTCATCGTTATCATCATCATATTTATCATTAAATACCATCACAAGTCCATTGCTGAACATAAGCCTTTCGGAATGCCACAAATAATGGCCCTGTGCTACTTGCATCCAGCGAATTCCTGCATCACTTACCAGGTCGTCTCCTAGTACTCCACATAGTAGGGCTGCTGTTAAGAGGCTACCACCAGAGATACTTCCTTCCCTATCGGTTGTACTTTCTACGAGCTATATGGCAGACCAATTGCTGCTTCAGCTAACTGATCCATTTATTTAATGTGCCACATAATAATGTTCATTTCATTAATCTCATATTTTGTAATCTGTTTAAAATGACGCCATCCTTTTCGGTTGCGAACAAATTAGCACCATCTGCGAATGAAGTTTGGCTGCGAAGGGCGTAAACTGTGAAACACGCGGTGGCATACTGTTTAGGTAACCTTATTTAATAGGCGTAGACGAATCGAATTGCTGTATTGACAAAGAAAATACATTTTTGGTGTCAGCAAATTCAACCATAATTTTTATTACATGGATAAAGCCTTATGAAAACTTTATCAGTCTTGGATATACTTGATAACTCAACTGCATGCATACTTGTAAAATTTAGAAATATGCACCAGGACAGCATAATTAATATTCAAATTCTCATTATAAAATCGTCATACTTGTAAACAAGTGCTGTTTGTGGGGGCTGGTCTGCTTAGGTTCGCTTTACACTCGTAAGTACCAAATTTTAAACGTCTTTTTTTTAGTACATCATATAACATACTTCAGCCGATGGGTCTGTTGTGGTTTTCACACTAAATATACTATGCTTATTCTGTATACACTATGCTATGTAATATTAATATTTCTTTTCCGGTCAGAGGAACCTCATTTCGAAACGGTAGTATATTTAAAAAAAATACATTTGACAAACGGAATTTCGTTTCCAATTCTCTCTTCTTTTTTTATAGAATACGGGTGACAAACGAGCACACAGTCCACCTGATGGTAAGTGGTTGCTGTGGCCCATAGACATCTACATCTATCTTCGTTTGCGAATTTAAATGCAGATGCGTTGTCAGCCGTGAGGACTAAGATAGAATGCCTCTTTTCCAGTAAAAGGGTCTCCGGTTCTCTACACCACCATGAAACACAGCAGCATTAAGCTGCTATTTTACGCTGGTATTCTGTGAGAGCGTGGTCCTTCCCCGGTCGAGCCGACCCATTCGTGCTACAATTTTACTATTAATATAGCTGCAGCATGGCTCTACCACGTTTAAAACGTTTCTCTCTCTCTCTCTTTCTCTCTCTCTCTCTATGTAATACCCGTGATCTGAAAATTATCCTGATTCTGATTTTCGGTCATCTGTTGGACGTGAGAATGTACTAAAATCAAGCAGTTGTTCGTGGGCGGCGGTAGTTCCTTACCATCAGGTGATCCGCATGCTCGTTTGCTACATCTTATATAAAAAAAAATGAATACAATGGTCAAACTTGCTGTGTGAATTGAACTTAAATAATAGAACTCGAGTTCTACACTCATCTGCTCTAAATTATTTTTGCTTCTTGCGTCCGTAACACTCAAAGAAAATAATCACATCTTATCCGCCATTCAGTTCAAGTGAAGTGCGTTGATTACCCATAGTGTAGCGCGGCGGACTCAATGCCCCACAGTCCCTTCAGAAATGGGAGAAAAGCCTACGACCACCCAGAGCTGGCCTTAGCTATCATGATGCTCTGAGACTGCCAGTGGGTAGCACGAACGCAGCTTCTTTTCTAGTGTGTTCGCTTTTAATCGCTGGAGCTTCCTTTTATCCATATAACATTTATAGCGCAACGGCAACGGTGGAAGGGAAGTCCATATCATTTTGCTGCAAACGACAAATTACGAAATAACCTTTACAACACACATCTTTCTCGTTTCATTTTATATTTTCTAAGAAAAGCACACCCACACTATTCAAAGATAAAGTTGCACATAGACAAACATTATATTACGATGTTTTCGACCCCGAAACAATTATTTGTGGACAAATGTCTATTGTAGCTCGAAGAATTGACAACCAATGGGGAAGAGAAAGGTTCTCGAGTTGCAGCCTCGTACCGGTGAGCAAAGTGTAAGACCCTCTATTGGATAGAGTGACGACCTGGTAAGAGATGTAGGAAGTGGATGGATGTAGGTAGGTCAGGACTGTGCTTTGTGTCATTCCTTAGGGGAGGCTTATGTTCTGCAGAGGATTTGTGATGGGCTGTAATGATGATGATGAAAATTTAATCAATTCGAGGTTGGCATTTATTTCGCTTCTTGGATTGATCAAAGACACCATTATAATAGTAATGTCCTTCAGATCGAATTACAGTCACGGCGGCTAGTCTCAACGGAGGCTAGCCATCTGCACATCTGCTTCTCGAGATGGCAATCCAACATGATCAAATAGAGATCAGGCGCAGGACTAATGATTTTATGTGATTTTCGAGGGACATGGGTAAAACACCATCAACTTCCTTACTCCGAGCTTCTATTGAGAGAATTTTGATATCGGTTTTTACTTTTTTTTAATGGTTAATCATTTCTTTTGTTTGCGTAGCATGAAATTTTAAGTAAGTTAGCGACCACCCGCCAAGTAAGGACGGTTCCTAACTTACGATGTAGTTCACATAATGATTAATTTGAATACTGTAAAGTACTCGAAAAGTCGGGAATTAATAATAAGTAAAATAAGTTAATTTTTGTGATTTGTTTTACTTATTTTTAATTCAAGTACAAGTGTTTATCTAAATAACAAAAATAAAACTGGAGTTTCACTAAGTGACAACAATCACAAGTATTAATTGTAAAATAAGTTAAATTAAACGCGATAAAAGCCGTAAAATTAGTTTATTTCAATTACGATGTGGTTGTTCCTAACTAAGTATAATGATTAAAACAAAAAGACCAGAAAGTTATTCACTCTTTGCTGAGTGCTTTTTTAAAGTTTAAAGTAAATACGAGTGAAGTTAGAAAACGAAAATACGAACTAAGACAAACTTTTCACAAGAATATTAGAGTAAAGTTAAAAGAGAATTCACGAAACTATAAATAAACAAGCCCCTTGGTTAAAACAGATATTTAAAAAAAAACGGTTCCATAAAAACATACTGAAAATAGAAAAAAAAACTCACTGTCACAACAAAGACACCTTTATATTAAAATCCGTCAAGCCGTTTAGGCTAGGCTACAGAGCGTGCCAAAGAAATAGACATACATACATACACTTGTGAATTGTGAAATATTACGCACTACTTCTGGGGCACCCGGGTAAAAAACAACTCAACGACGAATAGCCGCGGCTCATTTAATTGCTAAAAAAACTTACTTTTCTCTAGAACTCTTTTCGGAATAGAAAATTAGTTTATTTTTCAAAATATTTATTTTGCAATATATTTATTATTCAATATAGAATTTTACCTAAAAGCGTATTGAAAGCCATTTTAGTTGCTTTGCCTTTGCTATGGTAATACTTATTTATTTATTTATTCTTTATTGCATTCCTTAAAAACAAAAGAATACAAAGGGCGGACTTAATGCCTTGAGGCATTCTCTAGCAGTCAACCCATGGAGTGGTGAGAATTTGACGTAGGTGTGGTAATATAGAATAAAATAACACCACACAAAATGACAATTAACTACATAATATATACATTTTACTAATAAATAAACTATACATAATATATGACCTATACATACATATATACAAATATATGACATATGTATACAAATATATACATACAAATATACATATTTAAATACATATATAATTAGTATATACAAATAACTATGAATATATGCGTCTGTTTAGCAATACATATTAAATGGATAAATCATGTAAAATGCGTTGTCTTCAATAGATGATTACGGACCAATTTTTTAAAGGCGTACTTATTGGGCGCTTTTCTGATGTCATCGGACAAGGAGTTCCAAAGGCGTATAGCCTGAACTGTGAAGGAGTTATACTTAAGTTTAAAAATTTATTTTGTGTTAATATTGGAGAGCCTGCCGCCGTGTTGAGGTGCCATAGGAGGATCCACTGCACCTATATCATCCCGTGGGTGTCAGAGGCGACAGAGGGAATCGAAACAGGGAATGAGCAGCAGCATCTGCCTGATAACAAATCAAAATAATAATGAAAACTGCGGAATCCAACTCGCCTGCAAAGCGTGCCAACTATAGTAAGTTTTGTGAACTGTGGACTTTTAATAGGCTCTAATGGTGAAAACGATGTTCAATATTACAGTGACAAAAGATTCTCGTACCGGTAGACGAAGTGTAGAACGACCCCTAACTGGATGTGGTGTCGACGTTGTAAAATATGCAGGAAGTCGATGGATGCAGGTGGCTAAGGACCGTGTTTTGTGGCATTCCTTTTGGGTAATAATAATTATGATGATGAAACGAGCCAACAGTCAAGCTAATGGCAAAAGTTTTCAGCAGTTCACGGATGAATGAAAATGGAAAGCCCTACAGCCTATAGTTACATTGGCTCTCTCATCCTTATATAGAACACAGTGGTGGGTGCACAATGCACCGTTTAGTGGTGGCAAAAATTAGTAAGGTGGTACTAACCCAGAGGCTGCTAACCTAGCGTCTTAGTAAAGTGAAAAATTCAAATTAGTGTTTCTAATAGCTTTAAATTTAAAATATTTTGTCGTGGTAGTGCCAGACTGCAGCTATATTATAGTTGCAGCACGAATGGGTGGACTTGACAGGGGCAAGACCATGCTTTTAGAGAATACCAGCGTAAAATAGCAGCCTAATACTGCTGCGTTTCGTTAACAAAGCATCTTTTTTTTATTCTTAATCAACGATAGATGTAGGTATTATCTTTTTGTCACAGCATCCACTTGTACCATCACGGGGACTGTGTGCTTATTTGTTACCCTAATTATATTAAAAATGCATAATAGAAGAGAAGAAGCCTGATCTCAAATATTTATTTATGATAATTCAAATTTTTATCCACACGCCTTCATAACTACATTTTATAAATATGCCAACACATTTTCATCATCCACGTGAAATACTCTCAGAGAATTAAGTATTTATATACAGATTTGTTAGACAGACAACGAGTAATTCTAAAAGTGTTTCATTTTGCTGAATTTGGAAATACATACTGAATTTCGGTCTAAAGGCGATTTTTTGTGTGACATACCCATCCCATCCCTATCCCAGGACGTGAATTCAATCAAATCACTCCCGTAGCGCAGTATAATTTTATTTAATATTTAACGGTTCGTTAGACCAATCAACAAAAATTGCTTTGATGTTAATATTTTATAAAAATAATATTTCTTGTACAAAAATTTGGTTTGCAATAAAGTTGCTTGATCACAAATATCACTGATATTCTCGCATTATATTTGATTGCAGGAAAACTTCTCTCTTGAATTTCATTCAAGAAATTCTCATTAGCAGTCCGGAATCAGTCAAATTGGCTGTGTTTCACCCTCCTGTCTTGGGAAACAGGTGAAGTCGTTTGTACTGCGCCTGATCTCTCACCGGTCGTGTCGAATTGCCGTCCCATGAGAATTAAAATCCTGTCTTGTCCACACCTTCGCAGGCGCACGAATAGTGCAGTTTACGTGCATCATTATGAACGTATACATGTGTGCGTGCAAGTTGTAATATGTACGAAGTGAGTTGTGCTACGTATAGTACTATAATATATTCTGTGATTGTGCGCACGATTCGTGCGCGTCCGCTGCACGTGCGCAGGTGTGGACCCGTCATTTTTTCTTTGATCTGAGCCGTTATTAAATTTCACAATGCGCAACCAACCCAAGCTTGATTTCCACAAGAGTCATTAATAGTCCTAACTCAATTCAAATTGTTTATTTACAACGCAATAAAGGAAGGTACCGAGAAAAACATTTTGTATTTTAAGGACAGAATACCGATGAAAAAGAAAGGTCCTCGAGTGGCGGTCTAGTACGGCGCGGAAAGTGTAGCGCGACCTCTAGATAGAGTGGCGACCTGCACAGAGATACAAGAAGTCGAATAATGCTGGTGGCACATGACTGTGCTTTTTGGCATCCCTTGGGAAGGCTATGTTCAGCAGTGGACTTATGATGGGCTGTATCGATCGATGAGTGATAATGATAAGTATGGAAAACTGGAAACCACGAAATATTATATCGCAATGAAACGAGATATATAGACAATAATTAAAAAGAACAGGAAGATAATGGACGAATACTTTGGTAATTATTTCATTTCCCAGATAATGAAATCAGTAAATAATTATATTGCAAGCAGAAAGTAATTAGTAAAAATGTTTATTATCTTATTAGCAGCCTCGCACGCATCGCAACAGAACAGATGACTGTTTAATTTTATTAGCGCGGACTAAACGAAACGAGGCAGAGGAAAATGTAATTATTGAAAATGAAATATTTCGTAAGTAACGTATTTGTATGGTCGGATCGAGATCTCGAGTTTCCGTCTCGCTTTCAGTGGCTTAATTTTCGAGAGACTCGACCCTAGCTGAGAATATTATGGGCGGTTGTTTAGAAAATCTGTATTGAAAGGTGACAAATCTATATTGCCGTAATGTGGAGAAATTGCTCTTCCTAGCATAAGTACAATATACTACTGTTTAACTTAGATTACTTGTTTAATATATTTACAAATAATAAACCTTTTTATCTAAATGTTTTGTGAATGTTTGATGTTTTTGAAAACCTCGACGTCGGTCTTGGTCGAGATTTTTGCGCAATGTGTGGAATCGCGGCTGGGGAATTTTTTTAGGTAGAAATACTTCTTTAAACCATAGTCCGAACCCGAAACTATCAATAAACAACGCTTTATAATAACACGGAAGAAGATTATTGACAGTAGCACTGGTAATGCTTCTCTTCTGCTAAGGAGTCGGTTAGGATTGATCACACTGATCTATTTCTACTGCTTAGCTGTAATGCAACCTGTTGTGTACGTGTTTATTAGGAAACCAATCTTAACTACAGGCAGTGACTTGAAATTTAAGTCGCGAAATTTTTAACCATTTTGGTGCGCATATTTCCGCTGGTCAACCTTATTGAAATAGACTCTAGTTTAAGTCTGAGATTAGCTATTATAATAAGGCGGCTTGAGATTTCTTTCTTGCCAACCTTTGGCCACTTAAATTTTGCTACTAAAAAGTTTTATCAAAAAAAAAAAACACGCAAAATATAGACATAAGTAAAATTTAGCCTTAGATCGTGTAGCGGCGGTGTGAGAATAATCACTACCCCATATCGTTCCGTGTGTGTTGTAAGAGGCAACAGAGGGAAACAAATGGGATGGTCAGCAGCGTCTCCCTAATGACAACAAAAAAAAAGCTGCGGTTGCCAACTCGCTTACCAAGCGTGGCAATTATTGCAAATATCCCCCCTTTGAGGCAATCTATGGGGGGGGGGTATGTTCAGTAGTGGGCTTTAGTAAGCTGTAACGGTAAAATCTAGTCTTTAACGTATTTAATAATAAAACATCAATCTTTATACTTCGACAGGAATCCAATTACGTGATTGTGTAATACGGTGCTCTATTTGACTCAGCGTGACAGAATATTGATTGATTTTATTAACTGGTGTGTGTTCACGATTCCATTTATCGTGAATGGATACTTATATTGAATTCCGACTAGTATGTAATCTTGTATTTCTACTTAGGAAAAGTGTATTTTGTACTGTTCAAAGTCGACTAAATGTTTCATATAGTGGAAAATATAATCAGTTCAAGAATTCAGGACATTTCTTTTTTAAAATGCTACCCCCCAATTAATGAACTAATAGCATTTTTTTGGTATTTTAGGTAATAATCATAAATGTATACCTAAATGCCTAAAAGTTAAATGCTGGAAACGTAATTAGTTTTTAAGACCTTTTAACTTTGATACCTGTATTCAGAATAAATAAATTTGAACTTAATTTATATGTAGTGGCGGTGTAAAAATATCCACTAACCACGGGATGATATGGGTCATCCCGTGGGTGTCGCAGGAGGCGACAGAGGGAAACAAATAAGAAGATGGGCAGCAGGGTATTCCTGATAACAAATTTATTAAAAAAAGATTCTCGAGTGGCAGTCTCATACTCATACTGGTAGGCAAAGTGTATGGTGGCCCCCAGCTAGATGGAGTGACCTGGTAAGACATGCAGGAAGTCGATGGATGCAGGTGGCTCGAGACCGTGCTTTGTGGCATTCTTTGGGGGAGCCCTATGTTCAGCAGTGGACTTGTGAAGGACTGTAATGAAAAGGGTGACAAAAGAATACACAGCCCACCTGATAGTAAGTGGTTGCTGTGGCCCATAGACACATCTATCGTCATTAGGAATGAAAATGCAGATGCGGTGTCAACCCTGAAAACAAAGATGGGTTTCTTCGTTATTAGAAAAAAAAGCGTCCGGTTATCGTCATTTAGTATACGCATCACTGTCTAATTATGCTGCTATATTACGCTATTTTGCGTGTGACCGTGTTTCTTTCCTGTGGGATGTATAAAGAACATTACTAAATCACAGATATATGGCAGATGTTACAAGTAGGAATAATTGTGTATTACTTCACACATTCGGTATTTAGAGAGCACCTTAGTATTCCTAGAACTATAGCAAACAAATAGGTCATTTAGTCATTTACGAGGCGCAGTCCGAATTATGCAGGTGTATACAATGTAGTAAATCGAGAGATAATCCACACGTGCAAAAATTATAGAGGTAAATATATGAAGAAGAAAAATATATAAAGAAGAAAAAGAAAGGAAAGATATAACGTTGAAATTAATTTGATTTAGACAAGCAGGCCTATTCTCAAACTTCGTTGACATCAAAATGTTTTCTGTAACAGAAGAAATATCACAAAACATACGACGCAATATGCTATAGTGACTATCATTTTGATGTCAACATTGTTAGCAAATAGGCCCAGAATTATATTGGATCCCTATTGAAGATTTAGAAACACCGCAAATGTCGGGTAAAATAGCATCCAATTGGGTTTTAGAAGAGGAGGCAAACGAGCATACGGTTCAACTGCTACCAAGTGATCACCGTCGGTCATGAACATCCTCTGGTAAGTTAAAGACATTTATTTTTGTCAACACATCGTTTCTAATTTATTTTTTTCAACACTGCTACAAGTCCAATGTTGTGTATGTTTGGCTCCCATAAAGAGAAGCAGCCGTATTTGTAATCTCATTATCAAACTATCACACCACAGACGCTACTCCCCGTAATTTTTATAATTTAAAAAATAGGATGTTTTAACTGTTTTTAGGTAGCCATGATATCTTTCTGGCACTTCTTTCTTATATAAACAGAACGGGTTCAAAGATTATCTTAAAATACTTATTGTATTGCAATGTTTATGAGCGGCGGTGATCACTAGCCATGAAGTGAGCTCGTTTGCCACCTCTATATCAAATCAACACAATGTTTTTATTAGTGTTGAATTATCAATTTTATTAATTTACTTCTAAGATTATAGTCCAATGGTAAGTAGTAGTAGTAACAGTACGTATTAAGGTGATAGAGCCACGTTGCAGCTATATTATGATTGCAGTACGAATAGGTTGACTCGAATTATGACGCTCTTACAGAATACCAGCGCAAAATAGCAGCTAAATGCTGCTGTGTTTCGTATGGTGAGTGTAGAGGACCCGGAAACCCTTTTTACTGGTAACGGGTTATTCTATCTTAGTCGTCAGGGGTGACAACGCATCTATATTCTTAATCAACTATATATGAAGATGTCTATGAGCCACAGCATCCATTTACCATCAGGCGGACTATGTGCTCGCTTGTCACACGTATTCTATTAAAAAGTAAAGGGTATACCAATGTCTCACAGATAGATATCTTATTTCTGAGAGGATTTGGAGCAGAGAAAAGAGCACCGTGCTGCCCTAATATTAGTATGTTGGTTTTAAATGCCTTCTAAATACTTATTTTAGTTTATTGGGCAGGTTTCCTCGCGATTCCGCGCGAATTTGCATTATAAATTTCAATTAAAATTTTCATCTATGCTGGCGGGGCTCGCCCTCGAGTTGCTCGTGTGCTATGAAATTTTGAGCCGAGCGATGATTGAAAATGATAAAGTTAAATGATAAGAACTGTGTATAAAATAAAATGCGGTCAGCAATCGCAGTCCATTTCTCCTGATGTTGCTTCGTCTGAAGGCGAAACACGTGCTTCGACTGTTTTAACGACTCGAGTGGTTTGATGGTGTCTTACTAGTGTAGGTGTTATGATTATTGGTGGCGGTGATAGTGCAAGCAATTGAGGGAGGGATGGAGGTACTCTTCAAACTAGGAAAGAAACATTATGTTTATTTTATACGCGGATTGTTTATAAAATGTGACAAACGAGCACACAGTCTACCTGATGGTAAGTTGCTGCTGCGGCCCATAGACATCTACATCTACCCTCGATTAAAAGTCAAAATGCACATGCGTTGTAAGAAGACTAAGATGGAATGCCCTGTATCCAGTACAAACGGTGTCAAGTTCTCTACACCAAGCATACAAAACACAGCAGCTTAAGTTGCGATTTTACGCTAGTATTCTGTGATAACGTGGTCCTTCCCTAGCCAACTCATTTGTGCTCGTTCGTACCATAATAAAGCGTTTTTACGCGGTGGTAGAGCCACGCTGCAGCTATATTATGGTTACAGCACGAAAGAGTTTCCGCACGATCTTCAATCTAGGTAAGAGATGTCCTTTTTATTTTATACGCGGATCTTAACTAATTAATTTTGACATCTTTTATATAATGGATTTCCGCAAAACAACGCTTGATTCTATTAATTACGAGCGATTATGCCTGAACTACCACAGATAAAATCACATAATTCATTTCTCTCGCTAAAATTTATTTAGTCTGCGAAACATTTTCACTCCTGTGGGTTTAGAGCTATTGTAAAGCTCATCTACAAAAGCTTTGTTCAATTTTAATAGGTCGAGTGGCGTTCTGTTTTAGTTTTACGGTTGGTTTTTAGTGTCCCGTTTTTTTCGTAGGGATCAAATAATTTATTATTTTATTTGGCATAGCGACGAAATAGAATTCACTACCCCATATCATCACGTGAGTGTCGTAAGAAAAGGAAACTGAAGCAGGAGATGGGCAGCAGCATCTTCTTGATAACAACTCCAAATAATAAAAAAATTGCGATTGCCAACTCGCCTGACAAGTATCGCAATTATAACAAATTTCGGAGATATTTACTTGCTACATTTGCGATTTTAGACAATTTAGGCAAATTTTCAGCAGTAGACTTTTGATAGGCTGTAATTAATAAATTAATGTTTTAATCTGAAAAACCGCTGAGACGGTCAGACGTTTTGCTAAATTTTGCACGGAACACCAAAAATAAGTAATAACCGTCCAAAATGGAAACATAAACATCAATGAAAGTAAACATCAGCTCGCATTAGATTCGTAATTAAAATAATATCAGCGTGTTAATATTAATTATTATGTGTAAAACTTAAAGTAGACAATACAGTTGTGCTCATTAAATGTTATTTACATTTGTTTAAGGACTAAACAGAAAAAGTGGAAAAACTGTGTATTGTGAATTTCACCAATTAACAATCTATGCTACATTTCATAAATAAAACGTAAAAAGTGTTTTAAACATAAATATTAGCCAGTAGTGACTGTGAGCAATATAAACTATAAGTTATTTAACGAAAATCTATAAAATTATATTTGAAAAGACGGTACAAAACAAACTTTGGTGCGCGTTTTATACTGTGGCTCGTGATTGGTGGATTCATTGAACTGTCAATCGGTTATCTCTATTGGTCAGTTTGCGACCATATTCTTCTATCCGCATATGCTTGCATTTTCATATATTTCTGCAATCGCTCGTTTGGCCTAGCCGGATAGGTTCGAAGATTGACACCAAACTGTCGGGGTTCAAACCTACCCTGCTTCTTACAAGTTCAGATTTTGTTTTTATTTTATTTAATTTTTTATTTATATTTTATTTAAATATTACACAAGATGACATTAAAATGCGATAACTGTAAAAGGATATTATTAGCAAGAATTACATAACTTGTACCAATTGCCAGAACTTCTATCACATAGATTGTACAAGTATAGGCGAAAAAGGTTCTACTTAATGCATACAGAAAATAGAAAAAATTAAATGCGACGGTTGTAAATACAATAAAACGCCAGATCCTACTAAAATTCAGGTTAATATTCCTACTGAAAATTCTTTTTATTTTCTCAGTGAAATAGATATGGAAACTTCGCAAGAATCTTTTAATTATATTACTCAGAGAAAACAAAACAGACTTCTCAAAAAATCTGTCTAATCGTATATGTCTATTAATGATATCGCTATTGGTTCAAAAGCTCAAATAGTCTTCCAGATCTCAGTCAAATAATAACTACTGATAATTTGCTAATATTAAAACGGAATTTTTTTTTTTTTTTTTTTTTTTATTTCAAACAAAATCCACAGCTCTTTGTTACATCGTACGTACATCTTATGATCTTAAATTATAGCCAAAAACGGATTTACATTATTTAAATAGTATTTTCAATTTATAACGGACATGTTGAAGGCAAAGTAGTAGGGACTAAAAATACATATTTTTAAACATCTAGAAAACATTACAAGAAAATTAAAAGATTTTCAACATACATAATGCTTGTGTGCGCCTCCCTCACGCGGGCATATGTGTGTGTGTGTGTGTGTGTGTGTGTGTGTGTGTGTGTGTGTGTATGAGTTAATGAGTTACCCAAACTCACTACATCAGAAGTTTCAAAACATCCTTCTTAAACTTATCCTTACTGGAATGGAAAATATCAACTGAGTGGAATCTTTTATTATAAACTTTTGTAAACGATTCACCAGAGTTTTATGCATAGTTTGTCTTTGTCTTAACAACTGCAAACAAAGGTGTATGTCTCGTTCTACGTTTCGGAGTACAAAAGCAGAGAACTCTGTCAGCTAAGGTTACACAGTCAATACTTCCATTACATAAACCATGCAAAAATGCCATGTCCATTAGAGTACGTCTATCCTCAAGGCTTATTATATTGAAATATCTACAAGACTCTTCATAGTTATTAGTGTAAATAAAATTTCTATACTTTAAATGTCTCAGGAATTTGTGCTGAATTTGTTCTAAGTTATTTATATGAACAATGTAATGTGGGTTCCATATAGTACTGCAATATTCAAGGACGCTTCTAACATATGAAAAGTAAAGTAATTTAATACAGTTAATATCAGTAAAGGGTCTGCTTACGCGTAGGATGAAGCCAAGGCTTTTGTAGGCCGAGTGCGTTATTGTTTCAATATGTTCTGAGAAGCTTAACTTGCAATCCAGTAATATCCCAGATCCTTCACTAATTCTTTCTTAGTTATATTAAGGTGATTTATTTGGTAGTTGAAATTTGTAGGTTCTCTTTTCCTTGTGAAAGAAACGTAAAGACACTTGCTGACATTAACTCCTATACGATTTACTACATAATAGTTACCAAGACGCACAAGATCATCTTGAAGTTTCATGCAATCTACATAATCAGTGATTTTCATATATATTTTAGTGTCATCAGCGTACATTAGAAACTTAGCATTATGAAACACTTGCCCACATCATATAGATAGCACACGTACAGTAGAGGACCCAAAATAGAACCTTGTGGAACTCCGGATGTTATTTCACGAAGTCAGAACGGAACCCTCCTAAGACTACTGCCTGAGATCGTTTCCACAGATATGATTCCATCCACCTGAAAAGGTTACCTCGTATGCCCAGCTCAAAAAGCTTACGTAGTAATATGATGTGATCTACGCGATCAAAGGCTTTCTCAAGGTCAGTATAAATGACATCTACTTGCGACCCTCCATCCATATTTGAGGTAGTATAATCAATAAATGCGCCTAAGTTAGTTGCTGTTGAGCGCCCTTTCACAAAGCCATGTTGTTCTGGGGGTATTGAAGGTAATATGATGGGGTATATGTGCATATGAACGATTCTTTCTAGCAATTTACTTAACACATTGAGTATTGATATTGGCCGGTAATTCTCAATTATTGTCTTCAACCCTTTCTTGTGTATAGGCACAACATGGGCTTCCTTCCAAATACTTGGAAAGCAGCCATCGCGAAGACTCCTATTGAATAATAGTGCTATAGGAACAGATAAGGATTTTGCACATTTTACAAATAATACAGGAGGCAATTTATCGCTACCGGCACCTTTCGTAATGTCAAGCTTACAAATTAAATTCTTAACTTTCTCTGGATTTATTTCAATATCTTGGATTACATTTAAATTTAAATTATCAGATCGTATAGTCAAATTATTGTCAATAGATTTAGTAAAATTACTTTTAAAAAAATCGTTAAATGACGAGCAGATTGCTATTGGGTTATTCACTTTAGTGTCTCCGTATGTCATTTCTTGAGGATAATCAGAATGGTTACAAACAGAACTTAACATAGCCAACAATGAAATTAAAAACTTAAACGCATTAAATTTAGAACTAAATAGGAAAAATCAAGAGCAACAGAAAATTATAGAATTATACAAAACCATAAATATAGATGAATTAAACACTAGTAAGGCTCTAATCAACCCATGCATGTCTACCCGCTCAGCAATCAGTCTGGAAAAATTACGAGGTATCCTCTTCCAGAAAGGAATTACCAATGCCTGAAGACTGTAATAAAAGCACATTGCAACTATACCCATACATGTGAATAAAAGAGACTTCACCTATAGAAATAACAAGAGCGATACATCTAAGCCTCTTAATTATACAGAGGAGCACATTTAACACCAAACCCAATATATATAATCAGCAGTATAAGTAACCACAAGCAATCTTCGGTAATAAGAAACAACCTCATGGAGCAGAGCGCCGCATGCTGTCACTATCGCACACCAGGCGGCGACATAGACCAGCTGTCACGTGGATTGCAGGATAAGCTTGCTAATTTCACTCTAAATGATTATTGCATACTTATGATAGGAGATACTGATTTTAACGTTTCCAAAAATTATAAAAATATTGTATATATGTTAAAGAAACGCATCTTGGCTGTACAACACACAAACATTATTATTTGTTTACCGACATATAAATATAGCTATAATTTTAATCTCTTCAATAAAAGAATTGAACAATTCATTAATTTGTTATACTCGGATAATAAAATACACAAATACTGCTGTATATTGGACTCAAACAAACATTTAGAATATTCATATACTATGTTTTCGAAATATTCAGGCAAAATAAATATAAATGGTGTTTATATTGTCTTGAATGACTTATATAAATTAATGTCAGATATTGCAAAAGAACAGCCAAACGCAAATATTGTTATTAAAAGTACCTCTTGTCCTGTTAGTCCGGTGAAGGAAAGAAAAACACCTTGTTGCTCCTTTCGTTCCTTTACAGGATACTAACAATAAACTAAATAATATACAAGCACAAACAGATCTAACCGGTCTTAATATACTTCACCAGAATATTCAGGGCATAAGGTCTAAACTCAACCAGATAGAGTTCTAATAACTATGGAAAACATTGATATTATGTGTATTAGTAAGACTTTTTAAGGAAACAAGATGTTAATTTTCTACAAATTCCAGGCTATAAAGTTGCTGACTCATATTGTAGAAATGAGTCCAGAGGAGGGGTCTGTATTTATGTTAAAAATAGTATGGATTTTATTGCACTTCCCTGTATAAATCAATTAAGCTTAGATAAATACCTTGAATGTTGTGGTATACTGTTGCCAGAATTAAATTACATTATTGTTTGCTGTTACAGAACTCAGACTCAAGTTTTGAAATATTTATAAAAACATTGCATTTGTTATTACATAGAATTACAGTACGTTCAAGATATATGACTAAAAAGTAATAATAGCCGGTGACTTTAATATTAATCTACTGGAAAATACTCCAAAATGTTTACTTTTAAAAATACTGTATTAAAATATAACTTAAAACTAACAATAAATGAACCAACTAGGATAACAATAAAATCGAAAACTTGCATAGACAATATCATAACAAATATTAAAGGTTGCAGCTCAAAAGTTTTACATTTAGGATTATCTGATCACTCTGCACAATACATAAACGTACCATGTAATCAAGGTTATATTGAAAAATATTGGTATGTACATAGGAGGAACGAAAATAAGTATTTAATTATCTTTCTAAAATATCTCTCTCAATTAAGTTTTTCTGAAGTTTTCTCGTATCGTGATGTCAATCAGGCGTATAACAGTTTCATTAGCTTATTCAAATTAATATACGATCTTTGCATACCTGTAGAAAAGGTTAGAATTTCTTTTAAGAAAAAGTCAAATTGGCAGACAGTTAGCATTAAAAGAGCGTGCAAAACTAAAAGAAACTTATACCAAAAAATACTGAAATATAAGAAAAACGAATTAATACCGTATTATAAGAAATACTGCAAAATATTAAAAACTGTAACACGTTTAGCAAAACAAAAATCAAATATAAAATTCATTAAAATAGTAATAACAAAAATAAAGTTACATGGTACTTAATAAAAAAAGCAGACCACTTCACAAAACATATTCAAAACAACTATTAAAATGTGACCATTGATAATACTAATATAACGGATGCAGGTGCTATAGCAGAAGTTTTAACACTCACTTTGCTACCATTAACACTCAAACACAAGCCACAGATACCTACCTCTACCTTCTACACATCTACATAGCCTATATTTATCACCCGTTGACGCAAATGAATTGAAAAAATAGTCATAAACCTCAAAAATAAAAGAGTTGTGGCTACGACAATATATCGATCAAATTATTAAAAAATCCATAGAGTATATTAGTGAGCCGCTTGTTTATTTACTTAATTTAATGATAGAAACTGGTACCTTTCCACATCAATTAAAAACAGCAAAAATCAAACCTTTGTTCAAAAAAGGTTCAAAATGTAATATTAAAGACTATAGGCCCATATCTCTTTTATCCAACTTCTCAAAAATATTTGAAAGAATCATCTACAATAGGCTTATAGAGTTTTTCAAAAAATATAGCATATTAAATAAAAATCAATTTGGTTTTCAGAAAAATAAATCTACTACACTTGCAATGTATGAAATACTTAAGGAAATTTGGGAATCTTTAAATAATAAAACTTCTTGTGTAGGTTTGTTTTTAGATATGTCAAAGGCATTTGACTGTGTAATATACGATGTACTATTAAATAAACTTGAAAGATTAGGTATACGTGGTTTGGCATTAAAACTGTTAGAAAGCTATTTAAAAGATAGAGAACAACTCACAGCTATTGAAAAATTTTACAAAATCGGTAAAACTTTCGAAGAAGTACAGTCTACGCCAGTTAAAATGACACTAGGTTTGCCACAAGGAGTATTTTGGGCCCCTGTTATTTTTAATTTATGTGAATGACTTGCCAAATGTCACTGACAATAGATGTGTTATGTTTGCTGATGATGCTACTATCTTTATACCCGATACTCAAATGAATTTTGAAAATAACATAAATAAAACCTTAAAATAGCAGTCGCATGGCTTAATAAAATTAATTTAAACGTGAATCTAACAAAAACCAAAATTATTCAATTCAGAAATTACAAAACAAAATCTTTAAATTTAAATATTGCAGATAAAGACACCCAAATAGAAACAGTTGATAACATTAATTTTCTTGGAGTCACCATAGACTGTCATTTAAACTGGAAATCCCACATTGAGAAAATAAACAAAAAAATATCTAGCTACAGTTACGCATTATCCATATTAGCAGAAACAACTTCCGTTGACGTATCAAGGGCTGCATATTTCGGACAGGTATACCCTCTATTAGTTTACGGCATTATTTTCTGGGGTAATTCTACAAACGTGCAGTCAACATTTATTCTACAAAAGCGATGTCTGCGGATCATTTATAATATGTACGCAGACGAAACTCTAAGAAATGTATTCAAAGAAAAAGGCTATCTCACTCTTACTAATATTTACATCTTAGAAATTTCAATTTTTATCAAACAGAATAACAACCATTTTCAGATTAAATCTAACTTGAATTCACGTCCAATGCGTAGTCAATATAAGAACAATTTATGTACACCTAAAATTAATAATTACATGTATTATAAGAGCACCTTTTGTACAGGTATTAAAATATTCAATCATCTGCCACCTGATATAAAAACTATGGACTTGCCAAGATTTAAAATACACCTCAAAAAGTGGTTAATATGTAATGTGTTTTATAATTTAAATGAATATTTTAATACCAAACATTAATTTATATAAAGTTTTATTTCTTAATTATTGCATACCCGATATGGGTAAACTGTGTTACATTTAATTGCAATGTCACCCGCAAATTGTACATACACAGCTTATTGGCAATAAATATTCTGATTCTGATTCTGATTCTGATTCTCTAACATAGCTGTATTTGCATAAAACTTCAAAATTACATTTTAATATTTTCATCAGACTGTTGGCAATTTGTGACTATATTGCTGCCGAGATGAAAATTTCAAGGATCGTTGGTGGAAAAATTCATAAGAAGTTTTAGAACGCCGTGCAGTTACAAACAAGGCAGAAATAAAGGATTTATGAAATAATCTAATACGATTACGTTTTTCAATCTTGAATGCAAAGAATGAAAAGATACTGGGTGAGTGACGTTGCTATCTTTTTATTTAATCTATTTCAAACCTAAAACTATGTCGCTAAATATAAACACTTTTTTTAGAATAAGGGTGATAACGAGCACACAGTCCACCTGATGGTAAATGTTGGCCGTGGCACATAGATATCTACTCGTACATCTATCCTCAATTAAGAATAAAAATGCAGATGTGTTTAGCCCTGAGGACTATGATGGAATGCCTTGTTTCCAGTAAAAAGATTCTCCAGTTCTTTACACTCACCATACGAAGCACAGCAGTATTAAGCTGCTATTTTACGTTGATATTCTTTCAGAGCGTGGTTCTTCCTTGGTCGGGCCGACCCATTCGTGCTACCACAGTAATATAACTGCAGCGTGGCTATACTACTGTTAAAATAAACTTAAATAGCACTTCACAAACTCACTGCTGAACACACTGAACACCGCCAAGGAGTGCCACAGAGTACGTTCTTGAGCCTGCATCCATCGACTTCCTGAACATATTACCAGATCGTCAATCCATATATTACATTGCACGTCCTACACTCTACTTACTGGTATCGGGTTGTCACTCTAGAGCCTTTCTTCCCTATCGGTTGTCGGTTCGTCAAGCTATCGCTGGCCGGCTCATTACCACTTTAGTTTACTAATCTGTGGGTTTTTTTCTGTTTTAATGCGGATATCCTCCCCAAGGTTGATATAATTACACTATACTACAATTAACTAAGCGATTTTCCAAATATCTTTTCCAAAGAAATCAACTTCATTGCTAACTATATTAACATCCTGGTTTCAACCACGTGAGATCTGACACACTTTAAAGATTAAGTTTATTTAATATAAATATAAGGTTAAGTAATTTTCAAAAGGCCTATTTCAGAAGCGCCATTAAGAATTAAATTTAAAATAATTTATAATTAAAAATTTTGTTCGATTGTACAAAATTTTAATTATATATATATATATATAATTAAAAATTTTGTACATTTTACTTACATTATAATATATATATAAGGATAACTAAAAAACTATTGGTTAAACCTTGATCTAATTTATATGGGACCCATGAAGTAAAGTCTGTTTAATAAAAAAAAGTAGTAGTGCAGCTTAATGGTAAGGCCATTAGGCTACTGTCGCTTCACACATTAAATATAAAACAATATATTAATAATAGATTATTATTTCAGATATAATGTTTATATTTATCGAGTGCGAATCGTAGCGGTCTGTGAAACATTCAAATTGTTGAGGTTTCGCAACAACTGGAATGCTCAATTTCAAAAGCTTTGTTTCATTTTCACTGGACGAATTTTATTTTAGTTCGTTAGTTTGCTCAGTGAACTCGTTATGACAAAGCTTTCTGTATGATTCTCCACTTAATTTAGTTGTAAAATGTTGGTTGTTTTTCGACCAGATTCAGGAAAATAAAAAATGGAAAAGAATTTGTTTCAGATATTTTTTTATCCTTTTACTTCTATTACTAAGTTTTTGAAATTATAGTCATTCATATCAGAATTGCAGCAGCCCTTCTTGTGTCCACTGATGAACAGAATCAGGTAAAGAAAAATCGTGAGGGATCTTCCTCGCAGTTCTTCTAGGTGGTAGGATTCCTTTCAGGCTAGAAGTCCGTGTGAGTAAGCACTACCCTCTTAGCTATTTCTGCCGAAAAGCTGCAGTTAGTGCACTGCTATGTCTTGGTTGGAAGGGTGTAGAGAGTCAGTATATTACAGGCTGTGAGGCATTCCATTTTAGTCCTCACAGGTGACAACGAATGTGTAATCTTTCTTGATTGAAGTTGGTTGCAGGTATCCATTTTATTATAAAATAAGGTTGACGTTTGTCATTTGAGCACACAGTCCACCTGATGGTAAGTGGATGCTGTGGCCCATAGACTTGTACATTTATCCTCAACTAGCTGTACCTCGCGACTTCGCCCGCGTGGAATATACTACGATTTCATAGGTTTTAATTTTTTTGCGCGGAACCCTAACTGTTTTTCTAAAATTCCCTCCTTATATTATCTCCTTATAACATCAGCTATCTACCAGTGAAAGTTCCGTCAAAATTGGTCCAACCGTTTCGGAGATTAGCCGGAACAAACAGACAGACAGACTTTTTTGTAGATATTGATGTCCTCTATAAAACTGTAGCACATCACTTTGCTCTATTGTCAATAGTTTCCGCAGCGTACGCGATATAAGGATTTTTTTAGTATTTTTTTACACCTTGGGTTACATTAACGAAGTTTTCATACGGATCCCTAACTTTTTGAAAATATTATATCGCCTATGTTCATCAGGGATAATGTAGGATTCTAATGGTGAAAGAATTTTTCAAATCGGTCCAGTAGTTTCGGAGCCTATTCAATTCAAACAAACAAATCTTTCCTCTTTATAATATTAGTGTAGATTAAGAATCAAAATGGAGGTGCGTTGTCACTCCTGAGGACTAAGATGGAATGTCTCGTTTCCAGTAAAAAGATCTCCGGTTCTCTACACTAACCAAATGAAACACAGCAGCATTAAGCTGCTATTTCACGCTGGTATTCTGTGAAAGCATTGTCCTTCCTCGATTGTGAAGACCCATTTGTTCTACAACCATAATATAGATGCGGCATGGCTCTACCACGTATAAAATGGATTGCAATAGCCACTTATTAGATGGACTGTAAGTTCATTTGTCACTTTAGTTTAATAAAGAAAACACTTGAGATTTACACAGATATTGATTTATTTGAGCCAGGTAGGTAAAACAAATAAGCTTGGAAATTGAGTACCGTGTAAAATTACTGACAACAGCAGACTTGCGTCGAAGCTTGTCTTTTTTTTAAATCGGCACACAATTAGGAGATCATAAATTGAATTTATACTTAATCGAATCGTGATTGAAAATGTTCGTGGCAATGGTTGGATCTAGTGTAGGTGCAAATCATGTCAAAAGAAGCTGTTTACCTACTTGAAGATCTACGCTGGTATTATTTATTGCAGTATAGTCAGCGCGACCTCGAAGAACCACGCTGTTATAGAATAGGAGCATAATACGGTTGTTTCGTGCGGTGAGTGATGAGAGTTAGAGACCTTTTTTACTGGTAACGATCCATTTAATTTTAGTCCTTAAGGGTACCCAACGCATTTTTAATCTTACTTGATGATATATGTAGTTGTATATGGACCGCAGTATTTACTTATCATCAGGAAGAATCTCCTCGTTTGTCACCCTTACTTCTATAGAAAAATCTTCTTGAGACGCAGAGCAAAAACATTCGAAAATCGCAAATGATGATGATGTTAAAACAACTCAGTCAGTCTTGTCAAAGCCTTTATCTCACTACATCGCCCGGAGAATGAAAAAACTAGAAGCGCTTTGAAACCCCAAGTCATAATATAACTATACTCGCCTAATTTTGTTTCAAGTGATTTCTATTACATCAATTAATTACATATAAAACGGCACTTTCATATAATATTATGTTATTATTATACAGTCATTTATTTCCTTGACAATATTAAAATTATTAATTTCATTAAATAATTTAAAATTTGTAATAAAATGATAGCAGATAGAAACATCATAAAATCATGTAAGAAATATATATTCACAATAATATTATATAAGTATGAAATATTATTACGTCATGAATACAACGCCGAACTAATTTCATGAAATCTGAAGTCCCCACGTAACGAATATCTTCCAAGCCATATTACAGCGAAACTGCAATGAGGCTTCGTGATAAAGGTAGGTTGTACTTGTACGAATGAAGTTGGACTTTGGAAGGGGTAAAAAGTTACTCTGTGTTGTTATACGAGAATAATATGAGACTTTTATTTCAGTAAGGCTCAACTTTACATCCCTACTCCTGTTGAAGAACATATATTTTTTTATATGGAACTAAGACTACTCTTGTACCACCAAAGCGGAGAGATTTGGCTTTTACTTTTAATAAAAGTTTATTTCTTCCTTTTGATTGGTCTAAGAAATTTCGCAATCTCCATGTCGTTACATTGACAACTTCATCCCCCATTATGCCACCCTTAGAAGTGGAATTTTTCTCCAAATTTATTTATGGATAACCCATGGGGTTGTCATTAGTATTGGTCCCATATAAATTGAGTATGGTAAATTAAGGTTCCTTTATAGATTGAGGATGTTTTTTTATAAGTAGTTCGTACTACTCACAATTAATTGCAAAATTGATGAAGATATTATGTAATATATGTATATAAAAAATATACAGTCGAATTGTAAGCCTACTCCTTTTTTTAAAGTCGGCTAAAAATGTCACAACATCAAAACTGACTCTCCTCGTCCTCTCGGTTAATACGACAAAGTTGCCAGCATTTGTTTGCGAGCAAAAAACAACAACAATGCGCCGGTGATATCAGCTACGTCATACCATTAAAGCTTTTTAGTTCATATCATTAAAATATTTCTACGAAAACAATGATAGTAACGTAGTACTAGTAGCACTTGCAATATCTCTCTCGAGGCTATAACTAAACGATGAGGTTTTACGACTAGCTGGGCGGCGAGCAGCTTACGGCGAAGTGATGGAAGTTGTAACTTTATGCAGCTTCTTGAGACATAATCTCGGCCATTGTTTACACCAAACTGTCTAAGGATAGTTTCCTTTTTCGGATGTGCATATATTTTATGAGTGCATGTACAAACCATAAATCAACATTAAAACCTCCTTACAACGGGAAAAGCCCACGCCCAGCAGTGGACTTTTACGATTTGAAGAAGATGAAAAATACTAATCACAATCACAAAAAGATCTTCTGTGCTATGAATGCAGATGTCGCAGGATTTTGATGAAATTAGGATTTTGATCAAAAGCTGAAATATAACAACGAAGACTCGATTTTATCATAATCCCAAACTGATTTAGAATTTTGATGAAAAACCTGGATTTGCTTAGGATTTTGATGAACTTTTTTTTATGGGAGAAGGGTGACAAGCAAGCACACTGTCCACCTTATGGTAAGTGTTTGCTGTGGCCCATAGACATCTACACCTATCCTCGTTTGCGAATCAAAATGCAGATGCGTTGTCAGCCGTGAGGACTAAGATGGAATGCCTCTTTTCCAGTAAAATGGGTCTCCGGTTCTCTACACTCACCATACAAAACACAGCAGCATTAAGCTGCTATTTTACGCTGGTATTCTGCGAGAGCGTGGTCAATTTCCCGAGCCGACCCATTCGTGCGACAACTTCTTGATCTGCAATTATTTTTATTGCACTTTAGAGTTTAATTACAATGAAATGAGTTTTTTTTGAAATTGTTACTCATGTTTTTACAATTTTTAAAGAATTAAAATTAAATAAGCTAAGAGTTATAAGGACTCGTAATAATTTATAAATAATATGCATATCTACGGTTCCAAACCACTCCGGCTGCACCTAAGCCCACTATCGTTGATATAACTGCTTTTTATTGCACAAAAAGTGCGAAATCCCCGCGCTTCGATTCAGAGATTTGTTTATTTTATCATAATCTTTAACAAATCCAGGTATTCGAGCAAAATCCTGCATTAAATCGGGATTATGCTAAAATTGAGTCTGCTTTTGATTAACTTCCCGGTTTTATCCAAACTGATCTCTTGATGACGATATTGTTACATATAATAAAAAAATGGTTTGGGTCCTTACTTTCAAATTCTCATTTGATGACTACTTGCAATCTTATTTTTTTTAAATTATTATTATTAGCGGTGGCGGAAAGCATGCCAAAGGACCCATAGTACATACTCACAACATAGTAGATGTTGCGGATCCTGAGTTCGAACCTCAGCTTGAACCAAATATTATTCTAAAGGATAATCTTAAATAAAATAATAATAGGTAAGTTGATGCTGTGGCCCATAGACATCTACACCGGTCCTCGATTAAGAATCAAAATGCAGATGCGTGCGTTGTCACCCCTGAGAACCGAGATGTAATGCCTCGTTCCAGTAATAACCGGCTAAGTGCGAGTCGGACTCGCCCATGAAGTGTTCCGTACCATCGTAATTCTAGCAGAGGAACCCCTTTTAATTTTTAATTTATTTTAATTTTTATTATTTGTTGTTATAGCGGCAACAGAAATACACATTCTGTGAAAATTTCAACTGTATACCTTATGTTACTATATTACGGATCATGAGATACAGCCCGCTGACAGACAGACGGACGGAAGGACGGACGGATGGACGGACAGCGGAGGCTTAGTAACAGGGTCCCGTTGGTTACCCTATGGGTACGGAACCCTAAAAAAAGGTCTTCGATACACTCACCATAAGAAACACAGAAACATTAAGCTGCTATTTTACGCTAGTGTTCTGAGAGAGCGTAGTCCTTCCCAGGTTGAACCGATCCATTCGCGTCACAGCGTGGCTCTGCAACGTATAGTCTCTACTCTAGTCTACTCTAATTTCGTCTCTTAAGCCTTATAATATGCAACAATAGTAGTTTTTAGGTTGCGACATAATCAATATTATAATTATTGATTGTTATATATGTGTGGCTTTGGCATTTTAGCTACTCCGACCTTTAATTGTATTGTATTAAATTATACGTGGTAGAGCCATGCTGCAGTATATATTAGTAGATCGAATGCGCCTGATCGACTGGGGAAGGGCTACGCTCACAGAATACCAGCGTCAAATAGCAACATGATGCTGCAGAGTTTCGTATGGTGGATGTAGAGAACCGGAGACCCTTTTTACTGGTAACGAGGCAATCCATCTTAGACCTTAGGGGTAAGAACACATCTGCATGTTTATTTTTAATCGAGGATATATGTAGGTGTCTGTGGGCCACAGCATTCACTTAGTAAGGGTAAGTAAGTGTATCACTCTTATTTCTATAAAAAAATACTTTTGAACTTTTCATCATAATAAATTTAGTTTTTAAAACAAATTCAAAGTAAAAGTATGTAATGTAATGTTATTTTTTATCCACACTACACATAAAGGTTAAAAATAGTGTAACAATAGCTGTAGAATATAGGCATCACCACATAAATCACTTTATCTATTTGAATTTTATGAATAACTCGAGAAAATATTCACAATCTCAATAAGCGAGAATTTATCGACGTTGCGATGAAATTTCAAGGATCGTCGAAGGAAAAAACTTCGAAAGAATGTGCGAGAAAATCGGAAACTGATAACCATGAGGAATGTTCAGGTAAGAGGATTTAGAAAATTTTATAATATAAAATATATATTTCAGGTACAGATAATGAGGTAAAGAGTTGAATATGTGTTCAGTTTCCTTTTTTGCCAACAGCAAAAGAATGTATTAAATTGAAGCCTTATGTAAATTATATTGTTCATCAAGGCACCACCTCTTCTAATTTTAGTGAGTTATGGAGGAATTAATCCGCTTTTCCAGTGCATGTTGGCAAACTTCGAATTTTCTCGAAATATTTTATTCCCTAGACATGCAGGTCATTGATCATAATGCATAGGTCCTCCAGTGATTCTGCCATAAGGACTATATCGTCGGCAGATCGAAGGTGAGTGCCATTGACGTTACTTCCGTATCCTTTCCCGTCCAGTAGCTTAAAAACATCTTCCAATACAGCGGTGAAGAGTTTCGGGGATATTACGTCACCCTGTCTTACACCTCTCTGGAGTTGGATAGGTTTCGTACTCTGGTTCTGTACTTGGATAGCCATAGTAGCCCTACTGTACAAACACTTCAGCTCTTCGATATACCGACAGTCAACTTGGCACCGCTGAAGGGACTGCAGCACCGCCCAAATTTCGACGGAATCAAAGGCTTTCTCATAGTCCACATACGCAAGACAAAGTGGCAGATACTCTTCGGTCTTCTGTACAATTTGCCGAAGGGTATGTATGTGGTCTATGGTGCTAAAGCCTTTTCGGAAACCAGCTTGTTCAGGAGGCTGGATGTCGTAGAGTCTGCGTGTGAACCGATTCGTAATGACCTCAATAGTGTCTCCCAACGGATAGGTCTTAAGATGAACATGGACAAAACAAAAGTAATGTGTAACATCCATGTCACACCTATGCCGGTAGTTGTTTACCTGGGACAAATAGTCTTAATAGGTAAGTCCAACTTCAACCTTGAGATTTCAGGTATACCTCAAAATCTCAAAACAAGATTGTTCAACCAGTGCGTGTTGCCAGTGATGACCTATGAATCTGAGACGTGGTCGTTCACTGCTGACCGTAGAAGCTCAAGGTCGTTCAGCGAGTTATGGAGAGGGCAATGCTCGGGGTTTCTCTGCGTGATAGACTTTAAAACGAGGATATCCGCAGTAGAACCAGAGTAACCGATATAGCCCAACGGATTAGTAAGCAGAAGTGGCAATGGGCCGGCCATATAGCTCGAAGAACCGACAACCGATGGGGAAGATAGATTCTCGAGTGACAGCCTCGTACCGGCAGGCAAAGTGTAGGGCATCCCCCCACCACTAGATGGAGTGACAACCTGGTAAACATGTAGGAAGTCAATGGATGCAGGTGGCTCGGGACCGTGCTATGTGGCATAACTTGGGAGAGGCCTATGTTCATGTTCAGCAGTGGACTTAAGAAGGGCTGTAATGATGATGATGATGACATGCAGGTTCCCTCACCACTGAGCCTATAGTAAATCAACCGCGCGTTTTGTGAATTATACGACGAAACTGTCTGATTTTTATATTTCGAGTCAGTAGTAATCTTTACACCTGAGCCGCGGTGGTACAGGTGTAGTGTTTTGATGTAAATTAATTGTAGCATAATATTTCTTTACTGTAGGCACAACTTTCGGCATTTAATACATACATACATACATATAATCACGCCTCTTTCCCGTAGGGGTAGGCAGAGACCACTTCTTTCCACTTGCTACGATCCTTTCATACTTGTTTCGCTTCGTCCACTTTCATTATTCCCTTCATACATACTCTTCGGTTTAGGGTACTCGTAACCTGTCCTTTTTTCAAGACGTCCCTAATTTGGTCTTGAAACGTCCGCCTAGGTCTACCCCTTCCAACAATTTCATTCACACTCGCCTTATACACTTTTTTCGTCAATCGTTCTTCATTCATTCTCTCGACATGGCCAAACCATCTCAGCATACCTTTCTCAATTTTTGTCACTACATCTTCTTTCAGACCACAACGTTTCCTTATCTCACTATTTCTTATCCTGTCACTCAATTTAACTCCTATCATACTTCTTAACGCTCTCATCTCAACTGCATTTATTCTGCTTTCATGTTTCTTCTGTCATACCCAACTTTCACTTCCGTACATGAGTGTCGGAACCAACACCCCCTCATGCACAGCCAAACGAGCCTTGTTAGACACCTTCCGACTGCTCATAAAGGAGTGCAAAGCTCCATTCACCATATTTCCAGCATTTAATGATTAATGTAAAAAACGTTGTAGAGTAGAATATCGTTACAGCCTATTAAAGTCCACTGCTGAACATAGGCCTTCCCCATAGATTGCCTCATAGGGGGGATATTTGCCATAGTTGAAGAAGCTGCCGCCAATCTACTGATTTGTTTCCCTCTATCACCTCTTACGACATCTACGGGATGATAGGAGGTAGTGGATATTCTTACACCGGCACTACACGAATATAATTATTTTTATTCAATATAGATTTATATATAATTCTTATTGAAAGTCATTTTTTTACTTTTATTATTAATTCGGAAAAAAACCTCTGTCCTAGGAAGAACCAGCAAGAAAACCAGCGAGACTTTTTTCCACAGTAACATTATAAAAATACAATATAAAATAGAATGTCCAATTATTTAAAACATTCATGTGACCAGCTTGAATGGTTTTGGATTCCCGGGGTTATTATCAACCATGTGATCATTTATAATAACCTTTTTTAAAGGCTTTGTTTCATAAAAACGTGGTAGAGCCTCGCTTCAGTTATGGTCGTAGCACGAATGGGTCGGTTCGACTAGGGTAGAACCATGTTCTCACAGAATACCAGCGTAAAATAGCAGCTTAATGCTGCTGTGTTACGTATGGTGAGTGTAGAGAACCGGAGACCCTTTTTATTGGATACGAGGCATTCCATCTTAGTCCTGAGGTGTGACAACACATCTGCATTTTAATTCTTAATCGAGGATAGATGGAGATGTCTATGGGCCGCAGCATCCACTTACCATCAGGTGTGTGCTCCCTTGTTACCCTTATTCTATATAAAAAAAATGTGATAGAGACACTTGTATATTTTCTGGAACTTTGTTGTAATAGCGTATACATTGCCCCATGAACTAACTAACTCTCAAGTTTAAACTAACTGTAAAGTGATGTATTTGGTATCACTACCTTGTGTTTGTTACTGATGTTTACAGAGTGTATTCCACCTTTTTATCAAAAATACTTTTGTTTTTTTTAACATATATAAAATTTTTGAAAATATACTGAGTAGCCGAAGTTATTATATTTATATCTTTAATTTGTCCCTGAAAAACTCTTTCGGTTTTAGGTTTTACAAATAGCTCTTTTGGCCTTCTTCTGCAAACAAAAACAGTTTCTAAATCAGCTGCATTTTCCCATTGCAAAATATCATAAGACGTTATGCTATGGAAATAACCGAAATAAATTAATCTAGCTGTCTCGACACTAGTGAAACTTCTCAATTTTTTTACTGCATAAGCTGAAGAGCTTAGTTTGCCACTGAAGTTTTGCTTCGAGATTAATACCAAGAAAAATAGCTCCGTTTTAGCTGCATAATATAAGAGTCCAGTCAAAATTGGCCCGAAGAATGTCTTTATATATGAATGTTATAAAAGCAATATTAAAAAACTATAATTAAAAAAACTAAAACTAATAACTTAATTATCATTAGTCCTATTCCCCGTGGTATCGTGCCAAGAACACTGGCTGTGTTTCCTCGCTGAATGGCTATACTAAGCCTTTGAGCAAGAAAATAACCAGCCTTCTTATCATCAGCAGCAACGACCAGTCGCGGATAGAGTTTTAATCGTAGGAGTCACTATTTTATTTAGATTTTTAAGGGAGCAATAAATACTTGTCACCTATTGTTCTTGGTAAATTCTATTCTTTTGGATAAATTCTATTTTCAAATTAAAGTAATATAAATTGTGTGCTTATAATTTACGTGATTATGAGGTTGTCATCCTAAAAAAGTGATTACATTACCTCGTTAACTTTTGGTTCAAGACAGCGTGCTGCTCGTGATTAGAAACCCAATCACTAGTAGCACACTTCAAGCTGCATTGGACATACCTTATTTTGATTAACGCCTTTCGCTCTACATATCTGTACTTTATATTCCTTTTACCTAAAACCGCTAAATCCTTTTCTATGTTAGCGTTAAATTAAGAATATTTTTTATTTATAGAATAATGGTGATAAACGAGCATACAGACCACCTGATGGTAAGTGGTTGCTGTAGCCCACAGAAACGCAGAGCAGTCACCTCTAAAGACTAAGATGGAACGCTTATTTGACGCTTATAAGACTGTTATTTGACGCTGGTATTCTGTGGCGTAGTTCTTCCCCGGTGGAGCCGAACCATTTGTGCTACAACCATTATTTAGCATCAGCGTGGCTTTACCACGTATAAAATATTCACATATTAAACTTTTTAACGAAAATTAAAGAATTATCTCAGCCCATACTAGCGGCTAATGCGTACTTCAGTAGATAAAGTCTCTTCATGAGCTTTTACTTAGCAATGTAGACCTAAATATCTCTTCAGAGTTTACAACCGAAACTGGAAGTTTTGCGACAAGTCTCACATTAAGGCCCGTCTCTCACGACACTGCCCAAACTAAATAGCATCGCATTTCATTCTACAACACATGGGAAATAGCAACGTAATGCTACTGTGTTTTGTGGTGAAAGACCCATAATCTTTCGTCCCATATACATATTCAGACTCAAGACTTAATGCGATTCGTGCCATGATAGCTTAGGGGATAACCGCTACCTCTAATTTCATATGAATAATGTCCTCTACACCGAATTTTAGTCACGGCGGCCAGTCTCAACGGTGACTAGTCGCCTATGCAGAACAGGATTATAGTGCACGAGCGTGCGCAAACACAGTTGCACTCTCTATTCCCTGGTTTTGTAAACGTGACTGAGTATTTGATTTTTAAAGCCTTATGCCTTAAGTTGTCTTAAATTTTACTAAGTCTGGTCATTTCTGCTGTATAAATAGCAATTTATATACTCGTAGCTAGCACCATTTTCATAGTTGGCTATAGTGTTTGTTTATCCAAACATAAAAGAGACAAATTAATAGCTTTGATTAACTTGAATCTGGGATATGCAAATAAGTTAGCATTTGTGTGGTGTAGTTTAAATTATGCATCCATCCAGTCGAGTTAGCACCGACTGCAACTTCCTACGTACAATTTATCTAGCAAGGCTAGTTGCGCATACTGTTGTAAATTAAAATGAACTTATTAATAAGAAAGTAAACTGTATCATCATAATTACATCATATCAGTCACTGCCTAATATATAGGTACCTCGCATAACTGCCATAATAACACGATGCTGTGATCAACATCCACCGATTCATCGACATGTTTCATCAGGTTATCAATCTATCCAGTGGGGGTGGGGTCGCTCGAGAGTCTTTCTTACCTATCGGAGTAAGGCCGGTCCATTGGCATTGCAGCCTACTACTGCCGTGGTTATAATCATTGATTTATTTTATTTTCCTTTATTTCTATGTTTACTATTTCTATGACAATGCACTGGTAGATTTTGGATCACGGCGTTAACTTTTGAGTACTGCAGAAAGTTTTACCATTTTTTTAAATTTAATCTACAACATCCTCATGTTAATTTTCCCGCAGTGCCTTTTATTTTATTGGTGAAAACGTGCCTCTATGGCTATATGTGTATTTTTCATAGAAAAAGGGTGACAAACGAGCACACAGACAACCTGATGGGAAGTGGATGCTGTGGCCCATAGACATCTACATTTATACTTGAATTATTTCTATATTATCAATAATCCTCAATTAAGAATCAAAATGCAGATGCGTTGATTCTTAATTGAGGATCTAAGATGGAATGCCTCGTTTCCAGTAAAAAGGGTCACCGGTTCTCTACACTCACCTTACGAAACACAGCACCCTAAAGCTGCTATTTTACGCTGGTATTCTGTGAGGGCGTGGTCCTTCCCCTGTCGAGCCGATCCGTTCGTGCTACAACTAATATAGCTGCAGTATATATAGCAGCAAATGCAGCATATCGTAAATATAGGCACAGCTTACATTATAGAGTGAATGAAGGAAGCCTATTAAGCCTTTTATTTAAACAAACAAAACTCAAACAAAGAGGACTTTAAACAAAGATGGTAACAGATTCGTTGTCACCTCTGAATAATAATATTGAATGCCTCTCAGCCTGTAATTATAAAGGCTCTCTATAGAACTTTAGACCAGAATACGGCAGAAACTTAGTATTTAAATTTTAAATAACAGTATTTTTTTCAGCTTATCTTTTTACCACAAAACCTAATATGACACCGCGAAAAAATGCACCTCCTTTCATCGAATAGTATAGGAGTATGACACGACTAACGAAACTGGAATTTTGATATAGGTGAATTCATGTCTTTATCTTGAATTTGCTTGTTCAAAAACACGATTGTATAATTTTGACTCGATCATAATTATTTTAAAAACACTCGGTCACGATAGCCCCTTTAACGGTTTTCGATGTGTCGCCTTAAGTTGGAATTCTAATTTTCACCCCCAAGTCTATAATCAGTTTATACCTATGCCTAATTAAACACAAATCACTTTAAAGCGCTTTCATTAAGCGTTGTGACGTTGTTACCTTTAAAACTTAAATTCCTTTATATTTAACTGCTATTAATTTGTAAAATACTGCTTAAATCAATATGTAATTACCTCAATTAAAAATTAATTATACGACCAACCCTGCCAGGAATCCAATAACGTTGTTTAACCCTAAAGCACTCTTTCGAAAATTTCGTAATTGCGTGTATATAAATGCTCATTAATTAAAAAATGAGAACTATTTTACATAAATAAAATGCATACAAGTTACATAGTCGCAACAAGTTTAGAAAAGATTTACCATATCCGCCACGCTTAGCAGATGATTTAGCAGTCCTACTTACTAGTTGTGATGTCTAAACCTCACGCATCTTTGGTGTTGTTTCTCGTCGCTGAGATTTGTAAATTAGTAATTAGATTACTTACCTTTCTGAGGCGTTACAGCTCTCAAAGATAGATCTACGTTATTTATCTGCAAACAAAAAATACATATTATGTAGTATTTCTAAAAGAATATTAATTCGTAAAGTCAGATTCATTATATAAATGCCATTTTGCATTTATGTATTTAAATATTAAAAATGTGAAAGTTTGTATGGATGTTTGACTGTTTTTATGTTTATGAATCACGCAAATACTACTGGTTTTGATGAAACTTGGCATTATTATAGATTATAAACCAGAATAGGACGAAGGCTATATTTTTGTGTAAAAAAAAGGAAAAGTTCAGCAGTAAATTTAATTTCTTGGCGATCGCTGCGTTAACTAGAATAAACAGAACTATAAAAGTCCCGCGATATTGTGTACATCTATTCATAGATAAGTCACAATAACTGCATCTTGAAAAAATAATAATAGAAGACTCGATTAATAAGAAGTGTATTGCAGTAGAGCATTCTGCCACTTTAAGTTAATATAATCTCAGTATTGAAAAAAAAATTCGTCAGCTTTTAAATAAACGCTAGCGGAGCCATTGGTAAAAGCAAGTGCCAAATAAAAAAAATATTTTATCAATTTATAAGCGTTGATGGTGGTTTGTGATGTTAAACTTGAAAAATCAAGACCTTTTGTCATAAAATGATGTAGTAATTATTTTGAATTACAATAATTGGGTGGCATTGCGTTCAGATTCCCTAGCCACTAGGTCGCGTATCGTTAATAATTTTAATTCTTACAAACATAAATTGCAGAAGGACAAACATCCAGAACCATAATAATTACTTGTAGGCCATACAAATACTTGTTCCGTGCGGAATTCAAACCCGCGGCCTCCAGCTCTGCAAATTATTGCTAAGCCACTGCGCCACGGAGCCGTTTCCTTAATAAGTTCCTTTGTGTATCTTCCAGGTATAATGTTTTCATCAAAATTTGTCTGAAGAACATTTTCTTCTATATCAAAGTCTAAAAAGTATTTAATCAAGGGATAAATCAACGAAATTTAACCGTTAACATATTTAGATTGTGGGAGTTGTCCATTATTAGTTGTTCATTGTTTGTCCTTAGTAACGAAACTAAATTCTACTACCAAAATAAAAAGTATAGCAGTAGACTTTTGATACAGTTACCGTTACAGCTTATTAAAAGTCCACTGCTGAATATGGGCCTCCCCCCAAAGATTGCTTCATAGGGGGGATATTTGTCATAGTTGCCATGTTTGGCAGGCGAGTTGGCAACCGCAGTTTTTTTTAAGTGTTATTACAAAAACGCTGCTGCCCATCTCCAAGTTTATTTCCCTCTGTTGCCTTGCCCCAAGACCATACGGGGTAGAGGATATACTTACACCGCCACTACACTGTATACTTATTTTGATAGGCTGTAATGAATTTAATAAATGAATGAATACATGGTTGCCCTTTATAGAGGTTATTACATTAACTCAGTAATTATTGGTCCTGTTCCATTTAGTTTCCATTATAGAAGTCCAATCACAAGCAACACTGTACCGTGTAATCTGTTGTACTTAGCTCACTTTTATTACGTTTGCTTGCTCTTTAACGTGGATATAATAATAATTCAACGCACGTAATAAAAATTTGCGTAAAATAAAGATCAATCAGGTTTTTCATATAAAAAGTTACTAATAAAAACTTAAAAAGAATAGCTTTAACTACAATTAAAAACAAATAACCAGTCGGAGCTCACATTGGCGTGAACATACAAATTTTTGATTTTTAAATCCTTCAGACTGATTCAGGTTGCGGTAGGACTCCTTTAGGATTCCGTATGGGTAGGTACTGCCTTCTAGTCTTTACGTGGTAGAGCCATGCTGCAGCTATATAACTGGTATAATTACACGAAATGAAATGAAATGACATGAAATATTTTGTTTATTTCTTCAACTTAAAAAAATCAAGCTTTCATTTGTCTTACGTCATTCATTAATAGCCTATTACATGTCAACCACACACAACATAGGCGTCCCCCATAATACAACCTTATAGAGGGGATATTAACCATACTTGCCACGCTTTGCATGTGTGTTGGCAACCGCTGTTTTTTATCACGTTGAGTTATTATCAAAAAGATGTTGCTACCCAACTCCCGATACATTTCTCTCTGAAACGGACTTCTTACGATACTCACGCGATTATATGAGGTAATGGAATTTCTTCTGCCACCATTACGCGGCAATGTCTGACGCCAATTTCTTCCAGATCTATTACGTACCACGTACTATGTACGTATACATGTGCCAATAAACTCGTCGCTAACGCCGCAAAGGGGCGAACCTCATTTTTTTTTAAATTACAGGAGAGCAAGAAAACATTTATTATTCCCGATTTCTAGCTTTTTCATCTGAAAATTAATATATTAGACTTAATGGAAAACTACAAATAAGATTAATTTCATGATGAGAAAAAGCTAGTAATCGGGGAATAATAAATGTTTTTAGCTCCTGTAATTTAAAAATTGAGGGAACTATCTGTTGCGTTAATAGCAGTTTTGAGTGCTATCAAGCAATAGTTGGTGTTCAGAAATTATTGTCAATGTTCGAAAGTTGTCGTGGGTTATCGGAAGTAGTCACCGTTTTCGAAAAAAACAGGTCATGATTGTCATAAAAAATAATTAATAATTATATATTAAAATAACTAATAATTATATATTTACTATTTTAAAAATAACTAATAATTATATATTTAACAAGAATAATCTTGTTTTTGCCGTGAAGTAGCAATGTAAGAATATCTATACTACCCCATATCGTCCCGTGTGTGTCGTAAGAGGCGACAGAGGGAAACTGAAACAAGAGATGGACAGCAACATCTCCCTAATAACAATACAAAATTATAAAAAATCTGCAGTTGTCAACCCGCTTATTAAGTGTATCAACTATGGCAGTATCTCTCCTATAAGGCAAACTTTTATAGTCTGTAATGGATGGATGAATGGATCTTGTTTATTTTATTATCTGGCTCTGTCACCTCTCACGTTTCCCACAAGAGGTTTAAGGATGTATTCTCATCGCCGCCGCACCTTCACTAATTAGAAACGCGTCTAATATTTCGGTGTATGTCAAGAAGATTAATTTAACGCTATGTGCTCAACTGCGGTGCCTATTTGTTTGCTTACCCTTGCTGACAAACACCGTGAAACTAATTTGAACGCAACCCACAATGATGACGTCGACCGCATAATTGATACACAATTTGCATTTCGCTGTTCATTAGGGTATCGCAAATAGGGTACTATATAGGGTACTAGGTACATACATAAATAACAAAAAGGTTGTCTGAAATAAAGAGAGCGATAAGACCTGATGTACCTTCTTTATAATTTATTTCAATTTGTTTTTGTTTAATGTTTATTGTTGTACAATAAAGAGTTGACTGATTTATTGACTGAATATATTATGTACATTAAATAGTAGTAGGCTAAATAATCTATACATAAAAATCAATTGCTGTCCGTTAGTCTCGCTAAAACTCGAAAACGGCTCGAAGGATTTTGATGAAATTTTTGGGTGCGTTAGAGTGGGCGGTTTAGATTCACACTTGGGCCCGGTAGGTGGCGCTGTTGTCGAGATCCAGAAATCACCCGAGCGAAGCCGGGGCGGATTGCTAGTATGTAAATAAAAATGGGTACTTTTAAATGTTATGTACTAAACATAATATTCCATAACTGCTGCGGTTACGAGCGGATAACTTTAGCGTTTCGCTTATGCTTAATTTTCATATTAAAACGATTCTTTTCCCGCAAGGTGTTTGGATGGATATAATAAAAAAATGGATATAAAAACTGTATCTATTGACAGCAATTTTTGTGGCAATTTTCGGCAACTTAAAAATAAACTACTTTTAGCCGTCGTAACTTTCCGCAACAACAGTTTGTTCCAGAAACAGTTTTTTTTTCATATCCTTCACATGTAAAAAATGGATATTAGCGATACGAAGCATTTCTACGATATTTGAGAAAAATTTTGAGTTAAACTCAATTTGCGCCTAAAAAAGTTTTACCTTTAAAAAACCAAGTTATACCTATATACTTTGTCATCGTGGTTCGCATAAGAGAATCTACAACCCTAATTGATTTAACGTAAAATCGTCAGAAAATACAATTTTTCCAATAATTTCAAGTCAATTTAAGAAAAAATATATTAACAGACATCATAAATAAAACTCACTCAGACTCATTGGAAAGTTAGTTTAAAATCAATTAATAAATTTGATGTCAACAAACATACACGAAAGCGTGATGCGTGACGAAGCGCGATGAGCCGTATTAGCTCAGATGGTTAGCGCTCGCTGTAAATTTCACAGTACGCGAGCAACCCGGGTTCAATCCCCGCCGGCACCAATTAAATTGTTAATTGCAATTTTAAGTGCTGATTTACCACGTGCTCGGCGGTGAGGGAAAACATCGTGAGGAAACCTGCATGTCTGAGAAATAAGAAAAAAAAATTCAAAGGCATATGAAGTTCTCCAACACGCATTGGGGCAGCGCGGCGGACATTTCATTGCCCTAAAACCCTCTCAGAAATGAGGGGAGGCCTGTGCCCAGCAGTGGGACGTATATGTAACTTTAACTTTTATCTTTAACTTTAGACATACATAAAAGCGAGTGAATAAAAACTTGGTAAAATGCTTATCTTTGAATGAAGGAGGTCTGTTTAAAATAAACCAAGTTTCAATAATTCCAAGTCAATTTAAAAAAAAAATACTGAGGTCATCACTAAAGGCCCGTCTCTTGGATAAAGTATCATACTCAGCACGTCTGTTTAACAGCTCTAATTAAGCATTAGGTGAAGAAAATAAAATTTAAATGAAGGAGGTCTGTTTTAAATAAACCAAGTTTCAATAATTTCAAGTCAATTTAAAAAAATACTGACGTCATATCTAAAGGCACGTCTCTTAGATAAAGTATCACGTTCAGCTCGTCTGTATAACAGCTCTAATTAAGCATTAGGTGAAGAAAATAAAATTTAAATGAAGGAGGTCTGTTTTAAATAAACCAAGTTTCAATAATTTCAAGTCAATTTAAAAAAATACTGACGTCATAACTAAAGGCACGTCTCTTGGATAAAGTATCACACTCAGCTCGTCTGTATAACAGCTCTCATTAAGCATTAGGTGAAGAAAATAAAATTTGAACGAAGGAAGTCTGTTTTAAATAAACCAAGTTTCAATAATTTCAAGTCAATTTAAAAAAATACTGACGTCATAACTAAAGGCACGTCTCTTGGATAAAGTATCACACTCAGCTCGTCTGTATAACAGCTCTCATTAAGCATTAGGTGAAGAAAATAAAATTTGAACGAAGGAAGTCTGTTTTAAATAAACCAAGTTTCAATAATTTCAAGTCAATTTTAAAAAATACTGACGTCATTACTAAAGGCACGTCTCTTGGATAAAGTATCACACTCAGCTCGTCTGTATAACAGCTCTAATTAAGCATTAGGTGAAGAAAATAAAATTTGAACGAAGGAAGTCTGTTTTAAATAAACCAAGTTTCAATAATTTCAAGTCAATTTTAAAAAATACTGACGTCATTACTAAAGGCACGTCTCTTGGATAAAGTATCACACTCAGCTCGTCTGTATAACAGCTCTAATTAAGCAATAGGTAAAGCGAATAAAATTTGAACGAAGGATGCATGTTTTAAATAAACCAAGTTTCAGAAATAGCTGGATCGGGTTTATTTATTCTGCTAGAGTTGTTGCGGTCCGTAAAACGTTTACACTGCTTTGGTTTCGCAACTATCGCGGAGCTTAACTATAAAAGCTTTGTTCCATTTTAGTGGGTCAAGTAATGTTATGTTTCTGCAACCAGCCTGCCCTGCATGCGGCCCGTATTTTCTCTACTCTAGTATTCCAACAACTTTTTAAAAATTTCGAAGCGCATTTTTGTTTAATGTTTTGAGACGATTTTTTTTTGTGAGTATTTGTTTCTTCTTCAAAGAGACAAACCAGGAAATAGGCAGGAGCACATTATTAATAACAACTCAAATAAAACCGCGGTTGATAACAAACTTACCAAGCCATTAACGTGGTAGAGCCACGTTGCAACTATATTATAGCTGTAGCACGAATGGGTCGGCTCGACCGGGGTAGGACCACGCTCTCACAGAATACCAGCGTAAAATAGCAGCTCAATGCTGCTGTGTTTCGTAAGGTGAGTGTAGAGAACCGGAGAGAGACCCTTCTTACTGGAAAAGAGGCATTCCATCTTAGTCCTCAGGGGTGACAACGCATGTGCATTTTGATTCTTAATTGAGGATAAATGTAGACGTCTATGGGCCACAGTACCCACTTACCATCAGGTGGACTGTGTGCTCGTTTGTCACCCTATGCTATAAAAAAAAAGCGTTGCAACTGTGGCAAATATCTCCCTTATGATCGATTATCTATGGGGACGCCTATGTTCAGCAGTGGATTTTAATAGACTGTAATGGTGATGAATGTTGATGATGATTTCTTCTACTTCTTTATCGGCCCGTAAAAGTCCACTGCTGGGCACGAGCCTCCCCCGTTGTAGGGAGTTAACTAAGATGAAATGCTTTGTTAGCATAAAAAATGTCTCGGGTTCTCTACACTCACCATACAAAACACAGCAGTATTAAGCTGCTATTCAAACCTTGTGTTCTGTGAGAGCGTGATCCTTTCCCGGTTGGCCCAATCCATTTGTGCTGCAACATAATATAGCTAGCTATACAGCGTGGTTCTACCACGTTAAAATGAACCCTTTTAGAATTAAGACAGTTAAGAGAAGAGCGAAAGAGAGATAGAGAGAGAGAGAGACACACACACACAAATAGCTTTTATCAATTTTTCAATCCGTCTAAGTTTTATGTCAATCCTTTAATCGACGGATTCAACTCGGCCGGGCAGCGTTCGGGAGATTACGACATATCTTCTCGTCAGGTATACCTCAAAACTTGAAAACATGTTTTGCAACCAGTGCGTGTTACCAGTGATGACTTATGGATCTGAGACGTGGTCCTTCACTGCTGGCCGTATAACGAAGCTGAAGGTCGCCCAGCGAGCTATGGAGAGGGCAATGCTCGGGGTTTCTCTGCGTGATAAACTTAGAAATGAGAATATCTAAAGTAGAATCAGTAACCGACAAAGGCCAACGGATTAGTAAGTAAGTGGCAATGGGCCGGCCATAGGTATAGCTCGAAGAACCGAAAACCGATGGGGAAGAAAGATTCTCGAGTGGCAGCCTCGTACTGGTGGGCGAAGTGTAGGACGGCCCCCCACTAGATGGAATGACGACCTGGTAAGACATGCAGGAAGTCGATAGATGCAGATGGCTTAGGACCGTGCTTTGTGGAATTTCTTGGGGGAGGTATGTTCAGCAGGGGACTTGTGTTAGAGACACGCTGCAGTTGTATTATGGTATTAACAAGAATAGATCAGCTAGACTGAGAAAGACCACGCTCGCAAAGAATACGACCGTAAAATTGCAGCATAATGCTGCGGAAACCTGAGACTCTTTTCAGTATAACAAGGTATTATCTCAGCGCTAAAGATAGACAACGCATCGGCATTTTGATATTTAATCGATGATAGACGTAGGTGTGTCTATGGGTCACAGCAAGCACTAATATATTTTTATTACTTTTACGTTGGCTGTATGCTCGTTTGCCATTTGCATAAATAAATTAAATTATTTTAACCAACTCCTGCGAATATTTATCACCATGATAAAATTTAATATGAGAACAACATAAACGTACAAACATATCTAAGTTTCTTATCAAAGAAATAAAATAGTAATGTAATAACTCATAATTTATTTTACTTTTGTTATTATCACAGCTCCCTTTGTTTCCTGTCATATTTCTTGGTAATACCCGGTGCACTACAGGGGAAGTATACACTAAAAGTACAGTATGCGCCTGTAAGTGCGTAGTAAATGGTGCGCGCAAGTAGGTCAGTGCTCGTGTGATGTACTATAAATTATGCACGTGCATTATTTCAAACCTAAGATGAGTTGCAGGTGGGGAGTTGTTTTCGTAAATTTGATTTTAACAGCCGTGTTAGCGCTTAGGTAAGCACTTGCTGTAAGCTTCACTGTACGAGAGCAACCCGGGTTCGATCCCCGCCGGCACCGATGAAAATGTTAATGGTAATTTTAAGTGCTTATTTATCACGCTCAATGTTGTAGCAAAACATCGCGAGGAAACGTGCATATTTTTTTTAAAGAATAAGGGTGACAAACGAGCACACAGTCCACCTGATGGTAAGTGGATTCTGTGGTCCATAGACATCTACATTAAGACTCAATTAAGAATTAAAATGCAGATGCGTTGACACCCTTGAGGACTAAGATGGAATGCCCCGTTTCCAGTAAAAAGGGTGTCCGGATCTCTACACTCAAAATAAGAAACACAGCTGCTGTGTTTTACGTTGGTATTCTGTGAGATTTCTAAGACTAAGAAAATATTACGAAGACGATATATAACGATACGATGAAATCCGCCACCACTTATTAGTGCAGTGCAGCGGACTTTACCTTGCACTAAAACCCTCTCGGAAATAAGAGGAGGTCTGTGCCTAGCAGTGGAACCTATACAGGCTGTGACTAAGTAACAAACTTACTTAAGTATTATATTTATTAACAAAACTAACGTTCTTTAACAAAATAACATATTTCACATATATAATATCACATACGGGTATATCACAGTGCATCCTGAAGGGGCAAAATAAATTGTAATTAGTTTTTTTTTCTTTTTTTTTATAAAACTGTAGTTGCAAATGAACTTACAGTCCACCTGATGGTAAATGGCTACTGCAGTCCATGCCCACCTTCAACCAACTTCAAACCCGTATAGATCCGTTTCCTCCTGAGGACTAAGATGGAATGCCTCACAGCCTGCAATTATACAGGTTCTCTTTACCCTTCAGAAAGGAACACAGCTGTACAAGGACTGCTATTTAGCGGCAGAAACATGTAAGAGTGTGGTACCTATCCAGACGCACTCTAAACCTAAACTAAATCTATATATTTGGCTGTAATTTTTAATTATTTCGTAGCCATGAAATGATTTTCTTTTTATTTCGAAAAGATACAATACCCCGTTGTATAGTGACGACATAATAAATTGGTGCTCGCCAACCGCTTACCAGTACAAGGCTGCCACTCGAATCTTGCCACTTCAGCCTTCTAATACTACTGATCTATAGAACTTTGTCCTAGGTAAAAGGAGTCCTACCACCTATTCGTAGTAGTTGCATTTTTAAATTAAAATCATTATATGAAACTAATTTTACGGATTATATCGCGTTTAATTTTAACTTTTAATTCCCGACGTTTCGGGTGCTTTACAGCACCATGGTCACAGCGGACTGGGGTGTTTGACGTCCCCATGTCATAGTTAGCCCGGCTACCTTCAGTTTTAATATTAATTTTGGTTCGATTTCGAATTAAACGTGATATAATCCGTAAAATTAGTTTCATTTAATGTGTAGTCTTCGCGTAAATATAAGAAAACATTAAAATCATTATATTTCAATTTTATCTAATAGCCATATTGATTCTTATTTTCACTAGCCCGTAAAATTCGATTGCTGGAGATGGGCTTCTCCATTATAGTAGGCAGCAGTGTTAGTGTCAGTTGTGCAATACGTCTGGGCTGCTATTGTAAACCCGCCTGCTAAGCGTAACGATTAAGATGATTGTGAAGCTGTAAATTTTCATACAAAAGGGATATGGTTTTCCACCGTAAAATAGTCTAATTTTCATAATTTTGGAAATGCTGTAGATATAATGAAAACTAGGTCTGTATGTTTTATTTTAAAGTAATATAGCGTACAATATAAGTTATTAGCATCTAAATATCTATATTTTGACAAAAAATTCCTCATGATTTTTTTAAATTAAACTAAATTAAATTACTAAAAACAAAATTTTCAGAATTAGATTAAGGAGTATTGAATCTAATGAGACCAAAATTGTCTCATTTCGTAAAGATTTAGGGGTGAAAACGTTATCAACCGAAACCATATTCCAAAAGGAAATGTAGGCAATTTCCTCCAAGACTTGCAACTCTCTCTATCGCACGTTATGCGATACGGAGTGAGCGGTATGAAACAGATAGCATTTTTGAAAATACCTACACGTGCCGCGTATCGGTACTTCACAATCCTCGTAAGGTAAATGTTCCCTACAACTACAGAGGCAGCTACATATCCAGCAGTGGAATTTTACAGGAATAAAAAAGAAGAAAGAATAATACATATACCTTACACATATAATATTTATGAGACTAAATTTTTCTGCATCAATCAGTCCACTTTCCCGTACGTCGCAAAATCGACGAAGTCGTACTGAAAACTAAAGACTGTAGGTTTGATATTAAAGTAATTAAAATCTTTATTGTAATTAACACACTGTAAGTTTTATTAAATTAATCCCATTATTAAAATATTACATTACTTTGCGGTTCTTCTGGCACGTAGCCGCTCTTGTAATCTCTCTCTGGGGACAACTAACTACTTACTAGTAAAATCTAAGTAAGGTTTTATGGCCAGCGCTTAAAAACTTAGCAGTACGCCGTAATCTTCGCTGTAATTCTTTGTGCTCTAGTAACAATAATGTTATGCTGTTGGCGTATATATATCTTAAGTTCAAATAAATAATGATATACCGTTATTGCATTCACCATTTGCCTATGTTGCTTATTCTGAACCTTCTCTGCAAATTTGCCGGTTTTTGCAAAATAATAATAATAATGTCCTCCAGACCGAATTTCGGTCACGGCGGCCAGCCTCAACGGAGACTAGCCATCGGCGCAGGACAGGGTTATAGTGCCCAAGTGTATGCGCAAGCACAGGTGCACTCTCTATTCCCTCACTCTCATAGTCCGATGGGACGGTAAACCGACACGACCGGAGAGAGATCAGGCGCAGGACCAACGGCTTAACGTGCTTTCCGAGGCACGGGGGTGAGACACCGCCAACTTCCTGACTCGGGCAGCTACTTAGAATTTCTTGAAGGAAAAGCTCAATAACTGATTTTTTCGAACCCAGACCTCATGATCAGCAGTCGCACTACTACAACCACTAGACTAACGAGGCAGTCAAAATAACTCAAATATAAATATAATAGTCAGTTACTGTTACAACCTATTAAACATAGGCCTCCCCCATAGATATCCCCCCCATTTATATCATAATATCATGCAAAAACTCTCTGAGCTTAATAGAAGGCAGTTATTACAATATTCAGATTCATAGAATTACGGATACTTCAATTTTGTTGTATATTAATTTTCAAGTTATTTATCATTCAGAAAAATACGACATTAATCTAATTAAGCTACGAAAACAATTCACAAGAAGTTTTAGAAAAGAGGAAGTCAGTAAGATTAAAAGATTAATGTATTCTTCAAATTGTAATTTATTGAAATTTTGGCATCGAGACAAGTCTTAAGAAATGCATGCAATGCTCTACTGCATTTTTGTATACAGATCTTGTACTTTTAATTGGATTTTCTGTTTAAAATCTGCTTTTTGTTTTCTTCGTCTTTTGTGGCTAGCTGCAAGTAGCTATTTCGTACTAATTATAATAGTAGTAAACATTTCAATAAAAATAAATTACAAAAAGTACATATTTTGCATTTTATATTTAATATTTTGATTAATTTAATATTTTGATTAATTTAATATTTTGATTAATTTAATATTCTGATTAATTTAATATTTTTTAAGTTGTGTATCTTCTCCATCAGCTCGTAATAGTCCACTGTTGGACATGAATCCCGTTGTAAGGGCGATTTGTCTAATTCGTCACACTCGGTAGGCTAAAATGTTGTGCAATTATACTAAGATGCGTAAAGATCTTAGAGGTTAAGGTGTTAAGTGATTGGAATATCAGTCTTTGTTAGCACTTAATATCGTCAGAGGCTTCACTTTTTTACACTCATTTTCATTTTAACTCTTTTGTTCGCTTTTTTATCGTATCGGAAAAACAAGTGCGTTCTTTTTACTCGAATGCCCCAGATAGAGGGTAATGTTTTATGTATGCATGTATATATGTATGTCTATTTTTGGCACGCTCTGTAGCCTAAAAGGTTTGTAGGATTTTAACATATGAGGTGACGCTATATTCGTATTAAAAGTGGAAGTGACATAGGGTATATTTGGTTATCTCTTTTCAGTAGATTTTAATAGCGGTCGGGGTTTTTGGGCTAGGCGAGAAAACGTGTAAGATTTTTCCGTCACAATCCCTTCTGACGTAGTGTAGACGGCCTTGGCGGCTATAAGGAAGCGAGATGGAATAACATCCTTCTCCCTCGCACTTTTTCCTATCTTGCCATGAAAGAAATATTAATTTATTTTAAATGACGCTTCATTTTAATAGATTGATTTGTATTTGTTAATCAGTAATACATACATAAAAATCATGTATTAATCAGTAATATAATACGTTTATCAATAATAATATACTACGAAAGGAACTTCGTTCCAACCGAGTGTTCCACGTCCACGACACTCACGCATGTTTTTTTATATAAGAGTAAAAATTACTGTTTTATAACCATCGGGCTTGTTACGCGAGTTATCACAATTGAAAATAAATTTATTAAATAGTCTATTTACGAGATTTACATTTCTATAAACATTATGTTATTCCTGAGCCGTGGTAGCTCAGGGGCTAAGCGCTCGCTGTAAATTTCACATTACGCGAGCAACCCGGGTTCGATCCCCGCGGCTCCAATGAAATTGTTAATTGCAATTTTAAATACTGATTTACCACGTGATCGACGGTGAAGGAAAAACTCGTGAGAAAATCATAATAATAAAAATAAGAAAAAAATATATTTCGAAGACATGTGAAGTCGCCATCACGCATTGGCGCAGCGCGGCGGACATTTCCTTGCCCTAAAACCCTCTCAGAAATGAAACGAGGCCTGTGCCCAGTAGTCGGACGTATATAGGCTGTAACTGTTATTTTAACTTTAACTGTTATATAAACATTATGTTGTCTTAGTTATATCAGATAAAACTGATTTTAGTGAGATGCACGGAAGGCCAACTTTTCCGAGAGACTTAATGAACTACTAGTTTCTAAGTCCGTTCCGCCACGAGCAATCAACGGGTTACTCCATAACACAATTATTCCTATTTCCTGCACAAAGTTAAAACTTTAAGATGAAGTTACAGCCTATATATGTTCCACGGCTGGCTGCAGGCATCCTCTTACTTCTGAGAGGTTTATGTAACAATTAGTCCGCAAAGCTGCTCCAGTACGTGTTGCCGTTTTAACTTTGCGTGTCTCCGAAATATGATATTTTCTTCAAACATCCAAGTTTCCTCACGATGATTTCCATCACCGGGTCAAGTTTATTCTATAATTTTATAAACAAAATTGCTTATTTACTTACGAAAAGAAACTTCATGATCTTTTTTATTCGTCATACTTAAGACAAAAGACTTCGTTACCGGGATAGGTATAAAGACTCATGTGCAAATTGCACGTAATTTCATGTCAAATTTTCAGACGTGAATTTAACATAAAAATCGCAGCAAAATAACAGCAAATATCCCTCTGCCGGGGACAGGTATTTTGAACGCGTAGTCCTAATGAGTGTTGGTGGAATTCACATGTCTACGAAATATATTAACTTCTCAGACACTTATGCGCAGTAGAGCTAACTGTAGCTATATTATAGCTGTGGGACGAATGATTCGGATCGACTCACAGAATACCTGCGTAAAATAGCAGCCTAATGCTGCTGTGTTTCGTATGGTGTATGTAGAGAACCAGAGACTCTTTTTACTGGAATCGAGGCATTCCATTTTAGTCCTGAAGGATGGCAACGCATCTGCATTTTGATTATCAATCAGGGATTGATGTAGATGTCTATTGGCCACAACATTCACTTATCATCAGGTGGACTGTGTGCCCGTTTGTCAACCTTATTCTATAAAAATGTATTGTTTCTCACGATATTTCGCTTTGATACTCGTTTAAGAGTTGTAAAGTTTAGCTGCTACGGCTAACTTTCGAATTTTGAAAAAAAAAATCAATGAAAACTATAAGAAGTTGAGCATATCTGACCCATGGGCCATGAGCTTAAAATATTTATAAGACAATGTATTAAATGACAATAAAGGATGATATTTATAAAATGAATGCAAATATAAAATAAATTCAGTTAAGGTTGCTCTACTGCTCTTTGCTACTTTCTTTGTGAAATTTTTTCTCGAAAATATTTTTGATCTTATAACGTTTTCAATTCATTTTTCAGACCGCTGGGAAATTGCTCGGTCGCGTTCGCGTTGCAAATTTCAAGAAATGTTTGTAGAATTTATTCATAAAAAAACTTGAAATAATAAAGAACATAGCATACATAATATAGCTGAGGGTACATGGTAATCCAGGAAATTCTGATAAACGGCGGATGTAATCGCAACTTTCTTATCATTTATTGATTTAATTCCAGTAGTTTCTGTTCTAATCAGCTGGAAAAGTAAAAATGAATACTCAAATGTTAAAAAATAAATAAAAGTAACAAACGGGCACGCAATCCACCCGATATTAAGTAGGTGATGTGGCCAATACGTGATGTACATCTATATTCTATTAAGAATTAATATGCAGACGCGTTGTCACCCTGGAGGGTTAAATTGGACTGCCTCATTACTAGTAAAAAGGGTCTGCTGCTCTTATTACTGATCATGCGAAACACAGCAGTCTTATGCTGCTATTTCAGGTTGGTATTCTATACGAGAATGGTTATTTCCCTGTCGAGCCGATCCATTCGTATTTCAACCATAACATAAGAACAACATGGTTCTACCACATTTACTTTGCCGTGGTATATTCGGAACATCTAAATAAAACTAGTTTTACGGATTTTATCGCGTATATTAACTTATTTTATATTCCCGACGTTTCGAGTACTTTACAGCACCCATGGTCACGGGGGGGACTGAGGTATTTGATGTCCTAATGTCATAGTTAACCACGGTTACCTCCAGATTAAATAAGATCGTAGATCGTAGATCGGAACAAAATTTTTTTTGTTCCGATCTACGATCACACGTCGGGAATATAAAATAAGTTAATATACGCAATAAAATCTGTAAAACTAGTTTTATTTAAATCGGAACATCTATTTCGTCACCTTTTGAATGCTAAATTATTCATGATCATCATTATTAAATTCTATCAAATATACAATACATAATATAATAACACTAATTCATAATACAATTACATAATCCTGCCAAACAGAGAGTGTCATAGGAGTGATATTGGCTATAGTTGCAACGATTGGCAGGTGGTTTGACGACCGTATAGTTATTATTTTTAGTTTTTACCTTGAAGATACTGTTGCCCATCTTCTGTTTCATTATCCTATGTCGCTTTTTACAAATCTCTCGGGTTGATATGGGGTAGTGGATTCTCTTCAGCCGCCACTACACGGCGGACTACAAGATTCATCATCATCATCATCATTGCAACCCTTCGCAAGTCCACTGCTGAACATAGGCCTACCCCAAAGAATGCTACAAGGTCGTAACTCTATCTAGGCCCTGGGGGATGCCCTACACTTCGTCTACCGATACGAGGCTGCCACTCGAGAAACTTTGTTTCCCATCGGTTGTTGGTTTTACGAGCTATTGATCCCCCATGGCGAGAGTTCCTACAAGATTAGTTTAGTATATTTTATTTTTCTATGCAGTAGAAGCCGCTTTATAGCTGCTGCACGAATGGATCTGCCTAATTGGAGAATAATCAAGGTCACAATTAACAGCAGTGTAAAATATAAAACTAATTTTGTTGAGTTTTTTATGATGTGTATTGTGAACCGGAGGCCTTTTTACTGGTAACGAGGCATTCCATTTTGTTCCACATAGGTGATAAGATAGATGTAGATGTTTATGGGCCACAGTATGCACTTACCATCAGATGGACAGTGTGCCCGTTACTTGTATAAAAAAAAAACATTTTTTTTTATAAAACTAAAGCCCCAAACGAACCTACAAACCACGTGATGGCATATGGCTACTGTAGTCCATGTACACCTGCAACCAATTTTAAATAAAAGAGCTACTAATGTGTCATTACGTCTGAGATGGGAACACAGCAGTGCAAGGTCAACTGATTGGGAACAGAAATAGGTAAGAGGATGGGTAGGTATAGGTATATAGGTCTATAGGTAGTCTAGGTAATAGGTCATGGGTAGAAAAAGAGTTTTTCCATCTAGTACTAGTATTATAACTACTATTATTATTCCAAATCAAAAGACTTCCGCTGCGGCTTAACCTTACTTCCTTCCTTTTATTTACATCCAGTGCCGTTTCCCGCTCTCCTAACAAAAATAGAACAAGATCAAGTTTATCGTAATCGTAACCCATATATCTAGGTCGTATTAGAATTAAATTTGATTGTATACTTAGAATTCTAGTAATATATCTCGTCGGTAGTTATCTAGCGCCCACAAGCACTAGGCGTATCAATTTAAATAATTGATACGGCATAATTGTCAATTAACGGATTCAAAATAATGACGATTATTTCTACCACCTTAGATTAAAATTCCTTTCAATCAGTGTCGTACTAATTTAGTGAGATAAATCATAAGCGTTAACCGTGTAGTGGCGGTGTAAGAATATCCACTACCCCATATCGTTTCGTGGATGTCGTAAGAGGCGACAGAGGGAAATACATCAGGAAATGGGCAACAGCATCTTCCCGGTAACAACTCAAAGTAATAACTGCAGCCGCCTACCCGCTTGCCAAGTAAAACTTTGACAAATATATACTAAGAGACAATTTATGTGGGAGGCCTATGTTCAGCTGTGAACTTTTGATAGGCTGTAATAATTTATTTATTTATTCTTTATTGCATTCCTTAAAACAAAAGAATACAAAGGGCGGACTTAATGCCTTGAGGGATTCTCTACCAGTCAACCCATGGAGTGGTGAGTATTTGACGTATAATGATGATAATGAATGCTTATAGCATGCGTAAAATGATGGAATAGATGTTTCGAATATACCACGGCAAACTAAACGTGGCAGAACCACATTGTAGCTATATTATGACGATTGCAAATGGATATCCTGATAACAACTCAAAAATCTACGGTTATTAAATAGCCTGCCAAGCATTCGAACTATAGGTAAATCCCCCGAAACTACGAGGCAATCTATGTTGGAGGCCTATTTTCAGCGGTGAACTTTTAAAGGCTGTTATGAGTGGATGGATGAATCATAAAATGTATGCGGCTTCCAACACATGAGATAAAACATCTCAAAATTTTTCAGAACATGGCATTAATTCCGTTGACGGATAACGTCATAGAGTATAATATTATCACCACGTTTTAGATAGTGTCTACAGTACAAGATATACAAGCTTTGTCAACACTAAGAACCTGGGTTGAATGGTCTAAGCTAAGAACAAACAAATGCTCGTACTGCCAGTTACTCGACTGTAGAATTAGTAATTCATTAATGGGGCAATGTTTTTACAACAAAATCTCAAAAATATGTAATGCTTCTCAACTAAGAAGTTTAAACGTTTTATTCAAAATAAGAACTGCATAAAAAGAGATATAGAATTAAATAGAAATATCCCCTGTAAAAAGTTATCTTCACTCACCATACAAAAGACAGCAGCATTAAGCTGCTATTTCACGTTTGTATTCTGTGAGAACGTGGTCCTTCCGCGGTCGAGCCGACCCATTCGTGCTGCATTACCATAATCAGCTGCCTCGTTTCAACTGCCCTGTCGATCTAGTGGTCGTAAGCGCAACTACTTATCATGTTATCCCGGTGTCGAATACCAGGTCGAGACATAATCAGAAAAAAATATCTCAGAAGCAGTAGCCCTTAGTCAGGAAGTTAGACGTGTTTCACTTTAAACGTGGTAGAGCCATGCTGCCTATATTAATTGTATAGTTGAAGCACGAATGAGTCGACTCGACCGGGGAAGGACTACGCTCTCACAGAATACCAGTGTAAAATAGCAGCTTAATGCTGCTGTGTTTTGTATGTTGAGTGTAGAGAACCGGAGACCCTTTTTACTGCAAACGAGGCATTCCATCTTAGTCCTCACGGCCGACAAACCATCTGCATTTTGATTCGTAAACGAAGATAGATGTAGATGTTTATGGGCCAGAGCAACCACTTACAATGTGCTCGCTTGTCACCCTTATCCTATAAAAAAAAATACAGAATGCATTAAAGCCGTTGGCCTGCTCATGATGCCTCTCCAGTAAATCGTGTCGTATTGCCGTCCCATCAGACTATGAAAATGAAGGAACAGAGAGTGCACCTGCGCTTGCTGACATTCTTGTGCACTATAATTCTGCCCTGTGCTGATGGCTAGTGTTCGTTAAGAATGGCCACCGTGATCGAAATTGGGTCTGGAGGACGTTATTATAACTGTCGCGTGGCTCTACCACGTTAAAAATATCATATAGAATATCTTACGCTACCAACATACAGTATTATATACGTTACGTAATTTATCTCTCGTTCAACGTATTCCAGCTGAGGCTGATCTTTGTGTTAATATACAAGCATAATAGGTTGTTGCTTTAAGAGTCATTTATCATGACGTGAGTGGAAGACATTTCGTCGACAGTTTTAGTAATTAATTCAAACGAACAAATGAGGGTTGCTTAATTGATTACTTGTTAACGTTTTCACTACTGGTGAGGATGATTATCGGTCTGATCAAGCTACAAAACAGCTCTAAAAACTTGGATAGCACATTTCAAAGAAAATTTACTAGGTATGCTCGTGTTGCGGAAACAAGTGGTGTAGAGTTATTTATTATGATATTTTTTATTAAACATATTATTTAAATTAATGTTTATTCTATGGGATAAGGGATAAATAATATTTGAAATATTCAAAAGACGCATATTTTATTTGTAATGTCCTCCAGATCGATTTCGGTCACGGCGGCCAGTCTCAACGAAGACTAGCCATCTGCGCAGAACAGGATTATAATGTCCAAGTGTATGCGCAAGCTCAGGTACAATCTCTATTCCCTCACTCTCATAGTCCTGTGGGACGGTAATTCGACATGACCGGAGAAAGATGAGGTACAGGACCAACGGCTTTACGTGCTTTAATGCACGGGGGCGAAACACCGCCAACTTCGTAACTCCGGGCTGCTACTGAGAATATCTTGAGAGAAAAACTCAATAACTGATTTTTGCCCGACCCGGGATTCAACCCCTGACCTTTTGATCAGCGATCAAGTTTACGACCATTAAACCAACGAGGCAGGACGAGCAGTCAGTCAATTTTATTAGTAGTGGATATATAACATTAAAAAATTACATCGGAATCAAGGATTCAGTTTTATTTATATGTGCATAGATTAATGTTGCTTTCGTCCATGAATTGACTGTTACGAAAGTGTAGATTAGGAAGAAGATGCTTTATACTATGGTGCGTCATCGTCCAAAAAATATTTTATTTGTTTCGTCCAAATTCTGAAATGTAACAAGATCGTAAATATATCTAGTCTGACTCATCATGTGCCTAGTTGTGATACAGGCTACACCCACGCGTGTTCTTGTTCTAATCTTGTCTATCGTTTACTTACAATTATTCATTTTTTAAAACAATAGTATCTATTATTTCCGAGGTAAGTTTTACCGTATGACCATGAATAAGATAATACGTACCATACCATCTTATTCCATCGAGAATCCGGATTAGTAAATATGATTAAATTATATTTTTAATAAAAAAAACGAAAATAAATAATTTACACTTACTGTCCGGCTTCTGAAGTAGGTAGTAAATTATTTCTTTTTTTTTCTTTGAAGGCGGCGTTCACTTTTTTTACATTACATTATTATTAAAATATACAATATATTTATTTAATACAAAAAGGATAATTAAATCCGTTCACATTTGACGAAAATATCGCGTAACTGTGTAACACATACAAAAAAGGGGGAAACCCTATAGTCGAGTTGAGACATCTTCCTTTTCTGAAGAAGGCTACAATAAAAAGAAAGAACATTTTTCTTTACATTAGCTTGACTACAATCCCACCTGGTGGTAAGTAGTGATAAAGGCCTAGATTGTAAATCGCAATCTTAGGTAACAAAAGAAAAGAAAGAAGGAAAGAAAGAGACAAACAATAATTGCAAACACGCAGCACAGATAATTAGACACTTAAATTTAAAAGCATATTCACTCTTTCGATTGAAATATAATTTGTCAAAATCTGGTTACCAATTTAGGAGATATAGGCTGACATAGAAACTGTAGGTGGTCACACGTGCTATATTTTGTGCACATATACCACAAAAATATTACCCTTCTTTTGGGCTCCAACACTCGGGTAGAAATTCTAGAAAATACTCGAACTCAACTTATGAATAATTGTCTGGATATGTGACGGGCAATAATTTCTATTTACATTGGAGAAAGCCTAAATAAGTAACAAGCCAAGTGTGAGTCGGACTCGCGCATGAAGGGTTCCGTATCATCGTAATACACGTTTATAGTAGAAGAGCCCTTTTTAATTTTTATTTATTTTAATTATTATTATTTGTTATTATAGCGGCAACAGAAATACACATTCTATGAAAATTTCAACAGTCTACCTATTACGGATCATGATATACAGCCCGCTGACAGACAGACGGACGGACGGACGGACAGCGGAGGCTTAGTAATAGGGTCCCGTTACCCTTTGGGTACTGAATCTTAAACATCATCCTATGTTGTGACCGCATAACTAAACAATAAGAGTAGCAAATAGGGATGAAGGCAAATCTACATTGTCTGTTTACGGAATGATAGTAATAATGATTGCATAGTTTAATTTTTTTAATAATTAAATCATATCAATCAATCAAAAAAATCAATAAGGCAACTTTTACGAAGAAGGTCATCATTATCGGAAATTATTATTAAGCTTTACATTATAGTGAGAGTTATTCAATTAATTAAAAAAAATACTTTATTATTAAAAAAATTAACGCACGCTAAAACGCAACGTAACTTATATTACTTAGTAATTTGTATGATTGTTTTATTACAACGTACAGCCGTTATAGGCTATCAAAAGTCCACTGCTGAACATGGGTCTGGGTCTTCCCCATAGATAGCCCTATAGGAGGGTTATTTATCATAGTTGCCACGCGTGGCAGGCAGACGCTGTTGCCAATATCCTTGATAGTTTCCCTCTGTCGCCTCTTACGGCACTCACGCATAAATAACAGCACTATATTAAATTATTCGTATAATATTACATGATTGATAAAAACCCCTGAGGTGGTCGCTACCATGCTGTTTGTAATTGTTTTCATACTTAATTGTATAAAATAATATATTGTAAAATATTTAATTTAAAAAAAACGTCGCGCTGTTTCTTGCTGGTTCTTTCCAGGACAGAGGTTTTTTTCCAAACCAGTGGTAAAAATAAAAACTTTCAATAAAAATTACTATTCTAATAAAAGTGATTCTATTCTATTGTATTCTTCTACAGATGTTGTTTATTGCAAATTTAATTTCACGGGAAGATGTTCATGTCTGACTTACCAAATATTTTCTAGGTCGCATTAAGTCCACCGACCCGCACTGAAGCCAACAGAAGTGGGTACTTACCCTTTAATAAAACCAGATAGGCAGAAAAGCCCTACAACCTTGTAAATTAAATTATATTGTTGTCTTTTGGAATTGTCGAATAAAGATTGCGGTTTCTTAATATGTACTTTTATCACTCATCTTTATTTTCATTATCGCCGGGTTGGCAATAACTATTTGTTTTATTTTTAGTCCTTGTTTGTTTCACTCTGTCGACTCTTACGACATCCGCGGGACGGAATATATATATATATTGTATACAAATAAATATATTGTATATAATCTAAATATAATGTTCTAATACCTATCTCTTTTATTGTAATTTAGTGCAAATAGAGAGAGCAACTTTAAGCCTTTCTTAAATTGACGTTGATATATTTTATGATAAGGCCGTAAATGTATAAATAATACAAATAAGTTAATAATTTTTTAATTTGTATCTAAATTTTCTAAATTTGTTAAATAAGCGCAGGCGGGTGATGAGTTTTACTAACAATACGCGGAATGGTTGTAGTACTCTAGTGCAAAGAGTATCTAGTAAAATTAACACAGTTTCTTTTGTAATTTATTTATTAATGTCGAATGTTTCAAGTAAAATAGAAGCGTAAGTCGTAAGGACATATCCAAATAATTTAAAATAAAAAAATTGTACAACTGACTTCAATATAAATTATTAAGAATAACTGAAAAGCTATTGGTCAGACCTTGATCAATTTATATGGGACCACATGAGAAGCACCAGCTTTTAAATAGAAAAAGAATCATCGAAATCGGTTCACCCAGAAAAAGTTATGAGGTAACACATAAAAAAAGAAAACCAAAACATATGTGAAATATTGAGGTTTTCTAAACTCGTTTTTCATGTTTATCTATCTTATTTATTTCATATACATATATATATGTATTAATTACATTCACAATACATCATCATCATCATCATTACAGCCCTTCACAAGTCCACTGCTGAACATAGGCCTCCCCAAGGAATGCCACAGTACGGTCCTGAGCCACCTGCATCCATCGACTTCCTGCATGTCTTACCAGGTCGTCACTCCATCTAGTGGGGGTCGCTCTACACTTCGCCTGCCGGTACGAGGCTGCCACTCGAACCCCATCGGTTGTCGGTTCTTCGTGCTATATGGCCACTTTAGCTTACTAATCCATTGGGCTATGTCAGTCACTCTGATTCTACTGCGGATATCTTCATTTCTAAGTTTATCATGCACGGGGCGAAACACCGCCAACTTCGTAACTCCGGGCTGCTACTGAGAATATCTTGAGAGAAAACTCAATAACTGATTTTTGCCCGACCGGGATTCAACTTTTAACGGGTTTAAACCAACGAGGCAGGACGAGCAGTCAGTCAATTTTATTAGTAGTGGATATATAACATTAAAAAATTACATCGGAATCAAGGATAAGAGGGCTTCGGAAATCGTCCTGTATATAGATAATTCAGTTTTAGTTATATGTGCATAGGTTATTAAATCCTCGCTAATGTTGCTTTCGTCCATGAATTGACTGTTACGAAAGTGTAGATTAGGAAGAAGATGCTTTATACTATGGTGCGTCATCGTCCAAAAAATATTTTATTTGTTTCGTCCAAATTCTGAAATGTAACAAGATCGTAAATATATCTAGTCTGACTCATCATGTGCCTAGTTGTGATACAGGCTACACCCACGCGTGTTCTTGTTCTAATCTTGTCTATCGTTTACTTACAATTATTCATTTTTTAAAACAATAGTATCTATTATTTCCGAGGTAAGTTTTACCGTATGACCATGAATAAGATAATACGTACCATACCATCTTATTCCATCGAGAATCCGGATTAGTAAATATGATTAAATTATATTTTTAATAAAAAAAACGAAAATAAATAATTTACACTTACTGTCCGGCTTCTGAAGTAGGTAGTAAATTATTTCTTTTTTTTTCTTTGAAGGCGGCGTTCACTTTTTTTACATTATTATTATTATTAAAATATACAATATACTTATTTAATACAAAAGGATAATTAAATCCGTTCACATTTGACGAAAATATCGCGTAACTGTGTAACACATACAAAAAAGGGGGAAACCCTATAGTCGAGTTGAGACATCTTCCTTTTCTGAAGAAGGCTACAATAAAAAGAAAGAACATTTTTCTTTACATTAGCTTGACTACAATCCCACCTGGTGGTAAGTAGTGATAAAGGCCTAGATTGTAAATCGCAATCTTAGGTAACAAAAGAAAAGAAAGAAGGAAAGAAAGAGACAAACAATAATTGCAAACACGCAGCACAGATAATTAGACACTTAAAGAGATAATCGTTTTAGGCCCACTAGAAATTGTAACGTAACTTAATTTTATTACACATAAAAAGATACTTATTTATTATAGTAAACGGCCTAAGGATTTTATGAAAATATAACCGGAATCGTAAAATCTGAAAAAAAATTCTTTTGATATTCGTGAATTGACTAATTTAATATGAAAAAATGCGTATAAAGAAGAACGAACTACTAAAAAAATTTCCATCAACCTGAAAGTACCTATAAATGCTGAATGTACCTACAACTTTCTTTTATACTATTAATTATTGACCAGTGCACAATTTTAATTTATAACACCGGTGAAAACTACTAGACAATCGCTTTTAGTTTGTTTTAGGTTATTGTGATATTCATATTTTAATTGTTAATTTCTCAGTATTCCCGTTAGATACGTTTAAAGTAATAGTACTATTGTAATCTATTGGTTATAAGGAATAAATCGACATGTGTTTCATTAAGTTACGCCTGGTTACGGTGGTGGGCCCATTCTCCATACAAAATGAAATTGTCTTCTTTAAAAGCATATTCACTCTTTCGATTGAAATATAATTTGTCAAAATCTGGTTACCAATTTAGGAGATATAGGCTGACATAGAAACTGTAGGTGGTCACACGTGCTATATTTTGTGCACATATACCACAAAAATATTACCCTTCTTTTGGGCTCCAACACTCGGGTAGAAATTCTAGAAAATACTCGAACTCAACTTATGAATAATTGTCTGGATATGTGACGGGCAATAATTTCTATTTACATTGGAGAAAGCCTAAATAAGTAACAAGACAAGTGTGAGTCGGACTCATGCATGAAGGGTTCCGTACCATCGTAATACACGTTTATAGTAGAAGAGCCCTTTTTAATTTTTATTTATTTTAATTATTATTATTTGTTATTATAGCGGCAACAGAAATACACATTCTATGAAAATTTCAACAGTCTACCTATTACGGATCATGATATACAGCCCGCTGACAGACAGACGGACGGACGGACGGACAGCGGAGGCTTAGTAATAGGGTCCCGTTACCCTTTGGGTACTGAATCTTAAACATCATCCTATGTTGTGACCGCATAACTAAACAATAAGAGTAGCAAATAGGGATGAAGGCAAATCTACATTGTCTGTTTACGGAATGATAGTAATAATGATTGCATAGTTTAATTTTTAATAATTAAATCATGTCAATCAATCAAAAAATCAATAAGGCAACTTTTACGACTAAGGTCATCATTATCGGAAATTATTATTAAGCTTTACATTATAGTGAGAGTTATTCAATTAATTAAAAAAAATACTTTATTATTAAAAAAATTAACGCACGCTAAAACGCAACGTAACTTATATTACTTAGTAATTTGTATGATTGTTTTATTACAACGTACAGCCGTTATAGGCTATCAAAAGTCCACTGCTGAACATGGGTCTGGGTCTTCCCCATAGATAGCCCTATAGGAGGGTTATTTATCATAGTTGCCACGCGTGGCAGGCAGACGCTGTTGCCAATATCCTTGATAGTTTCCCTCTGTCGCCTCTTACGGCACTCACGCATAAATAACAGCACTATATTAAATTATTCGTATAATATTACATGATTGATAAAAACCCCTGAGGTGGTCGCTACCATGCTGTTTGTAATTGTTTTCATACTTAATTGTATAAAATAATATATTGTAAAATATTTAATTTAAAAAAAACGTCGCGCTGTTTCTTGCTGGTTCTTTCCAGGACAGAGGTTTTTTTCCAAACCAGTGGTAAAAATAAAAACTTTCAATAAAAATTACTATTCTAATAAAAGTGATTCTATTCTATTGTATTCTTCTACAGATGTTGTTTATTGCAAATTTAATTTCACGGGAAGATGTTCATGTCTGACTTACCAAATATTTTCTAGGTCGCATTAAGTCCACCGACCCGCACTGAAGCCAACAGAAGTGGGTACTTACCCTTTAATAAAACCAGATAGGCAGAAAAGCCCTACAACCTTGTAAATTAATTATATTGTTGTCTTTTGGAATTGTCGAATAAAGATTGCGGTTTCAATATGTACTCTTATCACTCATCTTTATTTTCATTATCGCCGGGTTGGCAATAACAATTTGTTTTATTTTTAGTCCTTGTTTGTTTCACTCTGTCGACTCTTACGACATCCGCGGGACGGAATATATATATATATTGTATACAAATAAATATATTGTATATAATCTAAATATAATGTTCTAATACCTATCTCTTTTATTGTAATTTAGTGCAAATAGAGAGAGCAACTTTAAGCCTTTCTTAAATTGACGTTGATATATTTTATGATAAGGCCGTAAATGTATAAATAATACAAATAAGTTAATAATTTTTTAATTTGTATCTAAATTTTCTAAATTTGTTAAATAAGCGCAGGCGGGTGATGAGTTTTACTAACAATACGCGGAATGGTTGTAGTACTCTAGTGCAAAGAGTATCTAGTAAAATTAACACTGTTTCTTTTGTAATTTATTTATTAATGTCGAATGTTTCAAGTAAAATAGAAGCGTAAGTCGTAAGGACATATCCAAATAATTTAAAAAAAAAATTGTACAACTGACTTCAATATAAATTATTAAGAATAACTGAAAAGCTATTGGTCAGACCTTGATCAATTTATATGGGACCACATGAGAAGCACCAGCTTTCAAATAAAAAAAGAATCATCGAAATCGGTTCACCCAGAAAAAGTTATGAGGTAACACATAAAAAAAAAAAAAAAAAAAACATACAGTCGAATTGAGTACCTCCTTTTTGAAGTCGGTATAAAAGGATAAGTATCCACTATGCCTATGATCAGCTTCAAAGTCCAGTCCTGAAATTAACTTAATAGTTTTATTTCCAAATTATGCAAGCTCTGTATCATGCAAGGAATATGGGAAGTTATTACCAACGATTGGTCCGTAGCAATTTCTTCGACAATCTCCTAAACGCAAGGGAAACTCTTATACACCTTATTTTGTAAAGTTGTTGACCACAGACGAAGTTATGCTAGAATGATCCAATTGTGAATCTAAACCATCTAGGGACCCATTCACACACGCAAAATTTTCATCAAAATCAGTTGAGCCGTTTTTGAGTTTTATCGAGACTAACAGACAGCAATTGATTTTTATATACTGTATAGAGATTTTTAACGCTCCCGCACTGCTTTTTGTGGGTGAATATTCATAAAATCCGTTCTTGGTAATTTTAACATACCAAAAGAATATTCTGGCAAAGTTTTATACCTATATGAGCTATAGTTTGAAAATGTGATTTTTTAATTAACGCCCTGCAACCCCCTTACACGTACACGTGGAATTTCGTAAAATCCGTTCTTAGCTGACTTCTACTCGGCAAAAGGAATATACCTACCAAATTTCAAGTGTCTAGGCCTTATGGTTACAGAGATATCGTGATGAGTCAATCATAGGTGGAAATCTCTTATATACTCGTATGTTACGGCTAAAAGCCGAAGTGCGGTTACACCTAGTTCTAGCCGGCTAGAACTAGGTGCGGCCAGCAGTAGTTGGTTAAATTTAGGTGTACTGTTAAATTTGTAAAAACACGGAAATACGTATCAAGTAATATCGGCGACAGTAGGTTAATGTGCCCAAAACCGCAGACATTTATCTAATTTATAAATTATATATCATACACTTAAGTTTAACCAACAATACGCAATAGGCTGCAACTAGTTCTAGCCGGCTAGAACTAGGTATAACCGCACTTCGGCTTTTAGCCGTAACATATGTATATAGATTTAGGTTGATTTCTCGATCAGTGGTCAGTATAGTTTCAATAGAAGAAAAATTAAACAGTACGTCGTTTTTAAATCACTGACATAGTTTTATTATGGACCCGAGGGGTAGGTCGCCAATTTTTTTTTTACTTGTAAAGGGGTCGCGAATTCAAAAACGTTGAAAAATACTGGTATAAGCCCTTAAATATTTTCTGTTAGTTAAAATTTATTGGTGTATAAAAAAAATAATTAATTTAGATTTACAATATACATATATTTGGTGAAAAATTAATCAAAGCTATTTATTTAAATTTCTGTGCCTCACGTTGCATTTGATTACAGTTATTCCCGACATTTATTTTATCGTTGTCGAAATGAAATCGTAATATCAATATTTATGACCCACGGGGTCTTTTTACGAGTATTCGTGACACAACCGATATTTTATCGACTTGGGCTTTCTGAACGGACACAGGAAGCCAGATAAGGAAAAACCAAAACATATGTGAAATATTGAGGTTTTTCTAAAACTCCGTTTTTCATGTTTATCTATCTTATTTATTTCATATACATGTTACATATATATGTATTAGTTACATTCACAATACATCATCATCATCATCATTATTACAGCCCTTCACAAGTCCACTGCTGAACATAGGCCTCCCCCAAGGAATGCCACAAAGTACGGTCCTGAGCCACCTGCATCCATCGACTTCCTGCATGTCTTACCAGGTCGTCACTCCATCTAGTGGGGGGTCGCTCTACACTTCGCCTACCGGTACGAGGCTGCCACTCGAGAACTTATTTCCCCATCGGTTGTCGGTTCTTCGTGCTATATGGCCACTTTAGCTTACTAATCCATTGGGCTATGTCAGTCACTCTGATTCTACTGCGGATATCTTCATTTCTAAGTTTATCATGCAGATAAATCCCGAGCATAGCCTTCTCCATAGCTCGCTGAGCGACCTTGAGCTTCCTAATACGGCCAGCAGTGAAGGACCACGTCTCAGTTTCATAAGTCATAATTCACAAAACAAATTTATATAATAGAATTCACCGTGTAATGGTGGTAAGAATATGCCCTACCCAATCAAATCGTCCCTTGAGTGCCGTAAGAGGCGGCAGAGGGAAACAAATCAGGTGATCTTCCTATTTACAACTACACAATAAAACTGCGGTCACCAACTCGCCACCCAAGCGTGGCCTATGTTCAGTACTGGACTTTTGATAGGCTGTAATGAATAAATGCATCAATATAGATATATAATATTAATTCTTACGCGAATTACTTATTTGTTTAAAATGAGAACTTACAGATGAGCTATACAAAGAGATTTGTACTTGGGTTCCGTATAAATTTTTAGCTTTGTTTTTCTTTAATTGAGAACTTATCTTCATTTATAATAGATTAATCTCCATAATTGCGAGCTTGTAGTGGCGGTGTAAGAATATTCACTACCGCATATCGTCCCGTGTGTGTCGTAATAGGTGACAAGGAAAAATCAGAAGATAGAAAGCACAGTAGATTTTTACGTGGTAGAGCCATGCTGCAACTATATTAGTAGTATAGTTGTAGCACGAATGGGTCCGCTCGACCGGGGAAGGACAACGCTCTCACAGAATACTAGCGTAAAATAGCAGCTTAACACTGCTTTGTTTCGTATGGTGAGTGTAGAGAACTGGAGACCCTTTTTACTGGAAAAGAGGCATTCCATCTTAGTCCTTAAGGGTGACAACGCATCTGCATTTTTATTCTTTATTGAGGATAGATGTAGATGTTTTGAATTGATTGATTCAAAAAAATAAAATAAAACGGGTTGTCAATCCGCCTGCTAAGCGTAGCAACTATGGCAAATTTACTCTATGAGGCAATCTATAGGAAGACCTATGTTCAGCAGTGTACTTTTGGTAGGTTATAATGGTAATGGTATAATCTCCATTATTAACCAATACTATTTTTTTATTCGTAATATGGAATAGACTATAATATTGTCTTATACAATATTATAGTCTATTCTTCTTCTGTTATTTATCTTTTTTTGTTAGTCTGAGGCTTATCCTAAGACTAACAAAAAAAGATAGACGGAGCGCAGCGTACGTAAGTGACTCCGAAATCATGCTCTCACGCACATAGCTTTCTTCTTTTTTTTTAATCACTTTTCAAAAATCATGTTATTGGTTGTAAAAGATTGAAGAGAAGAGAACATATGTGTGCACGAGTGCATGTTCCTATTAAGTGAAGCATAGTTTTGACTTGGTTTTTTCGTCACTTAAATGTACGTAGCGCTCCGTCTTTTTTACTTTGGTCTGAGGTTCAATCAAATAAATTTATTGAGACCTTATCATTGTACGACTTAGCACTGATGTTATTTACAGCTCCTTTTACAAGTTTCCGTAAGTTTATGAACCGAAAAGTTTCAGTGGACCCTAAAAGTTCTTCGAATTTTCTTTAAGCGGTTCTTATGTAATATAATATATTATAAAAATATTGACTCAACTGCCCCAGATAGTATGTATGTTTATTTCTTTGATAGGCTCTGGAGCCACGCCTCGATGGATTTTAATATATGAGGTGTTGTTAGATTCGTTTTTATTGTGGGAGTGACATAGGGTATAAAATGTTTCTCTCTTTTCAGTAAACTTTTTTACGCAGTCGGGTTTTTTTAATTAGTGATTTAACCTTTAAGTTTGTTTCAACAAATCGATCACCCCTCGTGATTTCGATACTTCTGAGACCTGGGATTTTATTTTGTCATATAATTGATTTAACAATAAATTTAATAGAAAACATTTAAAAAATCTTTTAAATGTTTTCTATATTATTTGCTAGATTCGATTTAAAAAAATTTATTTGCATTATTTATGTCTACGTAAAAGTGAACGAGGTAATGAATGAACTTTGAGTAAATATAATTATAAATTTTCTCAGCTTAACATCGTTGCTAATTACTAAAGTTGAATTAAAGTCAGTATCCATTATTGTACAACGTGAAATTAAGTCAGCTGAATAATTTTCTTTGTTACTTTACACGTTTTCATAATTAACAGGCATAAGAACACCAGTTCAAATAATATTGACTAATTAAATATAAGTTTTCTTATTTCAATTACTCTATAATTATTACCGTAGCGCGGTATATTAAATCTAGAATTATTATTATTGTTATATGTAAAAAAATAGCAATTAACGTAATATTTTTGATTTTACTTTAACAAAAATGTCCTCCAGTCCGAATTTCGATTATGGTGGCCAGTTTCAACGTATCCATCTGCACAGGACAGGATTATAGTGCACGAGTGCGAATGTAAGCACAGGTGCACACTATTCCCTCACTCTCATAGTCCAATGGGACGGAAACCATACAAGACCGGAAAGATCAGACGCAAAACCAACGGTTTAACCTGCTTTCCAAGACACGAGGGTGAACACCACCAACTTCTTGACTCTGGGCTGCTATTGAGAATTTCTGGATAGAAATACCCAATAGCTGATTTTTGCCCGACCCAGGAACACTAGACCAACGAGGCTCTTTATTATATGAGTACCTTTTTGCGACAGGGATAAAATGTAGACTCCAACTCAGATTCTCCATCCCTTATTATCTAGTCTGAACTAGGTATTATTTTATTACGCAAAATAACAATTACAGACCAAAGTCACCGTCTGTTGGACCGTATGACATCATAATACGAATGCACCAGTGGTTGTTCTATATTTGTCTTGGCCTTGAGCCTTAACGAACGTTTCGCTAAAGTCATATTTGCTGTCACACAACTGTTTGTACAAGACAACTGTCAAATAAAGCCAAAATGGAAAAAAAAACATTATAGTTTTAAGGAAAATTAGGTTCTTGTGTATACCTACCTTATTTTATTGTATGAGTTTGAACTTGTTCCACAGTCAAGTCATACCAGTTCCTTTTTACACACTTTCTATTAACTTGACCTGTATGTTCTACATATGTATTGTCTAAGTATTTATGTACATTAATATAATGGAATTTTAGAAGTGTATTCAATCTTCAATCTCCAAAGAGCCATGGTAGCTCAGGGATAAGCGCTCGCTGTAAATTTCAGAGTACGCGAGTAACCCGGTTCGATCTCCGCTGGTACCAATGAAATTGTTAATTAGAATTTTAAGTTCTGCTTAACCACGTGCTCGGCGGTGAAGGAAAAAATAGTGAGGAAACCTGCATGTCTGAGAAACAAGAAAGAAAAATATTTCGAAGACATGTGAAGTTCGCCAACACGCATTGGGGCAGCGCGGCGGACATTTCTTTGCTCTAAAACTCTCTCAGAAATGAGAGGCCCGGCGGTGGGACGTATACAGGCAGTAACTTTAACTTTTACTATATTCAATTTTTACCCACTTAACAGACGTATTCCGTCTTATTACAAAACTGGGTTGTACGTGTTTTATGCTGAACATTCGGTATAGACACGAGTCATTCATTCATTTCTAGTGACCCGATCAATATAGTATTGTTTCGTCTTACGAACCGGGTCGTTCGGGTAGATCATTGAAATGGATCATTTCGAGTTTCTGTACTCTGTGATCTGTGAGACTCACTAGATAATGTCGGTCGTTGGACATTACTATACTATAATATAATCTCTGGTCGAAGGTTCTGTCAATAGTTTGATCCGAAACGTTCAAAAATGTAATTGCAATCATCAATACTTTGATGCGACCCGGGTCAAATGAACGAATCATTCACGATTGACACATTTCTCATTCGGGAGCACACCTAGTAATAATTGTCAATTAAATTTGTGATAAAATATGCTATTCAGACATTAAATTATTACCATAGTAACATTCATTTTAATGTATATCTCTACAGAGTTTATGTTTACATATTAATTAAAATACCAACTAGTAAGCCTACTGAAATGCTGCAATTTTTCTTTAGCAGTGAAGTACAAAGACAGTGAGTAAAGTAGCGCCATAAATTACTAAATAAGACTGAGCATCTTACCGCGCGACAGTTGCCAGCAGCCTCGTTTATTAATAGACCCCACCCTCGTCAAGTGAAATGCTCCGAAAGGTCGTCGTTAACCCCATTTAATCTTTTCCTACTTAGTTAACATCTAACATTCATTGTAACTGCTAGTTCACGCGTTATCACAATCGAACATTTGATAGAACTTACCGGAAAATCATTTCTGAGTGTATTCTCAATGTATATCCCAGAATTATTCCTTGGTTGTTGTAAAAAGGATTATATACTTGAATCTGATAAGAAATAACTTATAACCTAATTGTTGTTTTTAAACGGTCTATTTTATATTTGTAAATAGTTTGAGGTCTTATTATGTGTTTAACAACATTTCTTATGCACATTTCAATAAGAAGCAATTAGAGTCGCAATTAAAGGGTATTGTAAACTAAAGACTATACTCGTTACTTATACTCGTTTATTATTGTTTAGTTACCGTTACCGTTACAGTTTATTAAATTCCACTGCTGAACATAGGCCTCCCCCTTAGATTGCCTCATATTTGCCATAGTTACCACACTTGGCAAGCGGGTTGGCAACCGCAGTTTTTTATTTTTAATCGTTATTAGGAAGACGCTGCTGCCCATCTCCGCATTTGTTTTCCTCTTTCGCCTCTTACGACACCCACGGAATGATATGGGGTACTAATATGTAGTAAGTAAGTATTAATTATACCTATCCTCATCGTCATCATCATAATCATCATTATTACAGACCATCTGAGCATAGACCGCACCCAAGAAATACCCGAAAGTACGTTCCTGAGCCACCAGCAATTATCTCTATACCTGTCTCTTTCTATTAGATTTTAGTGAAAAGAGAATAAAGCAACAAAGATTTTATGAGTAAGGCCGTAAATGCATAGCTTGGCATTAAATAAACCGATTTCAAATTATAAAAATATTTATTACAGTTTTAAGCACTGTTTTATTGCCCAAATATTAATATTTAAATAAATAATAAGTTTTTTTACTAAAAAACGAACCGCCTTGAAATAACTAAAATAATATTGTATAAACTGAAAACTTTGCATAATTAAGAAGACTATCCCGAATTATAAAAATTGGTCGCGTGGTTTCTGAAAACATCTCGTACATGCAAAGATATGGGGAAACAAAGAACCCTCCTTTTATTGAAATCGGTTAAAAAGATAGTGCAAAGAAACGTAAACTACGCATTAGTTAAAACGAGAATAGGTTCCTAGCATCAATTTTATTTCAAGGGTAATAAATCAAAGATTACACGAGGGCGGTTATACAAGGTCAACGTTCTTCTGCTAATATTTTAAGTTACTTCGACGAGAGGGTTATTGCATGCATTGATATAAATAAAAACCGTGAGCAATATAGAATGTAAGAATTTGTTATATTATACGCATTATGACGTAATTTTTGAATAGCCGAGCCGTCGTGGTCGTCGTCGTTCTAAGGCAATGATAAATATGCAATGAGTCTTAAACGAAAATCTTTACACGTGGTAGAGTCGAGCTGCAGCGTATCGTGGCTGCAGCACGGATGGATCGGCTTAACCGGGGAAGTAACATGTTCTCACAGAATACCACCGTAAAACAGCAGCATAATGCTGCTGTGTTTCGTATGGTGCTGTGCTTTATGTGGTGATTGACGAGAACTAGAGACCCTTATAACAGATATCAAGCTACCAAAGTATTTGTTTTATGCCTCAGAACCGACAACGCATACAGATTTTGAGGTTTGATGACCATGAGGTCTATGGGCTTTGGCATCCACTTTTCTTCAGGTGGATAGTGTGCTCTTTTGTAACCTTCTTTTATACGTGGTAGAGCCACGCTGCAGCTATATTAGTAGTAAAGTTGTAGCTCGAATGGGTCGGCTCGACCGGGGAAGGATCACGCTCTCACAGAATACCAGCGTAAAATAGCAGCTTAACACTGCTGTGTTTCGTATGGTGAGTGTAGAGAACCGGAGACCCTTTTTACTGGAAAAGACGCATTCCATCTTAGTCCTCACGGGTGACAACGCATCTGCATTTTGAGTCTTTATTGAGGATAGATGTAGATGTCTATGGGTCGCAGCAACCACTTACCATCAGGTAGACTGTGTGCTCGTTTGTCACCCTATCCTATAAAAAAAATCCTTACTATCAAAAAAACGCAAGCGGACCTGAGAGTGAAGCATGCAAGATATTTTCCAAGATGACAAGATATTTTCAAGATATTATTGTTTGTTCGCATTGCTACGCAGTAGTTATAGGTTACTTCTTAGAAAACCAAACAATTACTGGACGAGAAATAAAATTTACTAAAAGCACTACTCTGCTACCTTCAGCATATCCTCTTTACGTAACGTAGCTTTTTGTGAAAACAGGATATGCAATGGCATTATATCTTAAAGAAATTGAATTAGCCTTACAACATTTATTCATAACTATCTAATTCGATGTAACCATCTCGTTTACACCATGCGTAAAATACATAATATATAAATATGTAGTAAAGGTCGACGAAAGTAATTGCGTAAACGATCGTGTTGACTCCTATAGACAGAGGTATGATAATAATAATGTCCTCCAGACCGAATTTCGGTCGCGGCAGCCAGTTTTGACATAGACTAGCCATCGAGGCAAGACAGGATTATAGTGCACGAGTATGTACGCAAACACACGTGCACTCTCTATTCCCTCACTTTCGTAGTCTGATCTGAGAGATCAATAGCTTTACGTGCATTCCAAGGCAGGAGGGGTGAAGCACCGCCAACTTTCTGACTCCCGGCTGCTACTGAGTTTTTTCTTCACAGGAAACCCCACTAATAGATTTTGGTCCGACCCGGGATTCAAATACACTAGACCAACGATGCAAGCAAAGCAGATAGAGGTATAATATGTATATAAGTTAGATGCAAATAAACAGATTGACGATGAACAGCGTCAGAGGTAAGAACTGTCAGGAACTACACCAATCCGTCTACAAAGCATGGCGATTCAGGCAAAACTCACAAACGGTCATAAACTAGAAGAGAGAGTTTTATACGTATGCAACTGGCCCAAAAATACAATTAAAAATATTTAATTATTCCATAACAAGACTACTCTGCAAGGGAGCTCTCAGCCTTGCGTTATAATACCGCTTTTTTTCCAGCATATTGTTTACTAAATGCAAGCAACCCTGAAAAATTAAACAAAGGGTTCTGCTTGCAACTGCGTCTTGAATTTGCAAATGGGTCAGTGGAGTAAGAGCTTGAATTATGCATAGTCTAAGTACCTCAAAGCTGACAGTGGTGAAATATGTTTTGGAGTATAACTATTCTGAACACCGTTAATAAAAAAAAACCTATAGTATTGTTATTTGGGAAGCTTCAAGATGCAGGCTATTCAGTCAATCTCTAACAATCAAATTATTCGCGTGGTTTATAATATTAAGTTAAAAAAACATTAATTTTAGTTAGCCGGTTTAACTATGACATCGGGACGTCATACACCTTTGTTCCCCCTGTAACCATGGGTGCTGCAAAACACTCAAAACGGCGGTAAAAGTTCAGAATAAGAACTAAACACAATTAATCCCGTAAAAATGGTTTTATTAAATAAAAAATAACATGTTGCCAAAAGTAAGTGGTTTATATATGAACATACATACTTTCACCATTAAATCCCCTTCCCCCACATTTAGCCTCATATGGATATTTGTTATAGTTGCCATGCTTACCAGGCGGGTTTGCAACCGCTGTTTGTATTATATTAGTTGTTATCAGGAAGACGCTGCTGCCCTTCTCCTGGTTTGTTTCCCTCTGTAGCCTTTTACAACACCCACAATGACGATATGGGGTAGTGGATATTCTTACACCGTCACTATAGTCTGTTCGCTTAGATAGACTCGCCTTTGTATTGCGCCGCCTTGGCACTAGCCGAATTTGGTCATAGGCGCCGCCGCGACATCAAAGGTGCCGCGTGCGGTGTACACCCTCAGGAGAATTTGGTATTTTAAAACGAAGCGCCGTAGTGAAAGGTTCTTTGCTACCTAACTTGTGTTTATTATTTATATTCGTATTTTATTACAATAACCATAAGAATAAAATAGTATTCTATTTTATTCTTAGAATAGAAAAATATTTATTTAACAAACACAATAAAAATAATAAAATAAAAGCAAAATAATAAGTGCGCCTTCGGGTGTACCGATACTATCTTAGTGAACAGACTATAACCGGTGATTAAATAGTGTTATTGTGTTATAATGGTGGTTATATAAAAACTTAAATTAACTTTGTTATTAAATACTGCAACTGACACCATTTATTCATAGTAAAATAATTTATAATCCGTTCCATTAGCTCTTACTTGTGGCGTCAAGATGTGCGCTAAAATATGTTTAATTATATTTTATTGTAAAGAAGGTTTCTATATTTGATTTTGAACATCACTTAAAAAAGAGCATGAAACAGAATTAGAAAAACGACATAACGAAAACTATCCTTTCTACTAGGAATTTCTCATAATTGCGGAGACTAAATTGCATAAGGCAAAAATTGCAAAAATCCTGACTCGGAACAGTTATTTATACCTGACCTAAAACAATATTTAATGTCCTCCAGACCGTATTGCGGTCACAGTGGCCAGTCTCAATTGTGACTATAGCCATCTAAGTAGAGCATGATTAGAGTGACCGCGGTTAAAAAAAGAAAAACAAATTAATAATAAAAAAATATTATTATTAGAGATTCAAATGCAAGTAACGTGCAGGAATAGCAACCGCGACCCGGAGCACCCCTTCCAAACGGTTAGCCACTGCGCTACCTAGCCTCTTTTATTGTACTTTATTGATTATGTGGAAATTAAAATTAAATACTTTAAAATTATTAATATACTTAATTATAAAAAAAAATCCTAAGCGAGTTTTTATCTTCGCCTTAACTCCATAAATTTAGCAATGTTAAGTCAGCTGAAATTCAAAAGTAACATGGGAATTCATTACAATTTGTTACTAATTAGTTGTCAAGAAGAAGATGAACTTTAAATGTTTTATAGCCTTTTGTATTTTAATAGATCCCTGGATACTAGGGCTAGATCCCTTAATGCAGTTTTTAGTCACAGTGAAATAAAGGTTTAATGATTTACTTAAGGGTTATTTTCTGTTAAACTTAGGTCCCCCACAGATTGCCTTATATGGTTTTTAATGAGGTAGTGATTTACGCCGCCACTATACAGAAAAGGGTTATGTTATTATATATTTTTAATTAACAATAATTACTAAGACTATACAATATAATATCATGAGTGTATATAAATTTACAGATGCAGGTAAATTAAGATTGAAATGAAATGCCAAAGCTTCTATATTTGATGTTAAAGGCCCAAATTCCAAAAAGGATAAATCCCTGCTCTTAAAATATTTCTAACAAAAGACATTCTAATCAAGTTACTGGCCTATTTACAAATGGATATTGTAGAGCAGGGTTTGTTCAAGTATAACATTATAGAATCATACAGAACTATAGGCTGTTTCAGGGATAATAATACTCGTATGTCATTGATTAAACAATGGTATTGAAACATAAAATGTTATTTACTTTTCTATTCGAATATGGGCCTAAAGTTCAAAATACTTTGCTACGTTTGAAATAAATTTTTGTGTCATTGGATTAGCCGTGTAGTGGTGGCTTAAGAGAATCCACTAACCCATTTCTAACCGTGGGTGTCATAAGAGGCGATAGAGGGAGATGAAACAGGAAAGGGGCAGCAACTTCTTCATAATAACAATGCAAAACAACAAAAAACCCGTGGCAACTATGGCAAATGATTAAACGCTGGTGTCGAAATTGATCAGAGAACACGAAATTAACATAAAAAATCAAATTTAATAACTATATTATAAAGCCTGCGTGATAAAGTTCGTAATGAGGACATACCGATATAGCGCGACCTATCAGTAAGCTAAAGTTGCAACGAGCCGGCCATATAGCTTGAAGAACGACGACCAATGAAGAAGAAAGATTCTCGAGTAGTCTCGTAAAGGTAAGCAAAGTGTAGGGCGGCCCCTCACTAGGTGAATGGATGACCTGGTAAGATATGCAGGATGTAGGTTGCTCAGGGCCGTGCTTTGTAGCATTACTTGGGGGAGGCCTATGAAACTTAAGAATGAAAGACAAAGTTAGACTAGTAAGTAGTGAGGAATCAAGAGGTAATTTTTACTGAACACACATTTACCAAAATGTAGCATCTAGAAACCTGGGAATTCTGCATCTGTGTGTAGCTCCGATACTGTGCTTTAATGCATGAAGATTCATAAAATGAAATGAAATATCTTTATTTCTACAACGTAAGAAAATAATATCATTCTATTAAACCTAATAAATCTACCACCGTTTCAAAATGAGTTTCCCTAACCGGAGAAGAAAGGATGAAAGAAATCCCGCAGGATTCCTTTTCTGTTTTTTTAACTTCCCGGTATAAAAATCAATGATTTTCAAAAAGTTATTGGGTTTCACCCCAGTTTTCGAAAATCGAGGTTTCATCAGATCTCGATGTTTTGAGATCCTTGTGTGTGCGCGCGCGTGCGTGTGTGTGTGTGTGTGTGTGTGTGTGTGTGTGTGTGTGTGTGTGTGTGTGTGTGTGTGTGTGTGTGTGTGTGTGTGTGTGCGCGCGCGTGTGGGTGGGTGTGGGTGGGTGGCGTGTGTGTGTTTGTTTGTGTGTGTGTGTGTGTATGTGTGTGCGTGTGTGTGTGGATATATGTAACCCTCTAATAACTTTTGAATGGCTTGACCGATTTGAATGAACCCAACACCAAATTTAGATCTTCTATACCGTTTGGACCGATTCGGACCGGTAGATTTTGGGAAATCTCAAAAATAAAATTTGCAAAAAATGTTTTTTGCAATAACTTTTAACCAGATATAACGATCAATTCCAAAATCTAATCAGCTCTTAAACTCGAAAAACACCGTCGATTGCTGTAAACCGCATCAAAATCGGTAACGTATCGTTGAAGAGAAACGTTAACGAAAATTTTTGAATAAAAAAAGATTTTTTTTTTTCTAATAACTTTGAAATTTCTTCTTGGATCGTTTTTGATGTAATAAATTGTATATTATATAGTAATGATGTAATAATTATAATAGGTGGGAATTGGAGCGCTTTGCATTTGAAATTAGCGGGAAGTTCCAGGGATGGCCTTTAGAGTCAACCGTATTTTTTAACTTAATATTGCATATCATTGTATATACAGAATAAAAGAGTAACCGACATAGCCCAACGGATTAGTAAACTGTGTAAGTGGCAATGGGCCGACCATATAGCTCGAAGAACCGACTTACCGATGGGGAAGAAAGGTTCTCGAGTGGCAGCCTCGTACCGGTAGACGAAGTGTAGGGTGGCCCCCCACTAAACAACCTGGTAAGACATGCAGGAAGTCGATGGATGCAGGTGGCTCAGGACCGTGCTTTGTGGCATTCTTTGGGGGAGGCCTATGTTCAGTAGTGGACTTGTGAAGGGCTGTAATGATGATGAAGATGATGTATATACAGAATAGAAAACGAAAACAGACCCATTGGTAACTGAAGTATTTTCTAAGATGTACTCAAAAAGGACGATTAAAGATTTGGAGCTCATCATTCCACAGCGAACCCGAGCAAACCACAAGCGAGACCTGTTTACAAGTATGACGTATATAAGTTTCAACTGGATTTATTAAAACATAATTTTAAAGAATCCTCCCGTGATCATGGGTATTGCAAATCCTTTGAAACGTCGGGAAATCAAATAGTACATATTTAATCTGTTATATTCTGGTAAATATAAAGAAACCATTATAATTCTATTGGGCTAAAGTACAGCTATAAGTCTAAGTGCGATTATCCCAAACTCACTTATAGCGAAAAAGGTGAGCCGCATAGGTTATTTTAATATTTTATGTCTTGTAAAATTTACTATATCCCCAACCCCAAATTCGACCCTTCTAATAAAAGTGTCTATTGAATCTCCTTGACCTTCCATTGGACCGCCTTGACAACGTTATTAATAAGCATTCCATCCGACCTCTTATCGTGAAGCATTTATTAAGAAAATATATTATGTAAGTAAAATACTTATTAAATCTTTTGTTTTTTTACAATCACTGGAAATTTATCACACTAATCATATTACATATATTTTTAAGTTATTTATTAACGGACTTTCTTATTGACCGACCACATCGTCCATTATGGACATAACACCAATATCACCAAAATATTTTAAAATTGTTAATTTTACAATCAAGTAGGATTAAAACATTTAATATTAAAGTGTGGTTTTTTATTTTTATGAATTGGCAATTGGCAATAGCTACCAAACCAGAATTTTCTGAAATTTAGGAAATGTATGAAGAACCGATGACAATACTGGATGGGATTGTCACAGCTCGTGGTTAATACGTGATACCTTTTTTATACAAATAAGCACACAATCCACCTAATCCTAAGTGAATGCTGTGGTTCATAGACTTCTATATCTGTCCTCAAAAATTAATGAAAATGCAGATGCGTTGTCACCCTTAAGGACTAATATGGAAATACTCGTTTCCAGTAAAAAGTATCTCTGATTCTCCAAAACTGCAAACTCTTAACACAACGCATTCTTATAATTACCGCAGGCAAATGTAGGCAAATTAACAGAAAAATAGGCCGCTAATCACTTTACATCGGCCCGCAATTCTCACACACATTTATCAATTAACAGAATGTATTCTCACATGTTGATTTCACTAATAAATTAACAATGCTACTATTTCAGGGGTAATCTATATAAATTCCACCCCGTTAATTACAATATTTGAAAAGAATAAAGTAAATTCACATGATTACTGAAGTCGGGGATTTAATTCATCTAACACTATATCTTAGCAAAGCTATGAGTAAGCGTTTGCTGTAAATTTCAGAGTACGCAAGCAACTCGGGTTCAATCCGCGCCAGTACCAATAAAATTCATTAAGTGCTGATTTGCTACGTGCTCGTTGGTGAAAGAAAATATTGTAAACCTGCATGTCTGAGAAATTAAAAAAATATTTCGAAAACATGTGAAGTTCGCCAACATTTATTGGGGCACCGCGGTGGACACTTCCTTGCCCTAAAACCCTTTCAGAAATGAGGCCTGTGCCCAGGAGTGGGCCGTAAAAAGAAGTCAAAATTATTTCTCCGAGGATCTTAAAATTGTTTTATCTACGACTGTTTCAAACTTTTACTTATATGTGTGACACCTGTGACGTACAATTCATGCAAACTGTACCTTTCATTTAAGCTCAAAAAATATTGTTAGGCTTAGCCGGCGGTTTAAAATGAGACTGCTTGCATGATGTGAAAAAAAAGAAAAAAAGAAACGAAATTAAAATATCGAATTTACCGATTTATTGAACATTTTAATTAAACGATAGTAATCAAAACACAGATTAGAGAATTAGACCGTGTAGTGGCGGTGTACGAATATCCACTACCCCGTATTATCCCGTAGGTATCATAAGAGGCGACAGAGGGACTTCTATACGCGGTAGAGCCACGCTGCAGCTATATTATGGTTATATCACGAATGGGTCGTTTCGACCGGGGTAGGACCACGCTCTCTCAGAATACCAGCGTAAAATAGCAGCCTACTGCTACTGTGTTTTATATGATGGGTGTATGGAACCGGAGGCCTTTTTTACTGGAAACGAGGTATTCCATCTCAGTCCTCAGGTGTGATAACGCATCTGCATTTTGATTCTTAATCGAGGATAGAATGTCTATGGGCCACAGCATCCACTTACCATCAGGTGGACTGAGTGCCCGTTTGTCACAATCATTCTATAAAAAGGTAAACAAACTTCGCTTGCCAGGCGTGATAACCACGGCAAATTTGAGACAATCTATGGGGAGGTCTATGACTTTTGATAGACTATAAAGGTTAGTAAAAATTAAAAAAAATGTCTTATTAGAAGTAAGGCTTTGCTGTGTGGTGGCGAAGTAAAATAATCCATCACTCCCATTTTGACCCGTGGGTATCGTAATAGGCATTTGCTATAGGTAATATGCCTACGTTGATGTAGTTATTACAATAGAAATGCTAGGAAGACCCGTGCCGTCCGATAGATGAAGGTAAAATTACCTTATGACGTTTTTAAATTGAGTAACTTATTACACATATCATAACTTACATGTGCTCGTAAATGAAGAAACTGAGTTAGACTGAGAAAGGTCTTATAACTTGCGACTCATTGCGGTAAATCCGTCTTTCTTCTTTCGTCAATGTTTTAGTTTAGCTATACGCAAAATATCCAGACCGGCGACGTAGAGCAGCTTCAGAGGTGCGAGACGTCTGGAACTGCGATTGCCTTTCAACTTGCCAAGCGTGACAGTTATGACAAAGAAGAAAAAAGAGGGCAATATGCAGCAGTGGCCTTATCTAGACTAATGGATAACGTTAAGGAATAAAATAAAGGCTATTTTGTTCGTCGAAATTACCATCGCTTTGTTAGAAAACTATTCACAGTCGAGGTAATTTAGTATTAATGTATTGAGTAGCTTCCAGTGATCCAATTTAGTTCATTTAAAGTCCTTACTGTAAGCTAAAATCCTTTCACAGAATTCATTAATGGAAATAAAAATAGACCACTTCAAATAAAAAATAGTCTGAGATCGAAATTATTTTTAACCTAACATAAGTACTTAAGTTGAAAATTAAGAATGTAAGTTTGTACGTCGTAGAGCCATGCTGGAGTTGTATTATAGTTGTAGTATACTCGTATACATACAGCTTTACTGGGCAAGAGACACTCTCGTAGAATGAGCATTTAGTCAGGTGGACTAAATGCTCGTTTTGCGTATAAGCTGTGTAAAAGTTACGTATTACTAAATAATTATCTATCGGAGCATCATACTACAATATAAAAATTTTCAAGATGTCAAATAGATTTTTTAGAACTAATAACCTGTAAGTTTCATAAATTTTCTTTTACTACTCACCTACTCATTTCAGAGTTAGAAGATTTATCTTTTGGGTATCTATTTTACCTATATCATATGTCTTATTCATGGTACATAAGGGGCTGAGCTCTTGCCGTAAAGAAAGAGTAAGTCGGGTTCATTCTCCGCCGGCACCAATTAAATTTGTTGATTGCAACTTTAAGGGCTTACTTTCCAATTTTTAGAAAAAACACATCGCGGGACAAACCTGCATGTATAAAACATTAAATATTTCGAGGAAATATGAAGTTCGCCAACACTTATTGGAGCAGCGCGGCGGACTAATTGCTCCATAATTCTATCAGAAATGAGAGGAGGCCTGTGCTCAGCAGCGGGATGTGTAAAGACGTACATATATAAAGACTGTAACATTACTTTTCATTTTGCCTATCGAAAGTCAAGGCATTGTTATAAAATTTGTTGTTTTTAACCCCCCACGCAAAAAGAGGAGTGTTATAAGTTTGACAGCTATGTGTGTCTGTCTGTCTGTGTGCCTGTCTGTGGCACCGTAACGAATTTGGCGGATGGGGGCTGGGCGAGAAAAAGTGTAAGATTTTTCCGTCACGACCCCTTCTGACGTAGTGTAGACGGCCTTGGCGGCTATAAAGAAGCGAGATGGAATAATATCCATCTCACTAGCACTTTTTCTTATCTTGTCATGAAAGAAATATAAGGTATTTTATTTTAAATGACGCTTCATTTTAATAGACGCTAGTAATTCATTTATTTGTATTTGCTAATCAATAATATAATACGTTTATCAATAATAATATACTACGAAAGGAACTTCGTTCCAACCGAGTGTTCCACGACACTCGCGCATGTTTTGTTTGAAAGGTGACTTCATCGAGAGTGTTCTAGCTTTGATTCAAGAAAATCTTTTCAGTCGTTTGAAGACCATCAGCCCTTTTGTTTCGGGGGTTTTTGAAATTTTCAATTTAATATTATTAAGTTGGTTAATACCAACACCTGAACAACCTAATGATTAACAAAATTAAAAAAAAATAAGTATAAAAGAGAAACATAAACAATATTTAATAAAACTAAGAGCAAAATGATAATGTTGTCCTTATAATATTTAGATTTGGCGCAGGGCGCAGTATCCGTTAATGATCCACTGCGGAACAATTACCATTAATCTTAAACTCCGAACGTCTACCTCTGCTTTATTTTCGTTTTAATATTTCCCCACGATAAATAAAATGTATAGTACAATATTTATTTTCTTAATTTTTGCGTTATGATACTGGTTACTGGATAAGGATATTTTTAGTAAGTATTCGCCGTGTGGTGGCGGCGAAATAGAATCCACCAATAACTGAAGATATCAAAAAGCTTTTGTAAAACTAATAAACTGTAAGTTTTATAAAAGTTCTTTTAATACATACTTCTTACAGGGTTAAAAGATTTTCTTAAGTTTACATTTTATCTCAAGAGCCGTGGTAGCTCAGGGGCTAAGCGCTGCTCGCTGTAAATTTCATAGTATGCGAGCAACCACGATTCAATCCCCACCGGTACCAATGAAATTGTCAGTTACAATTTTAAGTGCTGATTTACTATTAAGATATGTGAAGTTCATCAACACACATTGGGGCAGCGCAGCGGACTTTCCCTAAAACCCTCTCGGAAATGAGAGTAGTCCAGTGCCCAGCAGTGGGACGATTAAATTTAAGTTGTATGTTGTCTATCCATGGTAGGTCTGGGTCTGGCTCTTTTTAATTCCAAAAAAATTAAGTGCTGTTTTTTTTTTAAATTAATAAAACTGAAATTACGAACGATCTTACAGTCTACTAGACGCTAAGTGGCTACTGCAGTCTATGGACATCTGCAATACAATAATTATACGAAGAAGGCTACTGATGCACCCTTGAGGACTAAAATAGGATGCCTTACAGCCTGTCATTATACTGTTTCTCTATATCCTTTAGACTGAAACACAACAAAGTAAGCACTGCTATTAGGCGGCACAAATAGCTCGGGTGGTACCTACCCATACGAACTTCTAGTCAGAAAAGGAATCCACTTGGTACGTATAAAATAGTTAGCCGTAAAGAAAAACATCGAATAAACTGTTTCGAGGATTTGTGAAGTTCGTCAACACGCAATGTTCTAGCTCGGATGATTACTATTAAGATCGCAGAAATGGAAGGAGGTCTGTGCCAAGCAGTGTGACGTAGTATGTAGGCTGTAACTTCACTTTATTCATATCTTTAGCGGCGGCTTTTAATCTTTATGGCTCACGACTCTAATAAAGCTGTACAGACCTAAACATTTTTTGTATCACTTCAAATGAAGTAACTACGATAATACTAATCATGTCGTAATACTACTGTAATTAATGGATGTTAGTGATGTGAGAGAATGACGTGATTATCATAACTACCCAATTTTATTACTAATACAAGGAGTTGGAATTTACAAACTTATCAAAATGTAAGTAGTTTATTTGCTTTTTAATTACTCTGGGACTCTCTCGTGATCCGCTAGCAAATTTGACGCGACCAATCTATAGCCAAATATCAGCAGGATATATTAACGTTGGGAAAATACTTATTTTTTTATATCTAGAATTTCTAAATTGGAAAACGAGGTTCTCAATTTCTCTTTACTACGTTGTTTGATTTCAGTGATCCTTTTTTTTAGAAAAGGCAATCCCAAAAATCATCAAACTCTTCAGATTGTTTTTTCACGGACATGCCTTTGAACTCTATTTTTAATTTTTAAAACTAAATTATAGAAATTCTACACTAAAGCGAGCAATCTAATACCCGGTTCCTAGTTCCTAGGATAGGATCGGATCGGATCGGAGTCGGATCAATATAATAGGGAACTGGGTATAAGTGAAGCAAGCACGGCAAACCCAGCGAATTTGATAGAGGCGTTGGTTCAGTAGCAGACTGTTATGGGCTCATAATGATTTTATAATCTCGGAAGAGAAAGTTGCAGCCTTTTACGTTTGCTTGGCACTGAACTCCTCTTATTTTTAAGCGAGTTGTGGAGCTATTAAATTTATACGAATACGAATTTATTTACAAATAAACATGCCTAAGTAGTAAGTTTATTTAAAAGAAATAAAATAAAATAAAATAGTTATTACGGAGTACTGGGATCCATAGAAAAAGTATCTAATATTAAGACTAACAAGTAGGTAAGAATCACAAAGAAACAAGAAACACAAGTACGTCTCAAGACGTATCAAGCGGCCGATTGAACGACAGTTTTACTTTCAGCTCCATTTGAAATTACGAATAATTTATGGCGGTCGAAACAAAGCCCTTACACAAGGTCATCGCCCGCTCTCCGAATGTTATGAATAGTTCTTTAAAGTCTTTTATCTCCGACATTAGAGTTATAGTCCTTGTTCGATTTTATTATAGCCGATAGAAAAATTACTTTGTGACCACTTGACAACTTAATCTTTTTAAAAGCAATCGACTGAAACTTGCAGCATAAATAGATTGATAACTGTGGTGTACTTATAATATTTAATTTATCCATCCATCCATCCATCCATTACGTAATAGTCCACTGCTAACATAGGCCTCTCCCATAGATTGCTGCATAGGGAGGATTTTGCCATGTTGCCACGTCTGGCAGACGGATTGGCAGTTTTTTATTATTTTGAGTTGTTATCAGGAAGATGATGAAGCCCATCTTTTTTTAATTACCCTATGTCGCTTCTTACGACACCCCTTTTATTTATGGATTTTTAATAGCGTAGTTTCATTATTTGGAAGGGTAACTAATTACCTTTTTGAGCGTTAAGGTAACTAAACTAAGCACTAGGAATTTGAGGGAACCGTGAGGATTTTTACATTTATATAAATTGCTCAGAAGTTTACTAGATGATAGGACTCCTTTTCTCTTTAGGAGTTCGTCTGGGTAGGTGCCTCCCTCTCAGCTATTTTTGCTGGCACTGCTGTTCCGGTCTGAGAGTATAGAGACTTTTTCTGCCACTAGGGCGGCGGTACTAGAAAGTGAAGTATAATATTTGACAGATTTTATAGCGGGTAAGTTAATTTGTTGGTAAAATGTAAAGGTTATTGTTTCTTTCTGTACTATTAGCTATATTTTATATTGATAAGATTAAAAATAAATAAACCAAACCACAGATATTCATAAAAGTAGAAAAATTAAAAAAAAGTTAAAAATGAGCAAAAAATTATAGGGCAAACCACTGACGCATTGTTTTGTGTATTAATATAGTATTCTAGAAACTGATAAACTTTTATTAAAAACCAACTTCTCAATTACATTACATTGTGTAACAAAAAACTTTACCCCAATGTCAACTAGCGACATCTGGTGAGCAGAAAATTATTAGCCCTCATTACAGGCTGTAAGGTATTCCATCTTATTCCTCAGATGTGACAATACATCTGTAGCCTTCTTTGTTTGGAGTTGCCTGCAGGCCCGCATGGATTGCAGTAGCTATTTACCATCAGGTGGACTCTAAGTTCGTTTGTCACTACAATTTAATAAAAAAAACCTGGAACAACCACTTCTAGGACACACGTATACAAATAATTATGTTTAAACAAAACTAGTTTTAACGGATTTCATCACGTATAATATATTAACTTATTTTATATTGCCGACGTTTGGAGGAATTTACAGCACCCATGGTCACGGGGGGGGGGAGGGGCCTGAGGTTTGACGTCCCAATGTCATAGTTAACCATTTTTCTGAGTGTTTCTTTTGTTAAACAATATGCGCGACGAAGATTTGGAGGCGATACGTCTAGACGTTTCGGAAGTTGTATGGGTTTACAAAATACACAAGCCCAATGCTCCACTACGTTCAATAGTGAGCCAAATCTATTCACCAACTTACAGATTGGCTCTACATTTAGCGAAATAATCTCACCGCTCAGGGGACATACAAGAGCACACACAATGGATTAGTACCATTTTGTCAGCTAGATTAAAGACCTACATCTTTGTGACGAACAATGAAATTATGGTCAATTTTGATGTGCAGTCACTGTTCACATGCTTACCTGTTGAAGACTGTGTCTCAATTGTAACTAGAAGGCTGGAAGAAAACAACATGCCCGTAGAATATGCAGTATTACTCAGACACTGCCTTACATCCGGCTACCTATTGTGGAAGGAAGAGCTCTACAAGCAAGTAGATGTTGTGGCGATCGGCTCACCTGTACCTCCCATTGTCGCCGACATATTCATGGAAGACTTTGAGGAGAAAGTCCTGCTTATTTCTCCCGTAAATCCAAGCGGTACATATACGACACTTTCACAATTCTAACTTTATAAAAAGTAACTACATTTTTAGACCATCTTAACTCCATAAATTCTCAAATTCAGTTCAAAATGGAGTTAGAGGCAAATAATTCTTTAGCTTTTCTAGATGTATTAGTAATTCGGAATCCTGATAACACCTTGAACTACACTGTGTACAGAAAAAAGACCCATACAGATAGATATTTAAACGGTGATTCTCACCACCATCCTTCACTGTTAGCTACCGTGGGTTAGTCTTTGTTTCAGAGAGCACGAGGATCTGTGACAGTAAACACCTGGCCGCCGAACTCCAACACGTCAAGCAAGTTTTGCACGACAACAAACTTCGGGTCCCACGCCTCCGTCACAGTGAACGAGTGAAGCCTGCCACAGTCGAGCGTGTGCCTGCTATACTGCCATATGTCAGAGGTGTCACTGACAAGATTGGCTATATCTTGAAGTGTACTTTAAACATACTTCATACCGCCGAAGAAGATTAGTCGGTTTTTACCATCAGTCAAGTGTAATATCCCTCTACAAGATGCAGGATGGTCTTTCTTACATAGAATATTTGATAAAATTAAATCCCAACCCAAGCATACAACTACAAAACTTCAAGATACTATAAGTTCATACCGCGCAGATCGGACCAAAAATTAATAATTTTAATCTGAATATAGCCTTGGTTAACTATGACATTGGGACGTCGAAGATCTCAGTCCCCCCACCGTGACCATGGGTGCTGTAAACTACTCGAAACGTCGCGAATATAGAATAAGTTAATATATGCGATAAAATCCGTTAAAACTAGTTCTATTTAAATGTGTAGTGTTCGCTTAAACATAAGAAATCATTAAATAATTCGTTTTCCAAGCCCGCTGCGTCAATGCCAACATTTTGGTGCTAACGAACTGTGTAATATAAAATAAGTTAAAAATAAAGAATCCATAAAATGTTAAAAAAAATTCCAGCCGCCAAGTTTCACCAATGCACATCGCGACAAAACTTAGGTTACCACCATCCACATCATCTGGATGCTTGGTGGTCCACTACTGTGCGATTTACTAGGAGTTTTCTTTCTCGCACTACTATTTTGTGGAATCGTTAACCACCGGCGATTTTTCCGGGCCAGCAACGCACCTGCAATTCATGTTTTTCACGAGCGGCGGTCGACACTTACCATCAGGTGAGCCGCATGCTCGTTTGCCCACTCTTCTATAAAAAAAATAATAATTGAAAATTGAAAGATTTTAATTTCAACGTAACAATATTGGAATTGAAAAATGTGTGCTAAACGTGGAAGAGCCATGATGCAGCTGTATTATGGCTGCAACACGAATGGACCGTGTCGATCAGCGGAAAGACCACGCTCTCACAGAAAGCAATTGTGTTTCGTGAAAGTAGAAAACCGTGGGCCCCTTTTAATGATAATCAAGTGTGAAAACTGAATTTGAAAAAAAATTACACACACACACACACATTACATTCATACATGCATAGAAATATACATGTCAAGCTAATGTAAAACATAAGCTTATAAACACTCCAAATTAGGCATATTCTCTTATGGATGTACTGGGTAGGTACATTATCTATTTCTGTTTGATGGTCAGTTACCCTATCGAAGTTGTCTCATACGGATACATACCTTTTCTCTACCAGCCTACCTGAACCTACCTACTAGTACCTAGCAGCGTAAGAGAACTCACTCTTTATTTCTAATATCTGCACTGCTGTGTTTCGTTCTGAAGGGTAAAGCCAAGTTCCAGTGCCTACACTGGAGCAGTACCGTTCTGAAAGGTAAAGAATATAATTACATGCTTTGTGGCATTTCATCTTATCCTTGGAGGTGACAACGCATCAATATCCTTTTTTGTTTAAGGTTGGTTGAATGTTTACATAGGCTGCAGTAACCACTTACCATCCAGTGGATATAAGTTCATTTGTTACATCAATTTTATAATACCAATCTAGTAATTTCAGGCATCATTATGAAAACAACGAAATATTGAAGAATTTAAATTATTTCCATCAAAAGATTCTGATTGAGATTCTGATGTAATTATTTAATTTTCTACGGCCTTATTACGCTCCGTCGTGTTGTGGTTTCCTGTTCAGCGTTGAGATGGTATTCAAAAGCTTTGTTTCATTAAAATAACAAGTGGTACTTATAATTGATTTTCGTTGTACAATTACTGGATGCTGCAGAACAATAATTTATTGTAATGAAAAATTTTATGACAACATTTTCATTTTTTAATATTAGTTACGAATTTCTCGTTTTTGTCGCCAAAAATACTGAAATATTTGTAGACTGAAAACACTGAAACAAAATACTAAAGTAACTATGTAGTGGCGGTGTAAGAATATCCATTACCCCACATCATCTCGTGGGTGTCATAAAAGGCGACAGAGGGGAAACTGAACCAGGAGATGGGGAGCCGCATCTTGCTGATAACAGCTGAATAAAAAAAATCTTCGGTTGCCAAGCCGCCTGCCAAGCGTGGCAAATATGGCAAATATCCCCCTTATAACGTAATTTATGGAAGCAAACGAAACAGGATATGGGCAGCAGTATCTTCCTGATAACGACTCTAAATAATAACAAGTGGTAAAATTAAAAAAAATTGTATAACCGACTTCAATTTAAATAAAATAAGAACATTATCAATTTAGTTGAAGTCAATTAAATACGCATTATTAAGAATAACTCAAAAACTACTGGTTAGATCTAGTTTAAATTTATATGGGACCACATGAAAAGCACCAGCTTTCAAATAAAAAACGAACCATCAAAATCGGTTCACCTAGAAAAAAGTTCTGAGGTAACACACATAAAAAAATACAGTCGATTTGAGTACCTCCTCCTTTTTTTGAGGTCGATTAAAAAAAACTACGGTTGATAACTTGCTTGCAGATCGTAGCAAGTATAGCAAATAAGGCAATTTGTGGAGTGGCCTATGTTCAGCAGTGTACTTTTGATAGCATGTAAAAATGATGAATGATGGTTCTAAATATTATCCTCCTTGCTAAGGGATAGGGCATTTTTTCCGACATAATAGTAAGTAGATATTGTGGCCCATAGACATCTATCCTTGATTAAAGTATCAAAATGCAGATACGTTGTCACCCCTTGAGGACTAACATAGAATACCTCATCTCTAGAAAAATAGTCCCTAGTTTTCTATACTCACCATACGAAACACAGCAGAATTAAACTGCTAGGTAATTTACGCTGGTACACTGTAATTCTGTGAGAGCGTGATCCTCCTCCGATCGAGCAGAAACATTCGTGCTACAACCATATTATAGCTGCAGCATGATTCTACCATGTATAGTCCTGATAATGGCTGATAACGTGGCCGTGTGGTGGCGACGTAGAATCTAATCCGCGGGAAAATCGATCACTCCATTTCGTCCAGTGGGTGCAAGAGGCGATTATGGGAAAAACCAGAATCATCCAATTCATCCATTCATCCATCCAAAAAGTCATCATCCAATTAATTGCGGTATATTATAACAGATATAATTAATGAGACTGTCAACGAGCAGCAGCGACAATTATATAATAATATTAGTCTTTAGTAAAAAGGTATAATTTTAATTCTATTTCAAAATAATAATTGCTTCGGTATATCAAAAGTACTGCTTTTTTATTTTGATTACTGAATGATATTTTTCAAAGGCTAAGTTCGGTTCAAATAAACGTATATTTATTAAGATTATTTAATACTGTTATCTAAGAATACACGTCCCTTGGTGTTTTCTTTTTGTTCACAAAAGTTTCATTAGAAGAGTATGTGGGCGTTCATAGATATGTTATTATATACATATACATATAAACTGAATACATTAATGTTATTGAAGCATGCTAGCGGAAAATAGCATCATAATGCTATCATCATCTTAGTCAACAGGGGCAGCGCATTCTGCATTTTGATTCTTAATCGAGGATAGATGCAGATGCTTAGGGACAACAGCAGCCACTCACCAGCAGCTGAACTGTGTTCTCGTTTGTCACCCTTTATTCAAAAACAAGTTTCTTTTTTATAACAAGTGAAATTAAAAAAATGTATTAATTTTTTTTTAAAGTACCACGTCTTTTTTTAACTCTCACATTGACATCCGATTCTGAGCTATATATGTTCAAAATTTCAAGTCTCTAGTCATCGGGAAGTTAGTTTGAAATCAATTACTATATTCGACCCCGAACAGGCATACACGAAAGCGATTAATAAAAACGTGATAAAAAAGGAACGTAATGATTTTTTAAATTCAGTTTTAACCCTCTCCCGGGCGTCTAAATAATTAAATTTGTGCAGGGTAGTTACTAAGAAACAAAAAAAAATCCACGTCAATAACCTAGGACCATCAGGACATCTCATAATTATTATGTACTAGCGATCCGCCCCGGCCACCTACTGAGTTCAAATGCAAATGTAAACCATCTTGGTTCTCATTCAAACACACACAAAAAATTTTATCAAAATCGGTCAAGCCGTTTTTGAGTTTTAGCGAGACTAACGGACAGCAATTGATTTTTATATATAGAGATTGTTTTATAATTTATTATTACGAGGGTGGATTGAAAAGTACTCGGCCTAACCAAGAAAATAAACACATACTAAATCAGTAATATTTTATTTTCTACATAATCACCATCAAGTTCAATACACTTTTGCCACCTCCTTCCAAGCATTTAGACCGTTGAAAAAATGATTCTTCCTTAGAGTCAAAATATGCGTCTACAGCTGCTTTGACCTCGTCGTTTGTCGAAAATCTTGACCTCCCAAGTGCTTTTTAGGTTAGGGAACAGAAAGAAGTCTGATGGTGCCAGATCAGGTGAATACGGCGGATGCGGTAACAGTTCAAAGCCACAGTTGTGAATTTCAGCCATTGACTGTACTGACGTGTGAACACGGGCGTTATCTTGATGAAACAGGACTTTTCTTCTGAGCATTCCTCGACGTTTTCTTTTATTTCCTCTCGTAAACGACGTAGTAAGGTGCAGTAGTAATCAGAGTTTATAGTCTGACCCTTTCAAGATAATCAATCATAATCACACCTTTCGAGTCCCAGAATACTGAAGCCATCACCTTATTTGCCGACAAAATCGACTTAGCCTTTTTAGGGGTGGTGAACCAGGTCTTCTCCTGTTTTGATTGTTGTTTTGTTTCCGGTGTACAGTAATGAACCCATGTTTCGTCCATAGTAACAAAACGATTCAAAAATCATCTGCATCGGCTTCAAATAACTCCAAACAGTCGCGTGAAATAGTCAATCGCGTCCTTTTTGTTCAACTGAAAGCAGTCGCGGAACCCACCTCGCAGACACCTTGTGGAAACCAACTCGTTGACAATGATGTTTTGAGTTCGTTCATAAGAGATGCCTATAATCTCGGCTATCTCTCTAATTTTAATCTGCGGTCTCCCATTATTAAATCAAGTACTTTTAATATTTTCGTCAGTAGTTGACGTCGAAGGCCTTCAGAGCGGGGTTCATCTTTCACACTCTCTACCACGCTTAAACTCTGCTATCCATTTTTGACGGATGAATATGACAGAGCACAATCGCCTAATGTACTGATCATGTCATCATGGATGGCTTTTGATGATAGCCCTTCTTATGGAGGTACTTAATGACGGCACGCTGCTCGATTTGCTCCATTCGCGGAAATTATGTCCGATTACTTTGTTAATAAATTTATAAAATCACAACTAATTATCGCACACGTTTCGAACTTCACACAATGAACTAGTCTGAACTGAACTAAATAATGTGGGTAGATTTGATTTTTAGAATTGAATGGATCTGTGTTAGGCCGAGTACTTTTCAATCCACCCTCGTATGTATATAGCCTTATTCAAAATCTTGGTCACAAAAGTTAAACTAGACGTAGACATAACTCAAAAGAGATTCAGTAATATATGCATTTTATAACAACATGTTATAGCATCGATTAAGTCTGTTTTATTTATAATACACATAAAGTTAACATAAGATATGAAAGTTTTATCAAACATGTATTCAACCCCACACGATAAGCGTTACGACTTGTAAAGGAGTACGGTCTGGGAATGCTGAATAAGAAACATCTGCATCAAAAATGGTTTAGACATTAAAATGACTTGTTATTTTATTTGTATTCAAAGTCAAAACTATTTTATTCAATAAAACTACTTTTACGGATTTTATCGCGTTTAATTGTACTTATTTTTAATTGCCGACGTTTCGGGTGTTTTACAGCACCCATAGTCACAGGGGACTGAGGTGATTTACGTCCCGACGTCAGAGCTAACCTGGAGTACCTTCAGATTTATAATAATTATTTTTGGTCCGATCTACGCAAGTAATAAGTAATAATTAAAAAGCTGAAGGTACTCCGGATTCATCAGTTCAGTCCCCCGTGACCATGGGTGCTGGAAAGCACCCGAAACGTCGGGAATTAAAAATAAGTACAATTAAACGCGATAAAATCCGTAAAAGTAGTTTTTTTTTTCAATGTGTAGTGTTCGCGTAAATATAACAAATCATTGTTTTATTCAATTTAGGCGTGTATGTTGTAACATTAAAATCTACACCGGCTCGCAAAAACAAAATCTAACTAGTCAAAAACTGGCAAGAAACTACTGTGTTGTAGGATCTTTTTTTAAATGCAATATTAAATGAATATACGACCATCGATCACTAATAAAAACGATCGATGTATACGACAGATGGTTCGAAAGCGCATTGGTGTAGTGCTTGGCTGCCTCATTTGTGTAGTAGTTTGTGTAAAGAAAAATATAAATATTTAATAAAAGTAACACATTGTAAATACTAGCAACAGACACATCAAGCTAGTAGTACTAGTTACTCGACTCCACAGTCATTAGTCATTCTTGAAGCGATGTATACGCTTTTACAACAAAATACCAGAAAATAAACAAAATTTGTCCTCCGCCAAGTTCAAAAACTTTATTAAATAAAGATGGTATAAAAACGTCACAAAAAAGACACGACTGCTGATCATAAGGTTTCGGTTTCAAAACCCGGAGCGGGCCAAAAAAATCACTTATTGCGTTTTTTTTTGTCGAGAAATTCTTAGTAACAACCTGGAGTCAGGAAGTTGATTTTGTTTCACCCCCATGCCTCGGATAGCACGTAAAGCCGTTGATCCTGCGCCTGATCTCTCTCCGTTCGTGTCGGTTTACCGTCCCATCAGTCCGATAAGAGTGAGGAAATAGAGTGTGCATCTGTTTGCACATATATTCGGGCAGTATAATTCTGTCCCGCGCAGACGCAGTTGGCTAGTCTCCGTTGAGAATGTCCGCCGTGACCGCCGCCTATGGTGTAGCGTTTAGCTGAGACCCTACGAATCGTAGACACGAATCCACAATTATTTTTTATGCCTTACGAATGATTTTTACGAATCTGGATATTTGTCCATAGGTGATTTTATGTGTTCAATAATCAAAACTTAATAAATAAAATTTAAAAAAAAAAGATAAAATGTTATGTTCATGCTTATGGTTCATATTGCGAAGTCTGATTTACATTAACTATTATTACAACATAGTTTTATAAAATGTCAAAACCAAGATAATCAATAATCATGCATTTAAAAACGAAAAAGTCGGTGTTCTATAAAGTCACACGCGACTCTATCGTATATTCTTTATAATCTGGGAGTCAACATATCTGATGATGATGTTGGAGTTTTAACCGGAGTCATTTTCTTTTGAAAAAAACTTATTACACTTAAACATAAGTCCTACCCTCAAGTCTTAAATAAATGAGATAAAATAAATAAATATCGAAAATTAAATAAACTACAATAATTTGTAAAGTTGTCACCTAAACGTTAAATCGGATGGCATAATAAGGTGAAGTGTGAGTTTCTCCTATTAGAAATGGAATTTTCCTACAAATGAATGCATGATTGCCCTGATTAGCAGGGGGATGATAGCTTATTCACAATTACTTTTCACAAATTCGTTCAGTATACCCCAACAGAAGTCCAGTGCCTAACATATGTAGGTATCCTAACAGATTACTTCATATTTGCCATAGTTGCCAACATTTGGCAAGTTGGTCGGCAACCGCAGCTTTTATTAATATTATTGACGTGTTATCAGGAATATACTGTTGTCCGTCCTGGTTCAGATTCCCTCTGTCCTTTTACGACATCCACGGGATGTTATGGAATCATATGCCGCCACTACAAGACAGCCTTACTTATGTAAAAAATATAGATATAAGTAAACGAACTGGTAAATTAAATATGTATAAATATATATTATAATAAATTAAATATGTATAAAACTTAAATCTTTCAGAAAATAAATGTTATTACTAGGGTTGCCAGCATTTAACGTTTTATTTAACTTCACATGTAGGTACCTACATACCTATGTATGTTCATGTTAAATATTGCTAACTGAATTTGAATCACTTCCTCTAAACATACGACTTTGAAATTGTTTTTAATATCAAATATAGTATTTTCGAGACCATTAATTGTAAAATTATAGTAGATAGCGAAAAAAATATAAATTATTGTATATTGAAACAAAAAATTAATACTTTATTTCAAAAGAAATATCTATTACGTATTTGAGCCTTTATTAAAAGCCTTAAACTATAATCAGTCTTTATTAAAATATAATAGTTTCACCTACTTATAATATTATAGAGTCGGACCCCTAATATAGTTGAATACTATATTATATAGTAGGATTGGCAACCCTACTATATAATAAAGTTATGACAGGATAATAATATTATACCTTTATATATACTTCAAAATGTAGATTACAGATAAAAATAATATAAAGTAATAATGATTATCATATAAAATAATCATATAAAATAGCTAACGTATTAATAATTTTCACTTATAAGAAGGACAAAAAGTACCTACTTCTGTTCCTAATATTTTAAATATTATCAACGAAATAAAATACATAAAAACTATAAATAAACAAAAAAGTTTAAAAAAATTAAATAAGACGAATTGATTCTTTTAAATTGTAAAAAAAATACAGCAAGCGCTGGAGTATTAACATTAAAGAAAATATATACAGCCGTCCAGAAATATTTTACGTCAAGTAACACTTACCAATTACTGCTACTAGATATCCAGTGAAACTACACTAAAAGCCACTAAATGTCACTACCACGAAAAAAGTTAATTCTTCTATACATAGATTTTTATTCAACTTAGTTCAGCGCACTCGAAATACGATTCGTGTAATACGCGCACCAGCTTCAATAGACAACCAGCTTCCCCGATCGTCCATAGCAGTTTGCCGGCAACTGCGCTCGGTCGTCTTCAGCGCTTTCTATACACATCCCTAGGCCTATACCGTGTGTATACGTCTCAATCTCGTAATAATACGTTGTATTGTAAATATTGTTTTAGATATTCTATATATTAAAACAAACATTCAATAAGACCTTTGTCCGTAAAATTATTATCGGTGTTTGTTATAACTATAGAATTATAGACGTAACGAATAAGCCGCATTTCAAAATATTGCTAAGAGTGATTTCCTCTAATAAAGATTTATAGCTAAGGCATGGTCGTTTAAACTCTCTTCTATAAAAAAAAATTGTAGCTTTGCGAAGCTTCACCGATCGTTAAAAAAAAGATTCTCAGGAATAAAACTAAAAAATTATCTAAACACAAAATTTCATTCAATTCGTTAGAGCCGTTTCCGTGAAACCAATTAGTACACACTATAGTTATAATACACATACATAATTGTTCACGTATAAAATATTAAGATGTATGATTATCTTATTGTAATACTTTTTTTTATAGAATAAGTGTGACAAACGAAAACACAGTCCACCTGATGATAAGCGGATGCTGTGGCCCATAGAAATCCACATCTATCCTCAATTAAGAATCTAAATACAGATGCTTTGTCACTCCTAAAGATTATGGCCCAATTTACACTGCCGCGAAACGGAATGGAAGCGAATTTTTGTAACGAAATTGTACATAGTAAAATGAGTTTTATGTTAATTGTGTAAAGTTCAAACTAGATATGAGCCAAAAAAAATTCGCGCGTCTTCCGTGGAATTCTCGAGAATTCCGCGGAAGACGCGCGACTTTTTTTATCATATCTAGTTTGCACGTTACGCAATTAACATAAAATTCATTTTACTATGTACAATTTCGTTACAAAAATTCGCTTCCATTCCATTCCGCCGCAATGTAAATTGAGCCTATGATAGAATGGATCGTTTCTATTAAAAAGGTCTCTGGATCTCTACACTCACCACAAGCAGAATGAAGCTGTAATTTACGTCAGTATTCTGTGAGAGCATAGTCCCTCTCCGGTTGAGCCGACCCATTCGTGCTACAACCATAATATAGCTGCAGGTTCTACGACATATATTTTAATATGCATGAAAAACAACTAATTTTTACGCATTCTATCTTATTTGTTTTAAATCATTTTAAATTCGCAACGTTTCGAGCGTTTTGCAACACTAATCACGAGGGAATATATAATGGGGCTTGGTTTTAATGTTATTAATAACAGGATTACATTTCAGCCATGTTATGTATGCTATAGTATGCATATAGTATCGACGCTTCGGCAAATCTGTAGTTCGTACATATGACATTGAGAGCCGCTCTGTAATTTTATCATATTTAATAGACCACCAATCCACGCATATAAGGAATATATTATAAGGGGCATTTTGATTACTAAAAGAATAATTCTTTAAGCATTTGAAATTTCTATATCACTTTTTTTTCATACACTATAGGTGGAAGTACACTGGAGCAGCGAAGAGGGTCAATTGCTCAATAACCTTCTCAGAATTGTAAAGAGCGATGGGACGTATATTTGGCTGTGACTTTACTTACTATTTTACATACAAATCGTTTTATGTAAAAATTAAGTGTCTACTGCAGCCCATGTATACCTGTAAAAAATTTCACATAAAGAACGCTAAAGATACGTTGTCACCTCTGAGGACTAAGATGGAATGCCTCACAATCTGTAATTATACTGGTTCTTTATACTCTTCAGATGGGAACACAGCAGTGCTAGCACTAATATTTGACGGCAGAAACAGGTATGCCTAGGCAGAAAAGGAGTCTTACAACTTTTTATCGGCTAATAAAAAAAAGTTAAAAAATCCTTAGACCAATAAGATTTATAGGCCTTTTCGTATATATACATGTACATACATATTTGGAAACTACATCTTAATTGCGAAAGTCGCTTAATCACTCTGAAAGCTATTTCTTGTATCTGGTCGGCGGCTATTCTTCGAGTTTACTTTGTTTCGAATTTGTGTTGTCATGCGATGTCGTTTGGAAGTAAATGACAAATAGTTTTGGTATATATTATGTGATATAAGTAAGGAATGAAACACAAAGCTAAAGTGGTAGAGCCACACTGCAGCTACATTATGCTTTTCATCAAGAATAGGTCGGTTCAACCGGGTTAGAAGCACGCTCTCACAGAATACCAGCATGATATCTATGGGCCATGACATCCACTTACCATAAGGTCAGCTGTGTGCTTGCTTGCTTTCTTCACCTTTATTCTATAAAAAATGGTTCTCTGAGATACTTTGACCGACCCTTTGCCACTTCAGCTTACTGATTCTTACCGATAACCAATGGGGAAGAAAGGTTCCCGATTAACAGCCGTGTATGTTAAGTGCCAGGCGACCCCTCGCTAGATAGAGTCAAGACCAGGTAAGACATGCGGTAAGTCTTTGTATGCAAGCGACGCAAGAGCGTGGTACTTCTCCGGTCGAGCCGACCCATTCGTGCTAAAACCATTCTATAGCTATAGCATAGCTCCACTACATCAAATTACTGCTGGTAAATAATTTATTATAGTGTAATACCAATCCAGAGGGACTAGTAATGTCAACTTAAACAACCAAACAAAAAGCAACGCTACGCTGTAGCAAACGCTGATATTTCAATTGACATCGTTAGTATACATACGAGTATAAGACGTAAATGATATGCACATTTACATTATCTATACATATAATAAATCTGTAGAAAGTTCGTGTCTGTAATACTAATATATTCTTAAACAAGTCCAGGGGACTAAATAAAGGGTTCTGAAACCAAATTAGTGGTTTTTAGAGTTTTTGTCTGTCTGTCTGTCTGTGTATTACGGATTCACGCAAAAACTACCGGACCGATTTACATGAAATTTTGTATGTAGGTAGTTAATAACCCGGGACAACTTATAGGCTACTTTTTATCCGATTACGGAACTTCAAAAAAGAAGGTTAAGTATTTTCCTTCCTTTAGATGTTAATTTTCTATTATATCTTAGTTATAGGCGGGATGACGGGTGCTTTTAAAAAAAAAAACATATTTATAAATAAAGTTTAAAATAAAGTTATAACCTTGGTAAAATAATTTGAAATTACACAGATGTAGTTATCAAACCAGCGCCATCTATCATCAAATGGAAAAAGTAGAATATTTTGCCTTCAGTTACTAATAAATTAAATAGTATAAATTATTTACATATATATCTATATGTTTAAATAATTAGATTTATAAAATTATTTAAAAATTCTAACGTGTAGTTTTTTAGTATTTTTGTTATTTTATTTTAAAAGTGTAATAATTTCAATAGATAATAGTGACGTCCATCAAAAATATGAAAATTGATAAGGTTTTTATTACAATTACTAATCTATATATAAACTAATTAAAACTGGTCTCTCTGCAATTATTGCAAAATTTTCATTATAATTATAGTTTTATTAAAGTGTTTTTTTATATATGTCGTGGCCAGATCGTAGAATTGATCGTATATCACAAATTAGTTTATCATTTCGTGAAATGATGTGGTCATTTCATGATATTTAACACTGTTTGTTGACCATGCCATGATATAGCTTGACCAACTCAGTGAATAGAAAACGTTTGAAGATATATATATTTCATGATATGGTCATATGACGATATCATTAAATCGTTTTTCACCGCTAGCTATTTTTTAACAGAAACAGAACTTTTAACAGAATTGATATCACTTTATGCCTTACTTTAATAAATAAACGTTCGCTTCAATCGCTGATATTACTAGATAGTATAGTTTTGGCTTTCATTATTTCATCTAATAATAGCGCTTACTTCTAAATTAACTAAAATGGTAAGTCACTGATAAAATTAAATAATAGAATGCTACTGAATATAAGATGTAAATAATTGAAAATTCGTTCGTGGCATCGTTGGATATGTAATTACTAAGTAGATGTGGTCAACAATCATGCAAAAGCTTGGTTACAGTTTTTATGAATAGTATTTAAACAAATACAAGGACCGTTTAGCTCG